>JAOTQJ010000002.1:6024882-6093783 GCA_025642045.1 Solanum sejunctum | reverse complement strand
TGGCGTTGGCCACCACCAAACAACATTAATCATGAAGGAAAATAAACAATACATAGAAACCCCAATCATAAATATGCACAAATCCTAGGTCATCTCAAGTCAACTACCCATGGTTCCCACACCCCCAAGTTGTGGGTGCTTAGTTAATCATGGCTAAATCAAAGCACACAAACATGCAAATATGAGACATAGTTGAGAGTTTCACCCATAAAAATGAAGGAAATAGGCACCATAAGTGGTAAACCCACAAGCTTGGTTGATCAACAACGTGTACAAAAGCAATATTTACAATTTCCCAATATGATTCTTTAAAGAAGAAACAAAATAAACTACTCTAAAGCCTAAAGAAAGCTTCAAAATTTTTTTGGAGAAATGTCTCTAGTCGAACTCTCTCAAAATAACCTAACTTAAACCATTTATAGTGTGTACAAAACAACCGTAAAATTTATGCAGAAAGATAGATAGCATCTAATAAATTTCACAATTATGACTCATAAGATGGCCTATGAGTCATAGTCGGGGTCTTGTATTAGGATCTAGGTATCTTCTATTGAACTCATATGACCCATATGTGTGAGTAATTGCTTGGGCTACGGCTCATATGTTGATCTCATAGTCTTGGTCTTCAGTTTTTAGTCTAATATTTTCTCTCTGATTCTCGCTACGAGTCCGCCTGTATGAGTCGTAGAGTGTCTTATGACTCATGGGATGGGCTCATAGGAGTGACCTTCACTTGGTAGATTTCTAATTTCTAGTCTCTGATTCCAGCTATGACATAACCTACAATTCGTAGTGTGAACTATGACTCGTAGATCGGCTCGTATGGCCTATGCTTTAACAAAATCTATAATTTTTCTTCAAAGTCATATCAACCTAATTTTTCTGAAAGATTAACACAAAAACACATTAAAAAAGTAAAAATTTGATTGAAGAACTCACAAAATCCTTTGTTTCAGGGACCAAATATGCTGTATTCTTATAGCACAATATGTGGAGAGGAGCATTAATGTGTTATTGTAGATCAATTGATGACAAGCAACAATTTTAAGTTGAGGGTGTTGATGTGCTATCAAAATACAACACTTTTAATACTTAAAACTTGGAATTTTGTGTAAAGTGATATTAATAAGTTTAATGTGTTTTTATGTTTATTTTTTAGGATGACAGGATTTGGCATGATTTTTGGCAAAGTGTTATAGATACTGCATTTTTTATGAACTACGAATCACTGTACGGGCTATGGATATTTTCATAAGTCATAGAATGGTTTCATGGTTGAGATCTAGTGAAGGGCCTATTTCTAAAGTTGCATCCATAAACTATCAGAAAAGCTGTGGAATTTTATATGAGTCATGGATCAAGTTTCGTACCTTGAGGATTCGAATTTAGGAGTTCCCAAAAAAGGGTCAGATGAAATCGTATATGAGCCATAAGTTTGAATACAGCCTATAGAATGATCTCATAGAAGTGATGCCCAGTTTTGAATATTGAAGACAATGAAGCCTAGGTGCGGGCCCTAGAACTTTTTATGGCAGCGCGTAACCTCGTTTATATTGTCTATCGAATCTAGTTTTCTATTTTATTTTATACTTGTATTCCAGTTATTATAAATAGGTTATTTAGTTTATTTTAGAGATAGAACGATAAAAAACGATGGAGAACAAAGAGAAAAGTGTAGAGAGACACATGAGACACTTGGAAAATATCTTTGTGATTTCTAACAGTACTCAGTGATTTCTAGTGAAGAATTTGGAATTTATTGTTCTTAAATTTATCATAGTAAGTGCTCAATTATGTTATTCTATGTCATGATTCTTGCATCTACAATGATTATGCATAGCTAAATCTACTACAGGAGTTATGGAAACCATGAAGAACTAACAAGGTACAGCCAGATAATTTATAATTCATAGAAAGTGTGCATGCATGTGTTAATTAATTCTCTTCATTTTGATTGCTTTTTAATGGTGGCTAACATTACAACATGGCTAGTTTTTATCGATTGGATCAAGGTAATAAGTAATGGGAAAAGAGATTAAATAACAATGTTAGATTTATCTCTTCTCGTCTAATTAACAAAACTGGATTAAGGGACGGTTGTGCTAGAAAAATAGGTAAGGGTTAGTAATTTCATACTACAGGGATGGATCAAATCATGTAGTGGAATTTACATCACCTAGATCAAAGGGTTTGGTAAATTTAACTTACCATTCTGTATGCAACACACTAGAAAAGATTATGATTATCTACTAATACCAAGTTAGGGAATTATGGGAAACATAATACCTAGTTACTTCTTTCACTAGTTTCACAACACTAGTTCTAGTTTAGGATTACTTTCTACAAACTACAAACCTCCCCCCTTTTGGGGGGATGAACAGGTTAATTAACTCGACTTGCTTGTAATTACTCTGAGTCTACCATATTCCCTATGAAATTCATCCCTAACCTTAGTTAGCTTATATATCTTGAGAACGACTACTTTAATCTTTAAAAAAAAAGATGTACTTGGGCAACATCAGATATAACCATGTAGGGACGATCAACAACCAGAGGATTACCCATTTCACGGCTAGAGTTTGATTTTATTATTGAAGATTATTGGTAAGTTCAGATTCTTCGGGACAAACCTAGTTCTTGATTTTATTTTTATGTGTTACAACTTCATGATCCACTTGTATATTTTATCTTGAGTGTGAACTAGTAGCACATTCTAGTACCCACTAAGACTTATGGTTTAGAGGTATGATTTTTATTGTGATGTTGTAATTCCTCTTAGAGAAATCTACGACTTAATTTGTATAAGACTATGTTCCACTTGTATCTCTCTTTATGAATTGTTTATTTTTACCTTATGTATGCATATTATATGAACAAGAGGATTCGACAGGGCCCTAGGCTTAGCTCATAACAAACTTGGTATCAGAATACAAGGTTTGAAAGCAATGTAGGGAGTCCAACATGCCTCGTCTAGTAGATTCTTGTTCATAGGTGCGAAGCATGTCATCCCAATGTTTGAGACACTATGAGACATTTATAAAATCTTTAGTTTTTGTGATCTATTTATGCCTTCAAGAGTTTCATTCCCTAATGCTTGTCCTCTAATATTTTAAAAAAGTATCTCTACGACATGCTCAATTGCCTAAAGGAGTCGACACTAATGAAGACCAACTTCCTATAGCTCCTCAACTTTGTCAAGGCTCTCAAGTCAGTCAAGTGACTAATGATAAGTTTAGCATAGCTATCACTATTTTGGCTCAAGTTGTTGCTTCTCTACAGACTCTCACTCTAGCTTCTAGGGTGAGAGATTTTGCTAGAACAAATTCTCTAGAGTTCTATAGTTCTAAGGTGGATGAGGATCCACAAGAGTTTAATGATGAAGTTTACAAGCTAGTGGATATTATGGAGGTATCATTCGAAGAGAAAGCTGAGACTGTGGCTTATCAACTTAAAGAAGTTGCTCAAGTTTGGTTCACACAATAGATATTTGAAAGAGTTGAAAGAGGTCCTATTTTTCTTAATTGTTTCTTTACTCTTGATTTAAGGAAATATAAAAATGATGGAGTTTATGAATTTAATGCAAGGTGGTATAAGTGTGAGGAAGTATGTCTTTAAGTTCACAAAGTTGCCTATGTATGCTCCTTCCTTGGTGGCGGATCCTAGTGCCTGCATGAACAAGTATATCTTAGATATATTCAATTTGGTGAAGATGGAACACAAAACCATGACTTATATCAAGCAAGTGGAAAGTGAAAAGCTTCAAAATATAAGGATGAGGGAGTACCAAAGGGCTTATTTTTTAATATAAGATTTTCACATACTAAGTCTAGTGGTGATCATTTCAAAAAAGACCAAGGATCATCCAAAGGTTCTCCTCAAAGGCTTGATAGGGACAGGGCGCCTACCCGTAGGGCTCAAGGTGATTTTGTAAAGGGTGGTGGTGTTATTCCTTCGGCATGTCCAAATTGTCGAAGGAATCATAGAGGTGATTGTTTGAAATGCTCGAGTGCTTGCTTTGGTTATGGAAAGATGGGGAACAAGATCTCCGAGTGTCCCTGTATGGATAACAAAGGTAGAGAAAGATGTCCTCAAGGTAAAGTATCTAAAAGAGGGAAAGTGCAACAAGGTGCCTAAGCTCAAGAAGATGGACCACATGGCAACTGAATCTATGCTTTACATGCTAGGTATGACATTGAGGATTCTCTGGATGTGTTTACTAATTTGTTAAGAATCTTTGATCATGATATGTATGCTTTGCACCCTGGTGCTAATATGTGTTTTGTCACTCCTTATCTTGAAAAAAGTTTTATGTGTCTCCTAAAGTCTTGTTAGAACCTTAAACCAATTAGTGAGTTGATCCTATACAAGAAAGTCTATAAAAATTGTCCTGTGTTAGTCTTGCATGGAGTCTTTCTATGTGATCTCGTTGAACATAACATGACCGATTTTGATATTATTTTTGGTATAATTGATTTTCTTCATCTTATGCTTTTATTGATTGTAGAACTCGTAGGGCCAGCTTCCAAGTTCCTAATAAGTTCACTCTTTAGTGGAACGAAATGAATTTGGTGTTCAAAGGTAAGTTTGTCCCTTTATATAAAGAATATGAAAATGATTTCCAAAGGGTGCATATATCATGTTGTTCAAGTTAGGGATGTTTAGTCTAGGATTTGTAGTCTTGATTCGAGTTTGATTGTTAATGAATTTCCTGATGTATTTGATGAAGACCTACTTGATATTCCTCCCAAAAGGAAAATTAATATTGACGTCGACATTTTACCCGACACTCAACCTATATCTATACCTCTATATCGAATGGCCCCAGCAGAGTTCAAAAATTCAAAGGAACAACTAAGGAGTTGCTTGATAAAGGTTTCATATAGCCTAGTATGTCTCCATGGGGTGCTCCTGTGTTATTTGTAAGTACGAAAGAATGTTCACTTCTGATGTGTTTGGATTATCGACAATTCCACAAATTGACTATCAAAAATAAGTATCCACTTCCAAGGATTAATGACCTATTTGATCAATTATAAGGTGCAAGCTATTCTCTAAGATTGATCTTTGGTTTGGATATTAATATGCTATCAAAATATAGCACTTTTGATGTGTAAAACTTAAAATTTTGTGTGTTCTCAATGCAATGCTAATTGGTTTTATGTGTTTTTGTGTTATATTTATTGGATTATGGCCTTGATTTTGGGAAGAAGTGTAGAACTTGCTAAATTTTACTGCTATACGAGACCCTTTCGAGCCATAGATCATTAAATGGGTCGTAAAGAGGTTTCATGAACAATTTCAGTGAGGGGTTATTTTCTAAAGTTGATTCTATGAACATGCAGACGAGTCGTGGATTAATTTATGAGTTATAGAAGATGGTTTATGCCTTGAGGATCAAAGATTGAGACTTTTTGAAGATTCATCAGATAAAACCCCTTTACGGGTCATAAATCATTTTACGATTTGTAGAGTGGTGTCAGAGTTGAAGTACAAATTTTCAGTAGCTTTGTATATTACCAAGATTAAGGGTCATGGAATACAATATAGCCCATAAAAATATTTCGTGTGGCATGCCAACCAATTATACTATTTTAGTTAGGACTTGTATTTTACTTATTATAAATAGGTTTTAGATTATTTTTCAAAAGTTTTTTTCCTAGTACCCAAAGAACTCAGTAATTAGCGAGAGAAAATAATGAGATTGCATCGGAGAGTCTTTGAAAACACTTATATTTGAATTTTATCTTGTAGCTTGTGATTCTTATTGAAGACTAGATTTGCTTGTTCAGAATTCTATTATGTAAGTGTTCAATTATGTTTTCTCAATCAATAAATCTTGTATCTACAAAAAGAATGAGTAGCTAAATCTATAACTACGATTGTGGGAACCATGAAGAACTAAGAAAGTAAAACCAAATAAGTCATAATTCTTGGAAACTGTGCTTGCATGTATTAATTAGCTCTGTTCGTTTTTCATGTTTTCTGATGGTGGCCAATATTAGAACCAGCCCGTTATTACTGATTGGACCAAGGTAGTAATGAATAGGAAAGAGATTAATTAACAGGATCTAATTGATGTCTTCTCATCAAATGACCCAAACTTGGCCAAGGGGAAGATGTACTAGGACTAATAGGTAAGGGTTAGTAATGCACACTTAGAGATGGGCCAAGTCGCATAGTGTAATTCACCTCTTACCTTTGACCAAAGGGCTTAGTGAAGTTAATTTAGCATCGTTTATTCTACACACTAGAAAAAGAATTAGGTTATCTAGTGATACTAAGTTAAGGAATCATGGGGAACATAATACCCTAATATTCTCCCCATATTGATTTCTATCTTGTGTTTGTTAGTTTAGTTTTATTTTCCATTGATTATTGCAAAAAGCCCACCCTTTTGGCAAGTAAGTTGGCTAACCACTTGTCATGCCCCAAGTCCCATTAGGGCAGACTGGCACCCATTGCCAATAAGGATCAGGGGAACCAACCTATATCTATGTGCTTTCTATATATATTATAAGGGGTTCCTGCCTTCAGCGTGCCTTTACAAAAGTAAATAGTAATAATAGGCCAAAAAGAAATGCATTTGGTTAGGCCATTGGGGCCACAGTGTCTAAGGTATGAAACATGACCACACTTTAATTTACATATCTACAAAGCCTCTAGATAAGGAAAAGTATCTTAAAAGGGTCAGTACAAGCCCCGCCTTGACTAACTATACAATACAAACATATAAGCTCTAGACACAAACAAAGCCCCGAATCAACTTGGATCTTGGTATCAGCAACTGTATGTCCTGTACTCCTACTTAGGAGATCTACTAGAACTTGCACGTGTAGTATGAAATGCAGATCCCCCTAAGAGACGTCAGTATGAGATAATGTACTGAATATGTAAGATAGGAAATACCTTATATGATGTAACAACTCAAATGAAACTATGCACTAGTGTAGGATAAGAGACCACCTTTAGTTATACTGTGGCATCATGTACTTTATGCTCTTTTAATTACTTAACCTTTACTATATATTTAATTTATAACATGTAACAAAATGACCAGCTGAATAGTCGTAAAACTGTATCGGGATCTTCCCTGGCTAGGTTCTTTCTTAACCCCTAGGGCTACTACCCGTGATAGGATCGTCCCTAGCTAGGTGATTCTTCCACCCCTCGGGATACCACCCATCAATAAATAATATACTTTGTCTTTTAATTACCTTGGAGATGATTCTTTTAGTGGTCACAATATTGGAGTTGTAGGATTGTAGACATAACATATTATATGTAGATAATCATACAAGGCAATATAACAATGAACAGAGTGCGTTACATAAAAAATGAAATGCGTATGAGATGAAATAAGTCGTGAACTTTATTTATAAAGAAGAACCCATGTAACTTGCTACCCATGTATGTATGTATATTTGAAGATGAATATGTATGGGAGCATATGAACATGTACAATAGTGTAGACATAGTTAATAGTTGTGTCGGAGTTGGTAAGCGCCTGTATGTGCCAAGGAAGGATCTATGTTTCATGCCAAACAATACGAAATCAAGTAGCCTTACATACCTCATTTTATGACCTTGTTACTACCTCGAGATAACCTTCCCTTACTCCAAATATTTATCTATAATATAGTAGGTGATAAAACTAGGATTAGTAGCCATTATATACACCTTGGAAGCCCAATCACATAAAAAAATAACACACAGGCAGCAAACGGGTATTTATAAACCCAAGCATATTCTTCCAACCTTTACGCCACTAATCATATTTTCTAATATACATTCGCATGTAAACATCATATGTAGCCTATTTTAGTGCCATAATAGTCTCACAACAGCCCACCAAGCACAACACATAACAATTCTACACAATCTACAAATGGACAGCATAACGTTGCGTCCCTTTGCCCCATTTTGACGTCGACAATTCCAAACTCATTACAACTTTAACCAAACTGTTCTTAACACATATATATGTAAAAAAAAGCCTTGAACCAGTCTTAGAACAATAACAAATCAATCATTAAGGATGTGAAGAAATAGTCTTCCATCTAACAGCCCACAAGTTCATATTAAGAACACAATTGCGATATCATATAAGGACTCACTTTTGTGGATTATAAAAATGGTGAAGTAGCCTGGTTAAATTATCATAAAACCAAACTTTGTTAAATATATATGTATTATTTCATAATACAGTCAAACAAGACGATAAAAGCCTCTTTAACAATAAGAAAAATGTACAATAATCCTTAGGATACATGCTGTCCAGAATTTCCAGCACATGTATAATTAGCTTGTTTCTGTGGTTTTGATAAATAAACCATACTAGGTGCATAAGTAGATTTACTTAACTTTAAAATCAAGGTTTTGAAATTCTTTAAGAATTCCTGTAAGGTTGTAAGCCTTGTTTTCCACACGTCCAAAGAGAGCAAAGAATAACCAAGAAAGCAGATTTTTTAGTCCAAGTTGAAATGAGTTTAGTGTGCTATCTTTATCCCCTTTTTAAAAGCTTTCTTGGCTAACTTACTTTTTGTTTCTTAGGATTAATATATTAATTTGGTGATGCAGATTCTTGCTCCTTTCAGTTGGGCCTTAAGGGGCTCCAAATTGATGGACCTTTGCTACCTATTATTCAGCTTTCTTCTTAATTATTTTGGGCCTAAAGTATCCAAGAAATTGTGATGTCTTTAGGCCCTTTTTATGTACCTCTTGGGCTGAAAATATAGTCCATTTATGATGCTAAAACATGGGCTAAAGTTACACCCTTAATACGGACTTTATTCATAATCAGACTTGGACAAATTTGACGTCGGGCCTCATCTCCATTTAGATAGCAAATTTAAGCTGGGCAAATAGGTGACTCACCTGCTAGCTTCTTAAATCCTACAAGAACCTCAATTTTCTTACCTTATTTAGGATTGTGATCTCCTCAATTTCACATGAAACATATATGTACCTGACCCTCTCAAGCGTTAGACACACATATAGCCCATTAACACGAAATTCAAGAACTTTTAGAAATTGGCGCTAATTTGACCAAACTATGTCATGTTTCATTTGTATAGTACTAGCATTGTAAGATGTGGGGTGCTACAAGCTTCCCCCTTACGAATATTCGTCCTCTAAAGTTAGCACAATTATGTAGCTTAACCAAGTTCAATGTAATAAACGTTCAAACATATGTACCTATTAAGGCCCCAAAGTCTGGACATTGGACTTTCTCTTTAGATTTAAATAAGTAAGGGTATTTTGATTTCATCACATCCTCAGCCTCCTATGTTATTTCTTCGGTATGCTGGTTTCTCCAAAGTACTTTTACTAAAGCTAATTCTTTATTCCTTAGCTTCTTAACTTGACAATCTAGAATAAGAACATGTACCTCTTCATAGTTGAGATCTTCTGTAATCTGCACATCCTCAATAGGAGCGATACGGGATGGGTCACCTAGCATTTTTGAAGCATTGAGACATGAAAAACTTGATGAACCATTGAAAGTTCTTAGGGTAGCTCTAGTTCATATGCAACTTGCCTAAACTTCTTAATAATTTTATATGGCTCTATGTAACGTGGGCTAGTTTTCCTTTCTTACCAAACCTCATAACCCCTTTCATTGGAGATACCTTTAAAAATACCCATTCCCCTACTTAGACTTCAAGTCCTCTCCTCCTAGCATTCGCATATGATTTGTGATGACTTTGGACTATTTTTAGTCATTGTTGTATTACCTTAACTTTTTCCATGGCTTGTTGTACTAGATCTGGCACAAGTAACGTGGTTTCACCCACATCAAACCATCTAATCGGCAAACTACATTTCCTTCCATACAAAGCTTCATAAGGTGCCAGCTTGAGACTTGAGTGGTAGCTGTTATTATAGGCAAATACAATAAGTGGCAAATGGTCCACCCAACTACCTTTAAAATCCAATACACAAGCTCGCAACATATCTTCAAGTGTCTGAATGGTGCATTCTGCTTGACCATCTATTTGGGGGTGGAATGTTATACTCAAATTCACTTGTGTACCTAAACTTCTTTGGAAGAACTTCCAAAATTTTGCAATGATTTGAGCTCTTCGATCAGATATAATAGAGATTGGGAGTCCGTGTAGCCTAACTGTCTCTTTGAGGTATAGCTTGGCATACTCTTCAGCTGTATAATTACTCCTGATTGGCAAGAAATGTTCTGACTTTGTTTGTCTATCAACTATTACCCATATGGAGTCAAACTTCTAAAATGAGCAAGGCAACCCGGTAACAAAATCCATATTGATCATATCCCACTTCCATGTTGGAAGCTCTATTCATTACATATAACCACCTAGCTTTTGGTGTTCTAACTTTCACTTGTTGACAATTTGGACATTGAGCCACAAATTCTGCAAGATCCTTCTTCATGCCTCCCCACCAAAACATTCCCTTTAAGTCATGGTATATCTTAGTTGATCCTAGATGGATGGAATATCAGGAATGATGGGCTCCTTTCATTATCCTCTTTATTTATCCATTAATATCAGGCACACATAATCTATTTTAGTAGTAAAGTACTCCATTTTCTGTAAGTTCAAAGCCCTTCATCATACCCTGATTTACCTTTTCATTAAATCGTCATAAAATAGGATCCTCAAATTGTTTTGCTTTCACCTCCATTACTAATGAGGACACTGCTGCATTATGTACACCTTTCCTTTGGAGTTTCAAGAAGACAAACTCGCAAACTGGCTAGTTGACATAGATCCTTAGACACTCCTTGATTTACCAGAGCTTGATCACTAATATTCATGATTGCTCTATGACTCAGAGCATCTGCTACCACATTTGCCTTCCCCGGATGGTATACTATATCAACATCATAATCCTTTATTAGCTCTAGCCCTCTCTACTATTTGAAATTTAGGTCTTTTCGCTTAAAGATGTATTGCAGTCTCATATGGTCAGTATATATGTCAATTTGAACCCCATACAAATAGTGGCGCCATATTTTCAAAGCAAACACAACCGCTTCTAGATCAAGATCATGTGTTGGATAGTTTTTCTCATGTGGTCATAATTGTCTAGATGCATAAGCAATTACCCTACCATATTATGTCAGTACACACCCTAAGCTAACTTATGAAGAATTGCAATACACTGCACACCCTTCGATGCCTTCTAGAAGTACTAGCACAGGTGCAAAAGTTAGCTTATTTTTTAGTTCTTGGAAGCTCCTTTCATATGCATTGTTCCATTGGAACTTGGTTGCCTTATATGTCAACTTTGTTACAGGTGCAGAAATAGAAGAAGAACCTTCAACAAACCTCCTATAATAACCTGCCAACCCTCGAAAGCTCCAAACTTCTGTGGGTATCGTTGATCTTGGCCAATCTTTCACAACCTCTACCTTTTGTGAATCAACCCTTCTTTCCTTATTGGATATAATATGACCTAAAAATGTCATTAATTTAGGCCAAAATGTACATTTAGAAAATTTGGCATACAACTGTTGATCACAAAGAACTTATAACACTTATCATTATTGATTTGCATGGTCCTCTTCCAATCTTGAATATACCAAAATGTCATCTATAAATACTATCACGAACACATCCAAGAATGGCTTAAATACCCTATTCATCAGATCTATAAAACCGGCTAGTCCATTCGTTAGCCCAAATGAGATAAGAAGAAATTCAAAGTGACTATAGTGTGTTCTGAAAGAAGTCTTAGGTATATATTCCTCCTTCAACCTCACTTCGTGATACCCTGATCTCAGATTAATTTTTGAAAAGCATTTGGCACCTTATAACTAGTCAAATAAATCATCAATACCAGGGAGGGGGCATTTATTCTTAATTATCACCCTATTCAGTTCTCGATAGTCAATACACATTCTCAAGGTGTCATCCTTTTTGCCTACAAATAACACTGGTGTACCCTAAGGGGACACACTAGGTCTTATAAAACCTTTCTCCAATAAGCCTTTTAACTGCTCTTTTAATTCACGTGATTCTGTTGGGGCCATTCTATATGGAGAGATAAAAATAGGTTGAGTGCCTAGAAGTAAGTCAATACCAAAATCTACTTCTTGTTTTGGAGGTAATCCTGGAAGTTCTTTAAGGAACACATCAACAAATTCATTTACTACTGGAACAGATTGAAAAGTTGGTGATTCGGCCTCCATATCCCTCACTCTCACTAAATGACATATATACCCCTAGACACTATCTTCCTGACCTTAAAATAAGAGATAAACTTACCCTTTGGCGCCCTAATATTACCTTCCTATTCAAAAACAGCCTCATCTAGAAAGTGGAAGTACACTTTCTTAGTTAGGCAATCCACGATGCATAGCAAGAAGCTAACCAATCTATACCCATTATAACATCGCATTTCACCATTTCTAGCTCAATAAGGTCAACCAATGTGTTACAATCACAAACAGTTACTACACAGTCCTAATAAATCCTTCTAGCCATAATAAATTCACTAGTTGGTGGAGACACTTCAAATGGTGTGTTCAATAATTTGGGTGTTCTCTTAAGCTTCCTAGTAACTAGTGGGGTAATGTATGATAGTGTAGAACCAGGGTCAATTAATGCATAAACATTATGTGAAAAGATGGACAGTGTATCTGTGACCACATCAGGTGAAACTTTCAAATTTTGTTGACTCCCTAAAGCATAAGTGTGATTCTGAACTTCGCTAGAGCTAGCTGCCCCTATAACACCTCTACTATGATCCACATGTGCTTGTTGACCCTTACCTAATGGAGCAACTGATGATGATGATGCAATAACAAACCCAATAGATTGTTCTATGTTATCCATACGCCTCCTTGGGCAATCCCATCATGTGCCCTGGCGCACCACACCGATAACAAACATCTGTCCTAACATGACATATACCTGGATTACTTCCTCCACACTATTTATAAGGTTGCCTAGGAGTCATTGGCTGGCTTGCCAAATGTCTTGTTGTTCGTGTACCCTGTCCCTCAGTTCATTGACTAAACTGATTACTTCCAGACCCTTGAAGTTGTGGTAAAGCACTAGCTACGAAGTAGGAGGATTATGGACTAGGTGGTCTATTAGAAAATTGAGGCCTAATCTCACCTTGGGATGGTGCAAACTGCCCTGTAGACCTAACCCTTTTGGCCTACGCCCTTTCTAACTCTTGTGTCCTTCTCCTTTACCTCTAAACCTCTAATTTCTATGCAAAAGCCTACATTCTCGCTATGTCCATATTTTTATTCAAGGAAGCAATGTTCCAGTCTCTGACCAGATACATATCCAATCTATCAACATATCAATGAACTTTATCTGCCATAATAGCAACTACATTAGGAGCATACCTGGATAGGGAATTAAATTGGAGGGTATAATCCCTCATACTCATATTCCCTTGGTGGAGGTTCAAGAACTTATATGCACGGGACTCTCGAATCTCCAATGGCAAGTAATGGTCAAAAAAGGCCTCCTTGAACTCCTTCTAGGTAGTTGGAGAAACATCTATATCTTTGGATTTCTTCCAAGCTTCATACCACAATATATCCACAGCTTTCAACCTATATGTCGCTACCTTGACAGCTTCTGTACCACTCATATGCATAATAGCTAAAGTGCACTGGATTTGATCAATAAAGTCTTGGTGGTCTTCATTAGGATCTGACCCAGTGAAGGATAAATGGTCCAAATTAAGAAAATCACGTATCCTCATGCTAGCTACCCTATTTGCACCACATGCACCTATAATTGGCCTTCCTTTCTTTGGCCTAGGCCAGCAACTACACGAGTCAATAGTTAGACTGCATTTCTTAGATCCTGCGCGGTAGCATCAATAGGTAGTTCTAGGGGAATTTCACTACTTTTAGGTTTGTCAGGAACTGGAGGGGTTGGAGATGTCTATAATAGAGACTTATCTTGAGCCTCATTTCGTTATGTCACATGACAGGGTATACCAAACCACCACTTCTACTGCCTTCTTTTTACCTTTGTTCTTCCTAGTTTCTGGCATACTTGCTATACAAAATAATCTAGGGGTTAGATACAATCCACCTATAATACTTAGCTCTATGGCATGATCTAAAGAATGAAATGAAAGTAACAACTTCTATATGCCACATAGCATCCTGCTTATAAATGTGGTGCACAACACATCGATAAACAAGACTCTATAGAGATACAGCCTTGTAGACTTCATAGGATGACCTGCTCTGATACCACTTCTATCACACCCCAAGTCCCGTTAGGGTGGACTGACACCCGTTTCCAATAAGGTCAGGGAGAACCAATCTATATCTATGTGCTTTCTTGACATATTATAAGGGGTTCCTACATTCAGCATGTCTTTAAGAAAGTAAATAGTAATAACAAGCCAAAAGGAAATGCATATGGTTAGGCCATTAGGTCCACAATGTCTAAGGTATGAGACATGACCACACTTTAATTTACATAGTCTACAAAGCCTCTAGATAAGAAAAAGTATCTGAAAAGGGTCAGGATAGACCCCGCCTCGACTAACTATACAATACAAATGTATAAGCTCTAGACACAAATAAAGCCCCGAAGCAACCTGGAGCTTGGTATCAGCAACTAGATGTCCTGTACTCCTACTGAGGAAATCTACTAGCACCTGTACTAGCAGCATGAAATGCAGGTCCCTCGTAAGAGATGTTAGTACGAGATACTGTACTAAATATGTAAGGCAGTAAATACTGTATATGAAGTAATAACTCAAATAAAACTATGCACTGGTGTAGGATACGAGACCACTTTTAGTTATACTGTGGGATCATGTACTTTATGTTTGTTTAATTACTTTACCTTTACTATATATTTAGTGTACAACATGTAATAAAATGACCAACTGATCAATGGTAAAACTTTATCGAGATTGTCCATGGCTAGGTTCTTCCTTAACTCCTTGGGCTACCACCCATGATAGGGTGTCCCTAGTTAGGTGATTCTTTCACCCCTCGGGTTACCACCCATCAATAAACAATATACTTTATCTTTCAATTACCTTTGAGATGATTATTTTGACGGTCACAATATTGGAGGTGTAGGATTATAGAGATAACATGTGACATGTAGATAATTATACAAGACAATATGACAATGAAAAGAGTACGTTACATAAAAATGAAATGCTTATGAAATGAAATAACTCGTGAAGTTTATTTAGCAAGAAGAACCTACGTAACTTGATACCCATGTATGTATGTAGATTTGAAGATGACTATGTATGGGAGTATATAAACATGTGAAAGAGTGTAGATACAGATAATATTTGAGTCAAAGTTAGTAAGCGCCTTTATGTGCCAAGGAAGGAGCTATGTTTCATGCCAAACAATACAAAATCAAGTAGCCTTACATACCTCATTGTATGACCTAGTTACTACCTTGAGATAACCTTCCCTTCCTCAAAATATTTAATTAAAATATAGTCGGTGATAAAACTAGCATTAGTAGCCAATAGATACATCTTGGCAGCCCAATCACATAAAACAATAACTCACGAGCAACAAGTGGGTATTTATAAACTCGTGCGTATTCTTCCAACCTTTCTGTCCCTAATCATATTTTCTAATATACATTTACATGTACACATCATTTGAAGCCTATTTTAATGTCATAACAGTCTCACAAGAGCCCACAAATCATAATACATAACAATTCTACACAAGCTACAGATGTACAGCATAACATTACGTTCCTTTGCCCCATTTTGACATTGACAATTCCAAACTGATTCCAACTTTAACCAACCTGTTCTCAACATATATATACATAAAAATAGCCTTGAACCAGTCTCAGAATAGTAATAAATCAGTCATTAAGGACGTGAAGCAATAGTTTTCCATCTAACAGCCCACAAGTTCATACTAAAAACACAATTGTGATATCATATAAGGACTCACTTTTGTGGACTATAAAAGTGGTGACGTAGCCTGGTTACCTTACTATAAAACCAAACTTTATTAAGTACATAATATTAATTCATAATACAGTCAACCCAGAAGAGAAAAGTCTCTTGATCAACAATAAAAATGTACAACAATCCTTAGAATACATGTTGTCCAGAATTTCCAGCACATATATAATTAGCTTGTTTCTTTGGTTTTGATAAACAAACCATACTAGGTGCATAAGTAGATTTACTTACCATTAAACTCAAGGTCTAGAGCTTATTTAAGAATCCTTATAAGGTTGTAAGGCCTGTTTTCCACACGTTCAAATAGAGCAAAGAATAACCAAGAAAGCAGATTTTTTTGTCCAAGTTGAAATGACTTTAGTGTGCTGTCTTTATCCCCTTTTTAAAAGCTTTCTTGGCTAACTTACTTTTTGTTTCTTATCTCTAATATATTAATTTCGTGATGTAGCTTATTTCTCCTTTCACTTGGTCCTTAAGGGGCTCCAAATTGATGGGCCTTTGCTGCCCATTTTTCAGCTTTCTTCTTAATTAGTTTGGGCCTAAATTATCCAAGAAATATTGTGATGTCTTGGGGCCCTTTTAATATCATTCTAGGGATGCAAATATAGTACATTTATGATGCTAAAACATGGGCTAAAGTTACACCCTTAACACGGACTTTATTCATGGTCAGACTTGGATAAATTTGACGTCTGGCCTCGTCTTAGTTTAGCTAGCAAATTTAAGCTAGGCAAGTTGGTGACTCACCTGGTAGCTTTTTATGTACTACAAGCACCTCAATTCTCTCACCGTATTTAGGGTCGTGATCTCCTTAATTTGACACAAAATATGTATGCACTTGACCCTCTTAAGCATTAGATGCACATATAGCCCATTAACTCGAGATTCAAGCACTTTTAAAAATTGGTGCTAATTTGATCAAACCATGTCATGTTTCATTTGTATAGACTAGTATTGTAAGATATTGGGTGTTACACTACTCTAATTTTGTGTATTCCCTGTGGGTTAGACCCTAACCTTGGCTAGGTTTTATATCTTGACAAGGACTACTTTATCCTCTAAAAGGAGGTGTAACTTAGGTGACATCAATATTTTGGCGCCGTTGCCAAGGAATACTCCTAGACTTAGTTAATTCATAGTAATTTGGGTGTTAATCCTTATTTCCCATATTTTACTTTCGTTTGTTTATTTTGTTCTTTTTCAGGGTGTAAGTGTAGTGCATGCCCAACAGCTAGATTCAAGGGAATCTCTTAACTCTGTTTGACTCAAAAATCCAGAAAAAGTTGAGTAGAATGGCCCAGATAATTCCAATAATGTGGCTAATGCACTCTGAACTGGAACAACAATGAGAATGTTGAAATGAGAATCCACTTTTTCTTAAGGACATTGCTCCACAGCTTAGGACTTTAATGCCAATACATACCAATGGGATCAATATAGGTTAAATCCTATGGCTTTGGAAATGACTGGAGCTATTGTGTTACCATTACTACCAGCAGACATAAAGTTCACAGTCTTGAGTGGGTTGCTTTAAATATTATAACACTATGGGGAATTTATGGGCTTACCATCGGAGGATCCTCATAACCACCAACACAATGTCGCATTCAACTACATGAGTGTGATGGGAATACAAAATCTATTTATGGATATGATGGGACTTCGTGTCTTCCCATTATCTCTTATAGTAAATGTAGCAGTATGGCTACTTGAGCTCCCACAAAGCTCGATCACCAATTGGGTAGACTTGCAGAAGGCTTTTTTGGAGACGAACTTCCCTAAATCAAAGAAGCTCAAGTTAAAGGACCAGATCAACAACTTTTAGCAACTTCCTGGTGATTTGATCATGTACTACTTGGGAATAGTTTAACAAGTGTTTGAAGAGTATTCGATAACATAAGACAATGATATCTTTGTGGAGATCTCCTACCGTGCCCTTGATGAGAATAGTCAAGCTTATTCTTACACTATCAATGGGGGCATGTTCTTAGATCATCCATTTGCAAGTATTGTAGAGCAGATCCAAAGAGTGGTCAAGAATAATAGTGCAAGAGGGTAGAGATAAAGCATCCACCAATAGTTCATGCAACATTAATATTGGTCCGGAGTAAGAAAAGATCAATAAAGAAATCGTGCAATAGCTTGACCAAATTCTCACAAGTGTGGAGGTGATGATCAAGTAGAACCAAGAGTTAGTCAATGTAGTGGTTCATCAACCTTAACATGCACCCATGTATGATGAGCCTTATTATGATAAGGACATATGTTTTGTTGTTGATCAGGTGGGCGGTTTTCGGAACAATGCCCAAGGATCCAATTAGTATTATTAGCGGCAAGGTCAAGGAAACCAAGCCGAGAATGTTAATAGAGATAGAGCTTATAGAGACAATCACAAAGGATACTATGATAGGAACAGAGGTCCAGAGAGAGATGCAGATTGGGTCACAAAGAAGGATTCAGAAATAGTCCTTATGTGCCACCAGATAACCGTGATGCAAGTACAAGTAGTTCTAGAATTAAGGAGATGTTTGATCACCTATTTAAGAAAGTTGAGACACGGGATAAGACTATTAGAAGCATAAAATTCAAGATTTCTAGTATAAATCAGAAAATTGAGTCTCACTCTGTGGCTATCAAACAGCTTGAACAACAGTTTGGTCAAGTATCAACTCAACTTAGTCAGCATCAGCGGGGTATATTCCCTAGAAACACAGTTTAGAATCTTAAAAAAGAAGGGCAATGTATGGCAGTTACTACTCAAGGTGGCAAGAGCACCATTGATCCTTCCATTACAGTTAATGAGGAAGATATTCAAGAGGAGATGGTTGCAGCAAAAAAAGGGGAGATAGGAGATGATCATGGCAAGGATGGCGTAAGTAAAACTATTGATGCACCACAGATGTTGAAGCGTATTCCTAGGCCTCCTCCTCCCTTCCCTCAAAGAATCAAAAAGAGGGAGGAGAAAGACAAATTTAAGCACTTTATCTCCAAGTTGAAATAACTCACCATCAACTTCCCTCTCATTGAGGCACTGGAGAATATGCCAGGGTATGCTAAGCATATGAAGGACTTGGTCACTAAAAAGTTCACTGTGAGTTAGAAGCTCTACCAAAAGCTTCAGTATTGTTGTGCTATTGCTATGAGGTCCTTGATTCAGAAACGAGAAGTTATCGGAGTGTTATCATCATACCCTACACCATTTGAGATGTGGAGTTCTCAAGACCACTATGTGATTTAGGTTCCATCATAAATCTGATGCCCTTTGCGATTTTTAAGAAGCTTAGATTAGAGCCCCTACTCCAACGAGCATGGGATTATTGATGGTGGATCGCATGGTGAAGAAGCCTGTTGGGATACTAAATAATATGTTGGTTAAAGTTTAGAAGTGCATATTCCCCATAGACTTTGTGATCGTCGATTGTGGGTTGATTTTAAAGTCACTATTATCTTAGGGAGGCCCTTCTTAGCCACTGGACGCACCTTGGTGGATATGGAGAAGGGCCAACTCAAGTTTAGATTTGGGAAAGATGAGCTCATGTTCAACATCTTTCAATAAGCAAAGAAAGAAAATAATTTGAGACTAGTCTCTTTTGTCGAGGTTGTTGATTATATTAAACCAAAATACCATTTGAGGCGAGATTGGGTGTTGACAGTTTGAAAGTAGTGTTAATAAACTTCGACAGTGATGGTATTCAAGATTATGAGGAGACAGTGAATGCTCTAGGGGTGTCTTATAGTCCTAGGTGCCTAACTAATCTAGAATTAGACATACAAAATTGAGAGTCACCGACCCCAAAGCCCTCCCTAGAAGAACCATAGGTGTTAGAGTTGAAGGCCCTTCCAGCACATCTAAGGTATGTACTTTTGGGAGTCAACAACACCTTGCTAGTTATAGATGTTGTGGATTTGACTGAGGTGCAAGTGAACGCCATTGTCATATTGCTTAAACAGTTCAAGAAGCCCATCAGATGGATGATTACAGATTTCATTAGTATCACTCCCGGGGTATGCACACATAAAATTCAGCTAGTCAATGACTACAAGCCAAGTATTGACTATCAAAGATGCCTTAAACCACTAATGCAAGAAGTTGTATGCAAGGTGACCGTCAAATGGTTGGACATAGGAGTAATCTACCCAATCGCCGATAGTGAATGGGCTAGTATAGTTCAGTGCCTTCCAAAGAAAGTGGGCATCACAATGCTACCAAATGGCAATGGTGAGTTGATCTTGATGTATCCAGTACAGGATGGAGGGTATGCATGGATTATAGAAAACTAAATGCTTCGACAGAAAAAGACCACTTTCTTATGCTATCATGGATCAAATGTTAGATCGACTAATTGGAAAGGGTTGGTATTGCTTCTTGATGGTTATTAAGGCTATAATCAAATCCTATTGCTCTAGAGTATCAAAAGAAGGTGGCATTTACATGCCCCTATGGCACCTTCGAATTCAAGAGGATGTGTTCGAGTTGTATAATGCCCCAACAACATTCCAGAGATACATGATGTTCATATTCTCAGATTTGGTGGGAGAGACTATTGAAGTCTTCATAGATGACTTTATTGAGGAAAGACACTTATTTTCAAGACTGTTTGAAGCACCTACATGCTTTTCTGTAAAGATGTGAAGAGAGCCATCTTGTGCTGAATTGGGAAAATTGTCACTTCATGGTAAGGAAGAGCATTATGTTGGGGCACAGGATATCTAACAAAGGGATCAAGGCTAACAGAGCTAAAGTGGAGGTAATAAGCTTTCACCATCCATCATAGTTAAGGGTGTGAGGAGCTTCCTGGGGCATGAAAGATTCTATCTAAGGTTCATATAGACTTTTCTAACACTACAAGTCCCTTGTGCAAGTTGTTGGAGAAGGAGGCTATGTTTGTGTTCAATGATACATTCGTCAAAGCCTTTGAAGAGTTGAAAAAGAGGTGGATCTCAACCCCAAAAATTGTAGCTCCAAACTGGTCCAAGCCCTTTCAAATCATATGTGATGCAAGTGGAGTTATGTTGGGTGTAGTATTAGGACAGCGACAAGAGAAGACATTACATCCCATATATTATGCCTGCAAAGCCCTAAATATACCCCAGAAGAATTACACTGTCACTGAGAAAGAGTTACTCGCAATGGTCTTTGCATTAGAAAAGTTCAGGTCATATCTATTGGGAAACCAAAGTGCTGGTGCATACGGATTACTCATCACTAAGATAAATTGATGGCTAAGAAGGATGAAAAACCAAGGTTGATGAGATAGGTGCTTCCCTTGCAAAAGTTCAACTTCGATGTCATTAACAGAAAGGGGATAGCGAATCAGGTCGCATATCACCTTTCCAAATTAAAGAATGGGGCAATGACAAAGTTTGATGATGGATTGAAGATCAACAATTCTTTTCCAGATAAGAGACTATTGGTTGCATCTCATGATTTGATACCATGGTCTATAGATTATGCAAACTATTTGGTAAGTGATAATGTGTTGCTTGACTTGAATACACATCAGCGTCGAAAGTTTATGTTTGATGTGACGAAATTCTTTTGGGATGGCCCATACTTGTTCTATGTTTGTGCTTATAGAATTATTCGTTGTTGTGTTCCTTACTCTAAGATGATGAGTATACTTGAGGCATATCACTCGTCATTGATGGGTGGGCATCATAGTGGAGTGTGGACAGCACACAAGATCTTATAGTGTGGATATTATTAGCTCACCATCAACCAAGACACCCACAACTATGCAAAATCTTATGATAGGTGCCAAAGAGAAGGAGGTGCTTCCCACAGACATGAGCTCCTTCTAAACCCCATTATGGTGAATGAGTTATTTGATGTATAGGGGATAGATTTCATAGGACCTTTTGTCAGTTCACACAGAAACAAGTACAACTTAGTTGTTGTGGATTATGTGTCAATATGGGTTGATGTCATGGCTCTACCCAACAATAAGGGCAAAAGTGTCATAACTTTACCAAAATGAACATCTTCTCAAGGTTTGGCACCCCTCGGGCAATCATCAGCGATAGAGGTTCTCACTTTTGCAATAGGATTTTTAAGGCTCTTCTTTAAAAGTATGTGGTGAAACATAAGGTAGAGATGCCTTACCATCCTCGAAAGAGTGGATATGTGGAGCTATTTATTAGGAAAATTTTTAACAGATTCTATCAAAGACTATGAACGTTAATCAGACAGATTGGCCGCAGAAGCTGGATAATGTATTATGGGCATACTAGATAGTATTCAAGACCCCTATAGGCATGTCTCTTTACCAACGTGTCTTTGGAAAAGCATGTCACCTGCTAGTGAAACATGAGCATAAAGCAATGTGGGAGCTAAAGAAGTTGAATCTTGATTGGCATGATATAGTAACCTCTTGGCTGAGCCAAATCAATGAGATTGATGAGTTTAGATTGAAGGCATATGAGAGCTCAACCTTGTCCAAACAAAAGATGAAGCTGCAACATGACTGTCGCATAGAGAATCGCCAATTTGCACAAGGGAAATTGATGTTGATCTAATTCAAGATTGAAATTTTTCCTAAAGAAGCTCAAATCCAGATGGATGGGACCCTTTCGAGTAACATGTTTCTTTGATCATGGGGATATTGTGTTGGAGAGATGAAGTGGAGTAACCTTTAAGATAAATGGCCAAAGAGTCAAGCTATACCTTAGAAATGTGGAAGAGATAAAGATTGTGGAAGAATGAGATCTTTAGGAAGTCTGAGTACTCAATGTGACACCCCATAACTGCATGCTATTATTTATCTATATTTTAAGCTTTATTTGTGTAGGTGGAGAGTGTATCAGGGTCATGGGAGACTTCTAGTACTTAGATGAGTTCAAAACTTCCCTATGAGTTGAGTTTTGGGTGTTGGTTCATGTAAAAGTCAACTTTAAATGAGCATCACTTTTAGCACACTTGGAAATAGATGGACCACAACATATAAAATGAAATCCCTTTAATTTAGCTTTTCAATGCACTTGGTTTCACCTTATTTTGAATTCAGATCAAGGATTTATGACTATTTTTGTGAGACCCTCCCATGCAATGAACTCACACGAGCCCTTAGACGGCCAGTGTGGCCTTTGACGGGTTGTTTGCGTCATCTGGGGATGGAAAGAGCCATTCTTCACTAAGGATGGTGACACGGCTAGTGGTACAGGCTGTATGGCTTGCCACTGACTGTGTGGATCATCATAAGGTGTGTTCAAGGGAGACTTAAAGGGTATGGGATGAATTGTGGCCAAGCGTGGTGCTACGGGCACCTTAGACAGGTCGTTGAAGGGTAGATGTCTCATGGGACTGAGATTGGAGCAACCTAGAAACATTTTCTTGTCTAAATGTGTTGCAATAGATCACTACATGAACCGTGAAGCACAACACGGCCCATGAAGTGGCCTTTCAAAGTGACGTCGATGCTATCTTTTTCTCAAGTATTCTAATTGCAATTTTGAGCCTAAGTCTTGTCTCATGGGCACTCCACACGACACATGGAGTTCTAGATGACTAGTCAAGCCTTTAGTTAGGCAACACTTTTCCAATTTTTCCATCTGTTCACTAATTGCATTTTCGCAAAATGGTAATTTCTCTAATAAACTTTTAAGACTTCCAATGCTATCTTAACATCCCCAAGAGACCTAAACCCTATTTTAAAGGATCAAACTCATTACTCTCATCTCAAATAGACTCTCACATTCTCTCAAAATCCTCCACCAAGACCCCAAAAAAATTCAAGGAAACTCAAGAACAAGTTCTGGATTCCAAGACCCACTTACAAGCTTCCATTCTTTTCTAACTCTATTCCAAGAAATTCAAGATCTAAGGTATGTGGGTTTCAACCAATGGGTCCTTTCACCCTTGGTTCCTAACTCTCTTTTTATCTAAATTTCATGATTCTAAGTTGATTTACTTATGGGTATTACATATTATGAATTTGACCATAGAACTATGTTGGGATTTTATAAAATTATGACTATCTAAGCATGTTTTGAGCTATGAATCTAAGATCTATTGTGGGATTTGATGAAGGATTTTGATGTATATTGCTTGAGGGAATTACCAAGTATTGATGGGTAGTTTTACATTGAATTTTCTTGCATAATTTCATCAGTAAATTGCATAATTTTACACTAGCACTACACACCCGCCAAGTGTTTGATAAAATATTCGATTATGATTTCTTGCGGAATTGAAGATCCAATGCATGTCTTATGAGTTGAATGACTTTACGATGATGATGATGATAGAAATTTATGTATAATATATTCTCCTATATCGTGTTGGAAATTTACCATGCCCCACTCAGGGGGTTGTGAGCGTGGGTAACCATGTCGAGGGATTTGTATCTTGATAACCGGGTTTAGGGTTGGTACTTTAATCACCACGGGTGGTTAAGAGAAATGCTCTACCAACCAATTGAAGGGTTGGTACCTCAATAACCATGGGTGGTAGAGTGAGAGGATCCACCAACGAATTGAGGGGTTGGTACCCCAATAGACTATGAATTTTATAATGATGGTCTCTTCTTGCACATGTATTATGTTCTTTGAAAGAATGATTTATTCAAGCATATTTCGTGCATGCCATATTATTATATGCTACTCATTGCCTATAATTATGCATTTTGACTATGTTTCTTACCTCTTATTGCATTGTATTCTACATACTTAGTAGATTTAAGCATACTAACGCACACTTTATGCCTATATGATGTCAGCATGTATGAACTAGAGCCCAAATTGAGCATCTTCCTCCACATGGCTAGTACAATTTCTCTCAAGCTAGTTGGTGAGACCTCTATTCCGGGGACAATTCTTATGATATCATGCTATGTACTAAGACTATATTTCTTTTATGTATGTATTGACTATGAGGGTGAACCCGATTGCTTCTCTTGGCCTCCGCTCCTTTCTATGTTTTACAAGTGTTGTTAGATATGTTATGTATTGAGACTTGACTCTCTTGTTTTGATGTTTATGTCATGAAAGTTTTCCTGTAGAGCCATTTCCCTAATTTATTATCTAATTATATTGCTTAAATTGCTTTCGCGACCAATGATGGGCAATGATATATTAAGAGGCTTATTTGGGGTCCCTCCGGGTTCCCCATTCATAATATCACGTCTAAGCCCTAGGCTTGGGTCATGAAAAACTTAATATCAGAGCACTAGGTTGTTAATGGTCCTCAGCATCCAATACACCATGTCAATTAAAGTCTTATTCATTGTTATTATGCACCACAACTATGAGCAGGAGGCTATGAGACGTTTTAGGAAATGTTTTCCTTCTTCTTGGTCTATGTCATGATATAGAACTTAGGTAAAGTTCCCCTATAACAAATGTTCTTTGTCTTGTTTATATCATACCTAATACAAGAGGAAGAAGAGTCCGTACTCCCGAGAAACAATCAACTCATGAAGAGCTCCGAGATGCTCATACTTTGCTAGCCCAAGCTATAGCCAATCATGTTAATCAAGGGGCCCAAGCCCCTCATGCTCCTACCCCAGGATCTACGGTAAGAGAACTCATGAGGATGAATCCAATAGAATTCTATGGGTCCAAAGTGTATAAGGAGCCTCAAGAATTATTGAAGAGGTTTACAAGGTATTGGCTATCATGGGTGTTAGATCGGAAGAGAAAGTAGAGTTGGCAGCCTACCAACTCAAAGAGGTAGAACAAATATGGTTTAATCAATGGAAGGTGGAGAAGGGAATCAATAATGTGGTTCTTTGGGAGGAGTTCAAGGCGACTTTTCTTAATCAGTTCTCCCCTCTTAAGCTTAGGGAGGCCAAGATGGTGGAGTTTATGAATTTGAAACAAGAGTCTATGAGTGTGATGGAGTATTCCCTCAAGCTCAATCAACTCTCTAAATATGCTCCCCACTTGGTTGTCCACCCAAGGTTTAGAATGAACAAGTTCATGATGGGTGTATCCTATTTAGTGAGTGAGGAATGTCGATATGCTATGTTAATTAGTGATATGGATCTTTCCTGTTTGATGACTTATGACAAATAATTGGAGGTTGAAAAGTTGAGGAAGAGGAGGAGTAATGAGGCCAAGAGGGCCCGTTTTGAGGGAAAGTTCCAAAGTCAAAAGGGTGACCTATTCCATCAAGGCCAAGGGTCTTCTCATACTTCTAATAGGGGGTTTGTCAATGACTTCCCAAGGCCCCAAGGTGTTGGTGGTGTGATTCCTAATAATGTGTGCTCAAAATATGTTAGGAGTCATGGGTTCCCATGTTTTAAAGACACTAATGCATGTTAGGACGTGGGGAAATAGGTCACAAAAAGATTGATTGTCCTATTAACTGTAACAATGGTAAGAAGTTTAGTCCACAAAGTGCAAATCTGGTTCCTTTGGAGAGAGGTGGTCAACAATGTAGTGCCTCAAGGTACAATTAGTTTTATACACTCCAAGGGAGGCAAGAAGTTGAGGAGCTTCCCAATATCATCATCGGTATGCTAAAAGTCTTTGATTTTGATATGTATGCATTGATTGATTCGGGTGCCACTCTTTCTTTTGTTACCCATTTTGTTGCCAAAAAGTTCCATGTTGAGCTTGAATTGTTGTATGAGTCTTATAAGGTGTCTACTCCTATTGGTGTATCTTTTATTGCTAGAAAGATTCATAGAAATTATCCCCTTTGTATTTTTGCATAAGATATTGCCTCGTGATCTTTTTGAGTTGGAAATGATAGATTTTGATGTCATACTTGGGATGGATTAGGTGTCATACTATTCCTCTATTGTCTGTGAAACCTGTAGGGTCAATTTAAAATTCCAAATGAACCCATCCTTGAGTAGGAGAGTCATGATGTGGTGGTCAAAGGTAGGTTCATTTCTTGTATTAAAGCCCGTAAGTTGATCTCTACGGGATATATCTATCATCTTGTGAGGGTAAGCGATATGGAGTCCAAGATCCTTTCTATAGAGACGGTTTTGATTGTAAATGTGTTCCTTGCTGTATTTTCAAATGACCTTCCTGGTGTTCCTCCCGAAAGGAAAATAGATTTTTGTATAGACCTCCTTCCCGATATTCAGCCCTTTTCTATTCCCCCTTACCATATGGCCTCGGCGAAGTTAAAGGAGTTGAAGGATCAATTAAGGTATTCTTTAGAGAAGGGTTTCTTTAGGCCTAGCCAATCACCTTAGCGTACATCAGTGTTATTTTTGAAGAAGAAAGATGGGGCACTTAGAATGTGTATAGATTACCGTTAACTCAATAGGGTCACCATAAGGAATAAGTATCCTCTCCTAAGGATTGATGATTTGTTTGACAAACTTCAAGGTTCTAGCTACTTCTCTAAGATTGATATTCAGTTTGGGTATCATCAAGTGAAGTTGAGCGAGTGTGATATTCCTAAGGCGGCCTTTTGGACTAGATATGGGCATTAGGAGCTTGTTGTAATGTCTTTTAGGTTGACCAATGCACCGGCCATCTTCATGGATCTTATGAATAGGGTCTTTAAACCCTAACTCAGTTTGTTTGTTGTGGTCTTCATTAATGATATTTTGATCTATCCACACAGTTACGAGGATCATAAGAGTCATTTGAGGGTACTTCTACAAATATTGAGGGAAGAAAAGTTGTATGCTAAGTATGACAAGTGCGCATTTTGGTTGAAAGAGGTTGTCTTCCTAGGTCATATAGTGTCGGGGGATGGTATCAAGGTGGATCCTAAGAAGATGGAGGTGATTAGAAATTGGCCTAGACCGTTGACCCTATCGGATATTATGCACTTCTTAGGCTTAGCGGCTTACTATTGGAGATTTGTGAATGGGTTCTCCTCTATTTCTTCTCCTATGACTAAGTTGACCTGATAGAAGGCAAAATTTGAGTGGTCCAATGAAAGGAGTTTCCAAACATTGAAGGATCAGCATGTCTCCACTCCCATATTATATCTACTGAAAGGGTTAGAAGGTTTTGTGGTGTACTGTGATGCTTAAAGGGTTGGTTTGGATTGTGTCCTAATGCAAAAATGTAAGGTATAGCCTATTCTTCTAGACAACTCAAATAGTATGGAAAAAATTATCCTACTCATGATCTTAAATTGGCCGCCTTAATTTTTTCTTTGAAAATTTGGCGTCATTATTTGTATGAAGTGCATGTTGATATGTTTACTGATAATAAGAGTCTCCGATATGTGTTCACTCAAAAAGACATCAATTTTAAATAATAAAGGTGGTTAGAAGTTCTTAATGACTATGACATGAGTGTGCATTATCATCCCAGTAAGGCTAATATTGTGGTCGATACTTTGAGTAGGGTTTCTATGCGTAGCCTAGCTCATATCGATGATGGTGGAAAGGAGGTGGCTAGGGAGGTCCATCGGTTCTCTAGATTGGGGGTTAGGTTGGAAGAGGTGGATAATGGTGGTATTCTGGTGTTGATAGTTCTAAGTCTTCATTGGTTGAGGAAGTGAAAACAAAGCAAGATCTTGATCCCACTTTGATGGAATTAAAGGAATTAGAGAGAGATAGAAAGGTGGAGATTTTCTCCCAAGGGGGAGATGATACCCTTAGATACCAAGGTAGGTTATGTGTGCCTTCTATTGATGGATTGAGAGAGAAGATTCTAGATAAGGCTCATAATTCTTCCTATTCTATTCACCTCGATTCTACTAAAATGTATAGTGATTTGAGAGACATGTATTAGTGCAGAGGTATGAATAGGGACATTACCAAGTTTGTATCCAGCTGTCATTGTTGCCAACAAGTCAAAGCCAAACATAAAAGGATGGGTGGCATAGCCCAAACATAGAGATTCCTACTTGAAAGTGGGAGGAGATTAATATAGATATTGTAGTTGGGTTACCTAAGAATAGAAAGGGTTTTGATTCTATTTAGGTTATGTTTAATTGGATGACAAAGTTGGATCATTTCCTACCAGTAAAGACTATATATGGTGTTGAAGACTATGTTAGGTTGTACATCCATGAGTTGGTAAGGTTACATGGGGTGTCTTTCTCTTTTTTATCGGATCGTGGTGCATAATTCACTTCTCATTTTTGGGGTCCTTCCAAAAAGGTCTTAGTACCAAGGTTAAGCTAAGTATGGCCTTTCACCCTCAAACAGATGGCCAAGTCGAAAGAACTATCCAAACACTTGAGGATAGGCTTAGGGCTTGTGTATTGGAGTTTAAAGGTGGTTGGGATGATCATTTTCCATTGATTGAGTTTGGTTACAATTATAGCTATCATGCAAGCATTGGTATGGCTCCTTTTCAGGCTATTCATGGAAGGCATTGTTTGTCCCCGGTTGGATCATTTGAGGTGTGGGAGATGACCTTGTTAGATCCAGATTTGGTTATCGATGCCATGGAGAGTGTGAGGATGATTATAGGAGAAGGGATCCTGAATTCAAAGTTGGTGATTGGGTCTATTTGAAGGTTTTACCCATGAAAGGTGTGGTTCATTTTGGTAAAAAGGGCAAATTGAGTACAAGATTTATGGATCACTATAGAGTGTTGAGGAGGATCAGTAAGGTGGCCAATGAGTTGTAGTTTCCCAATGACATGAACATGATACATCTGGTCTTCCATGTGTCTATGCTAAGGAAATGTGTAGGTGATCCTAGTGGCATTGTGCCCCTTGATTTTGTGGGTGTTGTTGAAGACAATTTGACTTATGAAGAAGTCCCAGTAGAGATTTTGGATAGGCAAGTGAAGAGGTTGAGGAACAAGGATGTGGCTTCCGTCAAGGTCCTTTGGAAGAATCCACAAGTTGAAAGTGCTACATGGGAGGCCGAGGCAGACATGCAAAAGCGATATCCCTATCTCTTCCATTATACTCAAGCCTAAGGTACTAATTTATATTCCCCTACATGACTTCAAATCTTATGTTTTGGCCCTTATATGATTGTATACAATCATGTTTACATTGATATGTCTTATGCTGATTTTTGATGTTCATGTTGAGATTTAATTTTGAAAATAACGTTTAAGTGCATTTGTTGCATCCATGTTGGGCCAAAAATCTTCACGATTACCTTTCTTGTATACGTTTATTTGACATTCGAGGACGAATATTCGCAAGGGGGAGATATTTTGACACCTCTTAACTCCATGCTCTTAGGTATCCATGTTTCAAGCTTCATTTGCGTAGGTTGGGAGTGTATTAGGGTCATGGGAGACTTCTAGTACTTAGATAAGTTCAAGACTTCCCTACGAGTTAAGTTTTGGGTGTTGGTTCATGCAGGGGTCAACTTTAAACGAGCATAAATTTTGGCACACTTAAACTAGATAGCCCACAACATGACAAATGATATCCCTTTGAGTTAGCTTTCAAACACACTTGGTTTCACCTCTTTTTGAGTTCAGATGAAGGAGTTATGACCGTTTTTGTGAGACCTTCCCGTGCAGTGAAGTCGCATGAGCCCTTAGACGGCCAGTGTGGCCTTTGACAAGCTGTTTGGGTCATTTGGGGCTCGAAAGGGGAATTATTGGCCTAAGAAAGGTGACATAGCCAGTGGCACAGGCCGTGTGGCTTACCATTGGCCATGTGGATAGTCATAAGATGTGTTCAAGGGAGGCTTGATGGGCATGAGAGGAATTTTGGACAAGTGTGGTGTCACGGGCACATTAGACAGGTCATGGAAGTGTAGATAGCTCATTGTACTAGGATGTGGAGTGGTTTGTCCATATTTTCTTGTCTAAGTGTGGTGTAACGGACCACTACACGGACTGTGAAGCACCACACAGCCCATGAAGTGGCCCATTAAAGTGATGTCGATGCTAACTTTTTCTCAAGTGTTCTAATTGCAATTTTGAGCCTAATACTTGTCTCACGGGCACTCCACACAGCACGTGGAGTGCCACATGACCAGTCAAGCCTCCAGTGAGGCAGCACATTGCCAATTTTTTCATCCGTTCACTAGTCGCATTTTCATAAATTTTAATTAATCTAATGACCTTTTTAGAGTTCCAATGCTATCTTAACCTCCCCAAAAGACCTAACCTTATTCCAAAGGATCAAACTCATTACTCTCATCTCAAATACACTCTCAAATTCTCTCAAGAGCCTCCACCAAGACCCTAATAAAAATTAAGGAAAACTCAAGAACAAATTTTGGATTCCAAGACCCACTTACAAGCTTCCATTCTTTCCCTACTCTATCTAAGAAATTCAAGATATAAGGTATGTAGGTTTCAACCAATGGGTCTTTTCACCCTTGGTTCCTAACTCTCTTTTGACCTAAATTGCATGATTTTAAGTTGATTTACTTATGGGTATTTGATATCTTGTCAAAATACACACATTTGATGCCTAAAGCAAGGGATTTGTTTTGTTCTTAATGCAACATTTTATGGGGGGGTTTTGTTATTTTATGTTGTTATTGCATAAAAGATAGGTTAGCATGATTTTGGGAGAAAATTGTAGATTTTTGCTGAAATGCAAGATGTATGAGCCATCCTACGAGTCATAGCTTAAGCTATGAGTCATAGGGTGATATTGTAGCAAGAAACAGTGAGCAAAAATTAGAAATATGCTAAGTGGAAGTCATCCCTACGAGGAAACTCTACGAGTCATAGGTCTTACTACGACTCGTATAGATCTATTAATAGTAAGAAACAGAGAGCAAAAAGTTTGGACCAGTCGTATTGTGTGTTCTTAATGTGATATTAGTTTGTTTTATGTGTTTTTGTGTTATATTTGTAGGATTATAGGTTCAGCCTTGATTTTGGAAAGAAGTGCAAAAGTTGTTGAATTTTGCTACTATATGAGACCCTTTACGGGTTGTAAAGAGATTTCGTGAACAATTCAAGTAAGGAGTTATTTTCTGAAGTTGATTCTACAAATATGTAGATGAGTCATAGATTAATTTAAGAGACATAGATGATGGTTTGTTCCCTCGAGATTAGAGATTGAGACTTTTTCAAGATTCATCAGACGAAACTCCCTTACGGGTCATAAACTATTTTATGAGTCATAGAAGGGTGACCTAGAGTTGAAGCCCAAAATTTTAGCATCTTTATACGAGACTCTAATTACGGGTTGTAAAATGCAATATGGTTATAAAAACCTTTCGTATTGCGTACCTACTAGTTATCCTTTTTCAGTTAGGATTTTTATTTTACTTATTATAACTAGGTTTTTTAGGTTATTTTTTAGAAGTTTTTTTCCTAATACTCAAAGAAATTAGTAATTAAAGAGTGAAAATAGTGACAGTACATTAGAGAGTCTTTGAGAATACTTGTATTTGAATTTCATATTGAAGCTTATGATTCTTATTCAAGATTAGATTTGCTTGTTCTTAATTCTATTGTGTAAGTGTTCAATTATGTTTTTTCATCCATAATTCTTGCATTTACACAATGCATGAGTAGTTAAATCCACAATTAGGGTTGTGGGAACCATGAAGAAATAACAAATTAAAATCAGATAATAATTCTTCAAAAGTGTGCATGTATATATTAATTAACTCTCTTTGTTTTGCATATTTTCTGATGATGGACAATATTAGAACCTCGCCAAGTGTTACTGACTGGACCGAGGTAGTAATGAATTAGAAAAAAGATTAATTAACAGGATTCGATTAACGTGTTCTCGTCTAATCAACCAAACTAGGACAAGTTGAGGTTGTACTAGGACTAATAGGTAAGAGTTAGTAATGCACACTATAGAGATCGGCCAAGTCGCATAGTAAAACTCACCTCTCACCTTTGACCAAAGGGCTTGGTGAACTTAACTTACCATCCTGCATGCTACACACTAGAAAAGAATTAGGTTATCTGGTAATACTGACTTAAGGAATCACGACGAACACAAATACCCTAGTTTCTCTCAATATTGATTTCTCTCTTATGTTAGTTAGTTTAGTTTTTCCATTGATTATTGCAACCCTCCCCTTGAGGAAAGTAAGTTGGCTAACTACTCAAATTGTGATCATTGAATTCTCTTGAGTCTACGTATTCTCTGTTTGTTCGACTCTAACATTGGTTAGGTACTATATCTTGACAGCGACTGTTTTATCCTTTAAAAGGAGGTACATCTTGGTCAATATCAAATATCACCGATTGAGGGTAAAGGACGATGGCTTTCCAAAGATGGCATTTAGAATTGGGCATGGTCATTTTGAATTCTCGGTTATGTCATTTGGGCTAACAAATGCTCTGGCAAATTTCATAGATTTGATGAATAGGTTATCAAGCCATACTTGGACATGTTTGTGCTTGTGTTCATAGATGATATATTTGTCTATTCTCAGATGCAAAGAAACATGAAAACTATTTGCAGATTATATTGTAAACATTGAGAGATAGGAAACTTTTTGTCAAGTTTAACAAGTGTGAGTGTTGGCCAAAGGAGATAGATTTTCTTTGCTATATTGGTTTGCGTGACAGTATCAGAGTGAACCCAAAGAAGACGCAAGTGATAAAGGATTGACTAAGACCATTGACTCTTTCTGATGCTAGGAGCTTTTTGGGTTTGGTCAGATATTATAGAAGATTTACTGAAGGATTTTCTTCCATTGCCTCTCTTTTGACTAAGTTAACCAAAAAAAAGGTGATATTTCAATAGTCCGATAAATGTGAAAAAAGATTTCAGATATTGAAAGATCATCTTACTACAACCTCTATTTTGACATTACTCCAAGGCTCGAATGGTTTTGTTGTTTCTTATGTTGCCTCATATTTAGGCATATGTTGTATGCTAATGCAAAAGGGAAGGTCATTGACTACACCTAGAGGTAATTGAAGGTGCAGAAAAGGAACTATCGTAATCTTGAATTATTGGTTGTTGTATTTGGATTGAAGGTTTGGCAACATTATGTCTATAGGATGCATGTTGACATATTTACCGACCACAAGAGTTTACAATAAGTGCTTAGATAAAAGGATTTGAACCTAAGACAAAGGAGTTGTTTTAGCTTCTAAAGGATTATGAAATGAGTGTAATGTATCACCCCGATAAAACAAACATTGTGGCTGATGCATTAGTAGAATGTTTATGTGCAACGTTGCATACGTGGGGAATGGAAAGAAAGAGTTACTCAAGGAAGTTCACCATTTGACTCGTCTAGGTATGAGGTTAAATATCTTGAACAATGGCAGTGTACTTGTACAAAATAGGGCATAATCTCTTTCGATACTGGAAGTAAAAGCAAAATAAAACACAGATCCTATGTTACTTTAATTCAAGAAGTTTGTGGTTGACAAGAAGGTTGAGGTCTTTTCACAAGGGGGAGATAAAGTACTTTATTACCAAGGACGGTTGTATGTTCATAATATTGATGGTCTAAGGGAAAAAGATACTTGATGAGGCCCATAACTCCAAGCATTCTATTCATTCGGGATCCACTAAAATGCATAGACACTTGACAAAGGTGTATTGGTGGAATGGCATGAAGAAGGTGTGTGATAAGTTGTTTAAGTGGTCAACCAAGTGAAGTTAGAACACCAAATACTAGGTGGTTTGGCCCAAAACATGAACATACCTAGTTAGAAATGGTTAATATGGATATCATTAAGGGTTTGCCAAAGACTCAAAAGCAATTTGACTAAATATAGGTGATTGTGGATAGGATGATGAAAATAGCCCCCCTTTTGTTGGTGAAGACTTCCTATAGTGCCGAAGATTATGCTAAGGTCTATAAATAAGAATTGGTATAGTTACATGCGATATTATTGTCTATAATATCATATCGTGGTCCTCAATTTACATCTCATTTTTGGAAGTCTTTCAAAGGGTCCTTAGTACAAAGGTGAAGTCAAGCACCACATTTCATCTTCAAATGGATGGAAAAGCCAAAAAGACAATTCAAACATTGGAAGGTATGTTGAAGACATGTGTGTTTGATTCAAAGGTAGTTGGCATGATAATAGTTTTCATGCCAACTTATTGAATTTTCTTAAAATAATAGTTTTCATTCAAGCATTGAGATGGCACTGTTTGAAGCTTTGTATGGTAGACGTGTAGGTCAATGGTGGATGGTTCGAAGTTTGATAGGTATCTTCATTATATGGAGAGAGTAAAGGTTATAAGGGAAAGGTTGAATGTTGTTTAAAATCATCAAATGTCATATGGTGATTTTAGGAGATGAGAACTTGAGTTTGAGGAAGGTTATTGAGTGTATTTGAAGGTTTCACCTATAAAAGGAGTAATGGATTTTGTCAAAATGGGAAAATAGATCCCTAGATATATGGGACCTTATGACATTATGAAACGAATTGAAAATTTGGCTAATGAGCTAGAATTGTGTATTGAGTTAGCAATGGTTCATCCAGTGTTTCATGTGTTGATGTTGAGAAAATTCAAGGGCGATCCTGATTCCATTTTTACATTAAAGGATGTGATTATAGAGGAGGATTTCACTTATGAAGAGGTACCCATTGAGATTTTGAATTGACAAGTTTAGATATTGAGAAATAAGGATGTTGCATCGGTTAAAGCATTATGAGAAACCAACAAGTTGAGAGTGCTACTTGAGAAGTGAAGATGGAGAAGACGAAACAATATACTTACTTCTTTGCTTCTATTCAAGCCTAAGGTATTTAAATACAAACTATTCCTCCAAATTCTCAAGAATTCATGTTCCCTTGTTATATTACATGGATGCATTATCATGAGACTATTTTAAATGATGTTAGACGGATAAGTTTGATGATATTATGAAAATGATGTTTAATTTGAATTTTTGCATTCATGATGGGATCTTGGTTATTTTCTACTATACCCAAGCTTACTTATGTTTCATTCATGGATGAATGATCCCAAGAGGGAGATATTGTAATACCCCGCATATTGAAAAGTTTTGGAAATGAAAAATTTGCAAAATATTTTCGAACTAAACTGATAACATGAGCCAATTTACGGCTCGTGGACTAAACCATAGGTCTTAGATCAAATTTGTGGTTGAGTCCAGGAGTTAATGGAATTTTGTAACACTAGAAGTCATTGTATGAAGGACTCTATGAGTCATACTTTTGTATACGGACCATAAATATGATCCTGAATAGGACCCTGGAGGATAAAAATATTTCTAAGTATGAACGGTTGTTAAGCAGGAACTATGACCCATAAATGGAATGACTAACTGTACTATTAGCTCATTGATTGAAGGTGTAAATACTAATAACTAAAGGGCATGCAGAGTATGAGGGTTAAGGATGATCAATAGAAGGAGTATGAGTTGTAACTAGGTCTCATAAAATGATATTCAAAGATTTTTTCAGAGATCAATTTCAACAAGACAAAACCCCTAATATACAAGTCTATATCAATCCATAGACCATAAAATAGTTTCATAAAAAGGTCTGGCAGTTTTTAAGTGAAGGGACTTTTGGTCATTGTTTATCTATTTACTTCTAAAATATGTCATTTTCACCCTATTGACTGACTCACACCTTATAAAACACATTCCTAAATTCATTCTACCTTATTCATTCCCAAATCACTTCCAAAAATCCAAATTATCTCTCTAGAAAGGACTCTGTGGAAGCTTAGGGTTCTACCTTTGGGTCAAGTATTTCCAAGTCTAATCACTCCAATTTCTAAAGTTATTCACTTGAGGTAGGGTTTCATTCATGGATTATATTCATGCGTGAATCCCAATTCAAACTCTTCTTTTTCTTCAAGTTAAATGATGATTCTTATGGGTTTTCATGATTCTACTTCAAAGGCTTACATTATAATTATTACATTATTATTTTACTTAATTATGTATGGGTTATGAAGAATTATAAGATTTCTATGATTTCCAAGTTGATTTCAAGTGTCCTTAAGTGCATGATGGGTAGTACTTGTTGAATTGATATGGGTTCCTTTACTAATAATCCAAATTGATTTCAATTGCACCATTTTAACTTCAATTGCTTTTGGACCAACATATGGCACTAATTTTCTATGTAAATCTATGATTTCATGAATATGATTCTAAGTATAAAAGCATGCTTTTGATGATGACGGTGATATTATGGGCAACATAAGGTCCTAATGTTTATGAAATGATGATAAGATAAAGAGTATACACACACAATATGCAAACTTATCTAGATGGACTATTTCTATGATTTGACATGTTTTCATAAGGTTATGATGCCTATTTTACAAGCTATAAAACTATGATTTTGATAGAATATGAATGTCATGACCCAAGCCTAGGGACTAGATGTGACACGGTGAATGGAAACCCCAAGGGACCCAAACAAGCCTCGTAACATATCAATCACAGATCCTTGGTCACGAAAGCAAAGAAAACAACAACAAGAGATATAATAAATAAGGAAGTGGGACTAAAGAAAGTCTTTGATAATCATTAAAGCATTAAAGAGTCAAACTCTATCATAAGTACATCATAATATCCAACAACATCTCTAACATGAAACGGAGTGGGGGCTAAGACACTTTCTGGGCTCACCCTCATAGTAACAAATGTTCGACATAAAGAAGTGTCAAAATAACAAGAGTAATAAAAATAGTTTCCTCGGACTTGAGGACTCACCAAAGCTTGCTTCAATGGATCATACTAGCCACGTGGAGGATGATCAAATGGTTTTTTAGTCCCTATATGGTAACATTATATAGGCGTAGAGTATGTGTTAGTACATTTGAATGTACTAATTATGTAGGATGTAATGCAACAACAAATAAGCCTATAGTAAAAATACATAATAATAAGCAATAAGTATAATCTCAATATGACATGCCTGATCAATACTTGAAGTAAAACATACTTGTAAATCATTCAAATTGCGTAGAACATAATACATATGTGGGAAGAGAACACAACTGACAAAAGTAAGATCAAGCGAGCTACAACTTGGAATTCCAATGATTACCCTTCATTGGTAAAGTGGTGGTTTACTTGCCAAGGTAATCCATACTTCCCCTTGTGGGAACCCATCCCATTTTGTAGAAGTAACACTCCTTATAGGAATTCGTTCCATTTTAGAGTGGCTTTCATGATAAAGTGCACTAAATGGATCCACTATTACACCAAGGGTAAAGTATAGTCCTATGTTGGCACATAGTTTGAGAAAAGGAGTATGGACCTTTGAAGATAGTCCACACCGACATCCATTCCATCGGTGCTATGTCTAATCACACGGAATAATTAAAATAACCATACTTTAATTATAACATGAATATCTTGTAAGAATATGACTTGAGTAGCTCATAAACATGTTTGACCTCTAATGGTGATCCTAATTTGAAACATGAGAGTAGATCATAATCATACATGAACCCTTGCGTTAACATGAATGACTCACAAGAGGTCAAAGTCACAAAAATAAGGCTAAACTTGATATTTCTAACATCATAGATACTTTTCATGAATTCAATACATACTTGAAAACCCTTAATCATCATATTGTCACTTGACTTATAAATCATGAATAGATAATCAATAACTTGAGAATTCTTAACTTGACACTTTATCAAACACTTGTCGGGTTCATGATACTAGTTCAAAATGATGCAATTCGAGAGTGAAATAAGATGAGAAAACTTAATGTAAACCAACCCACCAACATGTAGTAAAACCCTCAGGTAGGGTACCTTGAAATTCATTACAAAAGCTTATGATAAAGTATAGCTTCATAGCTCAAAACATGCATAGTTCCAATAGATATAATCAAATCATGGTACAAGCTTCAAATATATAGTAATGCATAATCAATCAATATTTCATAAAACTCTAACATGATTCATGCTCACAATTCATAATAAGAGGTACACATAGGTAATACAACTTGAAAACATGCCATTTTCATAAAAAGAAAGATTGGACTCCATGGGTGAAAGGACCCAATAGATGAAACCCACATATCTCAAACTTGGATTTTCTTGAGATGACTTAAAGAGAACTTAGAGCTTGAAGAGAATCCTTGATCTCCAAAGTAAATCTTGAAATCCTTGAAATTTGAATGAGATATTTAATTAAGTCTTGGAGAGGTTTTTATGAGGGTTTTGAGAGATATAGAGTTGAAAAATGGCTAAGTATAGGTGTTTTTACGCATAAGTAGGAATGAGGCTATGACTCCAATGCCCTTGGGCGCATAGGAAAAACTGAGGAAAAAGTTGAACTGGTCTGCCTCTAGTCTGCGATGCGGACCCATCGTGGAGGAAGAATTAACACTGATTCGACGGCCTAGGCACGAACAAACACTATTTTGCAAAAATTATTTTTCCTTATGGGTATTCTAAAATCTTGGTTATACCCATTTCCCACTCAATTTTTTCCCTTGATCGAGAACATGAAGTCAGATTTTTGATATCACGCATGAATTTCAAGATATATGAAAATTACAATTATGAATATTTTTCAAGCACATTTTTTAGGTGTTTCAATATCTCCCCCATGGGAACATTCATCCCTGAATATCAAAGAAATGTGCATAAGAGAAGTAATCATGAAGACTTCAGCCCGACATGAATGCTACAAACACATTTAAACATCATTTTCAAAAAGTCTCAATATGAATATCAAAAAAATCATTATAAGCTTATTACCATGAAAATCATGCAAAGTGACATGAGGGCTGAAACTTAAGACTTGAAATCATGTAGGGAACTTAAATTAGTACCTTTGACTTGAGTAGAGTGAAAGAGATATGGATATCACTTTTTCATGTCCGCCTTGGCTTCCCATGTGACACTTTCAACTTGTTGGTTCCTCCAAAGGACATTGACGGAAGCTACATCTTTGTTTCTCAACCTCTTCACTTGTGTATCCAAAATTTCCACTGTGACCTCATAGGTCAAATTATCTCTTATAACACCCACAACATCCAAAGGCACTATAGCACTTGGGTCACCCGCACACTTCCTCAATATGGAAACATGGAAGACCGGATGAACCATATTCATCTCCATAGGCAACTCCAACTCATATACAACCTTACCCACTCTCAAACTTTATACGGACCAATAAGTCTTGGGCTTAATTTTCCCTTTTTTCCAAACCAGACCACATCCTTCATGGGTGAGACTTTCAAATAAACCCAATCACCAACCTCAAACTCAAGATCACTTCTCCTCAAATCAAAATAGGACTTTTGTCTACTTTGGGGTGTTTTATATCTCCCCCTAATCAGTCTCACCTTCTCTAAAGCCTCCATGACCAAGTCTGGACCTAGCAAAGCCATCTATATCATTTTAAACGATCCGACTGGGGATCTACCATGTCTACCATATAAAGCTTCAAAGGGAGCCATACCAATGCTTAAGTGGTAGTTATTGTTGTAAGCAAACTCAATGAGTAGAAGATGTTCATCCCAACTACCTTTAAACTCCAAAAACAAGCCTTAAGTATATCCTCAGGAGTTTGGATAGTCCTCTTGGCCTAACCAAACATTTGAGGATGAAAATCCATGCAAAGCTTAACCTTGGTACTGAGACCTCTTTGAAATGACCTCCAAAAGTCAGAAGTGAATGTAGCACCCCCTCGATCCGAAATGATAGACAAGGGCACCCTATACAATCTAGCCAACTCATGAATATACAACTTGACATAATCTTTGCCACCATAAGTAGTTTTGATCGGTAGAAAGTGAGACGACTTTGTCATTCTATCCACAACAACCCAAATAGAATCAAAATGTTTCCTAGTATTAGTCAACCCAACCACAAAATCCATATTGATCTATTCCAGCGTCCAAGTAGGAATCTCTATATCTTGGGCTAGGTCACCCGGCCTTTGATATTTGGCTTTCACTTGATGGAAATTGTGACATCTGGATAAGATTTTAGCAATATCTTTCTTCATACCACCCCACCAATACACTTTCTTCAAGTCTCTATACATCTTCATAGAACTGGGGTGAATGAAATAGGATGAATGATGGGCCTCTTTCATGATTGATCCTTTCAAGTCATCCACATTTGGCACACATAATCTACCTTCATACCTAAGGGCACTATCTCCCCCTTGGGAGAAAATCTCCACTTAACCATTTCTCACCAAGGTCTTCAACTCTAGCAAGGCAGCATCAAGATCTTCTTTTGCCTTTACCTCCTCAATCAAGGAAGATATAGAACCATCAACCACCACTACACCACCATTATCAACTTCATCCAACTAACCTTCAATCTGGCCAATCAGTGAACCTCTATAGCCAGCTCCATGCCACCATCATTAACATGAGCTAGACTAATCATGGACACTCTACTTAGAGCATCAACCACAACATTAGCTTTGTCGAGCTGATAATGCACACTCATATCATAATCTTTGAGGAGTTGTAACCACCTTCTTTGTCTCAAGTTAAGATCTTTTTGGGTGAACACATATTGAAGACTCTTGTCATCGGTAAACACATCAATGTGAACCCTATACAAGTAGTGACACCGAACTTTCAAAGTAAATACCATGGCCACCAATTCAAGATCATGGGTGGGATAATTCTTCTCATGCACCTTAAGTTGCCTAGAGGCATATGCTATCACCTTACCATTTTACATCAAAACACACCCCAAGACAATTCTTGAAGCATTACAATATACAATAAATCCTTCTAACCCTTTCGGTGGAGCTAAGATAGGAGCGGAGACAAGCTTATTTTTCAAGGTTTGAAAACTCTTTTCACATTCTTCTGTCCACACAAATTTCACCTTCTTTTGAGTCAACTTTGTCATAAGGGAAGCAATGAAGAAAACCCATTTACAAACCTCCGATGATAACCTGCCAAACCCATGAAACTCCTAATATCTGATGGACTCAAAGATCTAGGCCAATTTCTAATCACCTCCATCATCTTAGGATCCACCTTAATGTCATAACCTCACACCACATTCCCTATAAAATCAACCTCTTTCAACAAAAACTCACATTTTTCATATTTAGCATATGACCTCTCCTCCCTCAAGATTTGCAATACCACCCTCAAATGATTCATATGCTCCTCCTCACTATGGGAATAAATCAAGATATCATCAATAAAAACCACCATAAACAATTTGAGGTAGGGTTTAAAGATCCTATACATGAGATCCATAAATATAACCAGTGTGTTAGTCAACCCAAAGGACATAACCATAAACTCAAAGTGCCCATACCTAGTCCGAAAAGAAGTCTTGGAAATGTCACACACAACCACTTTTACTTGGTGATACCCGGATCGAAGATCATTCTTAGAGAACTGGATAGCCCCTTGAAGTTGATCAAAAAGGTCATCAATCCTTGGTAGAGGGTACTTGTTCTTTATGGTGACTCTATTAAGTTGTCGATAATCAATGCACATTCTAAGAGAACCATTTCTTTTCTTCACAATTAACACCAGTTCACCCCAAGGTGACTTACTAGGCCTTATGAAACCTTTTTCCAACAAATCCTTCAATTGCTCTTTTAACTCTTTCAATTCTGCTGGGGCCATACGATAAGGGGGAATATGGATTGTGTATCAGGAAGAAGGTCTATACCAAAATCTATTTTCCTTTTGGGAGAAACACAGAGAAACTCATTGGGAAAGACATCAAGAAACTCATTAACCACTAGAATCGACTCAATAGGAAGGACTTTTGGACTCAACATTCCTAACCCTGACAAGATGATAGAGACAAACCTATTAGGCTTCAAGAAATGAATCTACCTTGACCACCAAATCACAACTTTCCCGCTCAAGGATGGACTCATTGGGATATTTGAATTTAACCCTATAGGTTCTACAATCAATAGAAATATAATATGCATGCAACCAATCCATCCTAAGAATGATATCAAAATCCACTATATCTAATTTAACAAAATTAAAAGGCAAGACTTTATGCAATATGAACATGGGATAATATCTATAGACTTTTTCAGCAACAATAGACTCACCTATGGGGGTAGACACTTCATAAGGTTCACACAAAAATTAGGGACTAACATAAAGCTTTTTGGCAACAAAAGGAGTAATAAAAGAAAGAGTGGCACCTGGGTACAATGCATACACATCAATATCAAAAACCTTTAACACACCAATGATGGCATCGGGCACCTCATCCACCTCATTTCTCCTTTAAAGAGCATAAAATCTACTTTTTCTTGGAGCACCCCCATGTTGGCATCCTCTTCCCTTTTGAACTATATTTACACCTTGACCTTGTGGACGACCATATTAACCTTTGTTTTGAGCATTAGGACAATCCATAACCTTGTAACCCATCTTACCACAACCAAAGAAAGCATTACAATTACTCAAACATGGACCACTATGATTCTTTTAACACCTTAATCATCTAGGTTTTGCCATTATCCATTACCACCTTGGAACCTTGTGTTGGTCACTCTATCATTCGTAAGCCTCTTGGTAGGAGCATTGGATGACCCTTGGCCTTGGATCATGTGGCCTTGTGGAAATCGGCCACCTTTAGATCCTTGGAAACCACCTTCAAAATGAGCCCTCTTGGGCTTACCACTTCTTCTTTTCCTAAGCTTTTCCCCCTCCAGCTACTTGGCATATGTCATGAGGCGAGAAAAATCCATATCACCTATTAGCATGGCGGTACAACACTCCTTATTTACCAAGTCAGATATTCCCAACACAAACTTGTTTATCCTTGATCTAGGCTTGGCAACTAATTGTGGAGAATACTTGGAGAGTTGGTTGAACTTGAGGGCATACTCCCTCACACTCATGGAACTTTTTTAAGGTTCATAAACTCCATCATCTTTAGCCTCCCTTAGCTAGACTAGAAAGAACTAATTGAGGAATGTGCTTTGAAATCTTCCCAGGGGATAGCATCATCATTCCCTTTCTCTAACTTCCATTGTGTAACCAAATTTGAGCCATCCCTTTGAGTTGGTAGGCTGCCAACTCTACCTTTTCCTCTGAATTGACCGCAATAATAGATAGCACCTTGTACACCTCATCTATGAACTCTTAGGGATCCTCATCCGTCTTGGACCCATGGAACTCTAGTGGGTTAATTCTAGTGAAATCACTCACCCTAGAAGATGGAATGGGAGCATGAGGGTCTTGGGCTCCTCGGTTGATTTGGTTGGTCATAGCATGAGCCAACGTTGTAATAGTATCTTCGAACTCATCTTGGGATACCCCTCCTCCTTGAGGAGCTTGAGAAGCGGGAGGGGTCGGTTGCTCCTTGGGTGTAAGAGCTCTCTTTAGTCTCCTTTTGGAATTGACATGATCTAGAATAAAAAAGAGCATTCATTAGGGGAAAAGGCCTTACACTTACATCTAAAGCATGATATAGACTATGAAGAAGTAAAACATTTTCTAAAATGCCTTATACCCTCCCATTCATAGCTGTAACGCGCTCCACAATCATGAATAAGACTCTAAACAATGTGGTGTATTGGATTCTGAGGATCATTAACAACCTAGTGCTCTGATACCAAGTTTGTCACGACCCAAGCTGAGGGCCTAGATGCGACACGGCGAATGGGAACTCGAAAGGACCCAAACAAGCCTCTTAGCATATCAATCACACATCCTTAGTCATAGAAGCAAATTAAACAATAACAAGAGATATAATAAAAAGGAAAGCGGGGCTAAGGTAAGTCTTTCATAATCATTAAAGCAATAAAGAGTCAAACTTAAGTGTAAATACATCATCATATCCAGCAACACTTCTAACACGGAATAAAATGAGGGCCAAGGCACTTTCCAGGCTCATTCTCATAGTAACAAATGTTTGACATAAAAAAGTCTCAAAATAACAAGATTAATAAAGATAGTGTCCTCAGACTCGAGGACTCACCAAAGCTTGCTTCAAAGGATCGTACTACAAAGTAGAGGATGATCAAATGGTACTCCAATCTCAACATGATAATATCATGTAGGCATGAAGTATGCTTTAGTATGTTTGAATGTACTTAGTATGTAGGATGCAATGCAATAAGACATAAGTCAATATAGTCAAAATGCATAATAGTAAGCAATAAATAAGTGTAATCTCAATATGGTATGCATGATCATTGCTTGAAGTAAAGCATGCTTGTAAATCATGTAACTTGCAGAGAACATAATACGTGTATGGGAAGAGACCTTAATCGACAAAAATAACATCAAGTGAGATATAATTTGAAATCCCAATGATTACCTCTCAGCGGTAAAGAGGTGGTCTACTTGCCAAGGTAAACCATACTTCACCTTACGGGAACCCATCCTATTTCAGAAAAGTACCCTCCTTCCAGTAACCTGTCCCATTTTAGAGTGAATTTCATGATAATGTGCACTAAATGGATATACTAGTATAACAAGGGTTAATTATAATCCTATGTCGGCACATAGTTTCAAAAAAGGAGTATGGACCCTTGAAGATAGTCCACGCTCACATCCAATCCATTGGTTCTAAGTCTAATCCCACAGAATACTTGAAATAATCATACTTTAATCATAACATGAATAGCTGGTAATAATATGACCTGAGTAGTTCATAAACTTACTTGACCTCTAGTGGTGAGCCTAACTTGAAACATGAGAGTAGATCATAATCATACATGAACCCTTGCTTTAACATGAATGGGCCACAAAAGGTAAAAATCTCAAAAATAAGGCTAAACTTGATACTTGCAACATCATAGATACTTTTAATGAATTCAATACATACTTGAAAATCGTTAATCATTATATAGTCAATTGACTTGTAAATCATGAAATAGATCATCAATAACTTGAGAATTCTTGACTTGACATTTTATCAAATACTTGGTGGGTTCATGATACTAGTTCAAAATCATGCAATTCGAGAGTGAAATAAGATGAGAAAACTTAATCCAAATTGACCCACTAACTTGTAGTAAAACCCTCATATAGGGTACCTTGAAATCTATTACAAAGGCTCATGATAAAGCATAGCTTAATAGCTCAAAACATATATAGTTCCAATAGATATAATAAAATCATGGTATAAGCTTGAAATAGATAGTCATGCATAATCAATCAATATTTCATAAAATCCCAACACAATTCAAGCTCATAATTTATAACAAGAGGTACTCATAGGTAATACAACTTGAAAACATGCAATTTTCATGAAAGAAAGATTGGACTCTATGGATGAAAGGACTCAATAAATGAAACCCACATACCTCAAACTTGGGTTTTCTTGAGATGAGCTTGATGAGAACTTAGAGCTTGAAGAGAATTCTTGAGTTCCAAAGTTGAGCTTGAAATTATTGAAATTTGAATGAGATATTTGGTTAAGTCTTGAAGAGGTTTTTGTGATGGTATTGAGTGATATAGAGTTGAAAATGGCTAAGTATGGGTGTTTTCATGCATAAGTAGGAATAGGGCTATCACTCCAATGCCCTTGGAGACAGAGGAATAGGGCTATCACTCCAATGCCCTTGGACACAGAGGAAAAATTGAGGAAAAAGTTGAACTGGTCCATGACGCGAACCTATCGCGGAGGAAAAATTAACACTGATCTATTTCGCAGGCGCATCGCAGCCTAGGTGCGGGCAGACACTATTTTGCGAAAATTAGCAAAAATTATTTTTTGTTACGGGTCTTCTAAAATTCGGGTTATACCCATTTCTCACTTAATTTTTTCTATGAAGTTGGATTTTTGATATCACGCATAGATTTTGAGATATATGAAAATTATGATTTTGGGCATTTTCAAAGCACATTTTTGGGGTGTTTCAATGAATTATGATGATGTCTATGATATTGTACGTTATGGATTATGTTAGATTTGACTTAGCACTGAATGAGCTTGAGTGAAGGGGACTATTCCTAAGGGTCCTTACATAAATTCTCAAATCTCATAACTATGTGTCATCATAAGTTTATGATTATGTACCAATAAGTCTAGCTAATGGATACATATAGCATCTTAAAGTAACACTCTCAATGGTCGGGTTAAGCCTAAAGGGTGGGGTCTCTATTTTCATATAACACTCATCGTGCTAGGATAAAGCCTAAAGAGTGGGGTTGAGTATACCTTGCCAAAGTAGACTCAACTTTCCCTCAGTGTAGAGAGAACATGGGGATTCCATATGAAGTCAAACATGGTCTTTCTGTTGATTATGACTTTATCCCACATATTATACAAGGTTACGAAAGAATTTATGATGTTTCCATTCATGGTTTTAAAAATGCATTTCTCATGCATATCTTGTCCTTATTCTATTCCTATGATTATACATATTATTATTATGTTATGATGTTTTCTTGATCCATGGCATAACTACACACTTAATGCATTCCATGTACTAATGCATACCCTTGGCCTACATGATATAACCATGTGGAGATGGCCAACGATGAGACTATTCACCTATTTCTTGGCTAGAGTTGAACTTGGTTGTTGAAGATTGTTGGTGAGTTCTCATGCTTAGGGGACAAACCTATTTCTTGCTTGTGTTCTATTATATTGAGACTTTATGATCCACTTTATATTTTATCTTAGGGGTGAGCTAGTAGCATATTCTAGTCCATGCTAAGATCTATGATGTAAAGGCATGATTTGGACTTGTAATGTTGTAATTCTCCTTAAAGGAAAAACTATGACTTTATTTGTATAAGACTATGTTCTGCTTGCTTACTCTCTTACGAATTGCTTATTATGCTTATGATATGAACAATAGGCTTGGATAGGACGCCTTCGGGTGTATCATTCACCATGTCATAGCTAGGCCCTAAATTTGGGTCATGACAGTAGCCATGGATGAAAACCTCATCCCTTGATGAAAATTGAAGGACTGAAGATAAACTTGATTTGAAATTGAGAGTTCTTCAATGAACTCTTCACTTGAGACTGAGAGGTGTCTTGAGAGTGATTTATAACAGTGAATTTGAACATAAGTGTTTGAAATGATATTGGAAGGCCTTAAATAGGTTAGGATAACATTAGAAGGGTAATTTAACATGTCTTTATTGAGTATAAACCAACAGAAGCACCTGCTGCTACTTTCTTAAACTCATGACCTATGATATTTTCATGATAATATAGATTTACATTTTTGAATGAGCTAGTCAAAAAAAAATTTCCTCTAGGAAGAAAGAACAAATCATTCTCTAATTAATTGATTAATGATGTAACATATGATGAGATAAACAAATAATAATTTTTAAAAGCATAATTAAAAAAAAAGATAATCACAAGTTTGTTTTACCTATTAATCTTCTCCTGAAGAGGCTTCATACTTCTATTACAGGCAACAATTTACTTAGCACATGGCATCTTTCTTTGACACATCAAAAATAAAAATTTTACTTCACCCTTTTTTGTCTTTTACCTCATTTAGGTTGGCTTCTCCACCATTGTCTAGTGATTTAGCTTGTGCCTAACAGATTTACATTGCATAGTTATCTTCTAGATTTCTAAATATATGCCTAGGGAATGACTGTTCAATAACATTTTTGATTTTGCATATGAAAATGGTCTATATACTTGATATATATAAATTAAAATAAGTTTGACAGTTTTGACGAACTGAATATAGATCATTGAACTTCTTATCTATTATATATATAGAGAGAGAGATGATGTTCCTAATGATAAAAGAAGATCTTCATATTACAACAATTCTACAAAGTTTTAAAAGAATTGTACAATTAAAAAAAATTAGGATAAAACTGACTCCTATCATGAAATAAAGTTTCTGAATTTCCAGCATAAGCATTCTCTTCAAATTAAAAATCAGCGTGGCAGTTCAACAAATATTAATACAAAACTTCAAGGGTTTGTATTTGAACTTCTCTTATCTTCCTTGCTTAGCTTCAATTGTAACAAGTCCAAATATCAGAACGCATTTTTTTTGTTATCATTTTGTTTTTAGGTATCTGATATCCTAATCACACTTGTCGTACTAGGCACAATCTATTCCATGCAGTACTTCCTTTAGACAATATATGACAGTTTAAGTGGTAAGAGCGTCAGGAAGATTTGTGGGCCCCCCTAAAATCTTACCACCAACATCAGGGAAGCATTCAAAGCCAGGCAAATTTGTGACATCTCCATTTTTGCTAACCTGAATTGGATATTGCATCAAGTGCCCCTTCATCTTCTTGTACTCGTCTCCTGCAAATGCATTCCAGTTGTATCTAGCCATCTCATTAACACGCCTAACACATTCCACAGTCTGAGGCTCCATGAATGTTTTTTCAACCAATCCAAGATGCTCAGACCAAAGAGACATTCGATAACCATAGACCTGGATGCAAAAGGATTCATTTCCATTGACTTTATAGTTATAGTCATAAAATTTCACTTATATGTACTGCTAGGTGTAATGAAAAAGATTCACATTAAGTACAATTTAGCTTGATGTAGAAGGTTACTTGCCTTTGGTTTGCAATTATTTCTACTTTTTATGTTATTGGCTATACATGATAGCTTAATTTGTTTTGTACCGGTAAGTAATAGAAATTGATTCATGCTTATATGAAGCTCTCGCTTTTCTATAGCTCATTAATATGCTCAGATACTATACTTAAAATAACAATTCAGCTAGTTTTGTCATATAACTAAACTGCTGCAGTGATCTTTGTTTGAAAACATTTATCAACTATAGAGTTTTTGAGGTGTTCACATAAAGAATTATCAGAAATTGGACAAGCTTCTTCGGATGGCATGTATTTGTAATGAAAGAAAAGGGAAAAGTGATAACTTATATCCCAAACCTGGCCATTTGGATGGCAATCCTTTCTTGCCCATGTGTGACTTGGTTGATAAGCTCCCATAGCAATTTCTGTGTCCCTTGAACCACTCAAAGATCTTTGATTGATATTTGCAGAACCCATCAAGACATATTCATCATCTACTATCATTCCCTTTGAATGTACATAGATCATGAATCTCCCAAACTTTTGAGCCAATCCCTGAGAGAGTTTAAGAGATATAAAAAGTGAGCGTATTTCGGTGTAGTAAAATGATAGAATTTCTTAGTTGACAAGAGATGTGGGAAATACAAGAGAAACATTTTGCATTAGGTAAATGATGAATTGTGACTATAAACAAGCATCAATGCATAAGTTTAACAGAAAAAATAAAGTGCAATTCCAAGAAAGAGATATAGGTATAACAGAAACTTGACCTTGTCCCCCATTTGCATCTTTACCTTTTCAAACACTTTGGTCTAATGGTAGGCCCTGCTAAGTTACAAAGTCATTATTGACCTCAACATCCCAAGGAGAACAGATAATAAATAAAAGATATTGTTATTGCTCTACATTTGCTACAAGGATGCTTAACAAAAATATTTATTACCAAGATATTAGTAATCTCTTTAAAATGAGTATCACTATACCAGTAAACGGTCCTGGATATGTGCACTAGCTTTCTGACTTCCAGGTTTTACTTCACGTTTGCCTAGGCAGTAAAAGTTCAAATAATCCTGAGGATGAAAATACTGAGAAAGGCCTGCCTTTTCAAGAGACTCTGCCACAATTTTGTACATCATAGCCATTGTTTGGCTCTGTAATAATTGTAATTCCAGAAAAATAAAATTATTAGAAAAAGCAAAAAAGATTAATCAGAACTAATGAGGCATTATGGACAATCAGTCCTGCCTGATTAATAGACAATCAATGTAGAGCTTTGAACTAAAAAACTTTTCATGTAATACTGTGTCTTTGTAGCTTTTTATCATAGAATCAATCTTGCATACTTAAATATGTATATCAGTAGGTAATGAAAATTGTCGAATCTTGGTGACTAGATAAGGATGATCTTAAAAAATGTGATCATACTTATGATTTACGAGATCTATGAAAAGTTAGCCTTTGTAAGCATCTCTTCAGCTTATAAGAGTGTTCTTGCTTGATCATGAGTCTTTTCTCAATTCTATCATAAAATAAATGATGAGTTGAGTTTTAGTAGCCTAATTTATTTAGCAGAGAAAAAACTTTATAAAGCAGACATTTACCAAATACCGAGCTCATAGAACAAGTAAGCATAGTTTAGTCTAACCTGCCAGAAAAGAATTTCTTGCACTGGTTTACTGGTTGGGACTCCTTCAGGCCACATCGGAACCACAATGTATGCTGCAAAAGGTTCATTTGCTGATATTTTTTTGGCAATTTTCAGGGCAATTTCCATAGGTACTAGGTTATTAGCTCCTGTTAGAAAGATATAGTACTAAAATGTTATATATTGACACTCAAGTAAGCTATGAAATTCAATTTTCTTGTTGAAAGATTCTAAGATTCTCATTTAATTGCATGCTAGAGTATCTCTCATTCAATCATATTCAAATTTTCTGTAACTAGTTTCTGAACACGACATGTTGCTTTTTATCGATTTAGAATGATTAAAATTCTATGAAATTATTTGTGTGTAATGGGTAATAAAATAGAACAAACGATACAAATTGATCTTTAAAAGTATGATAAGAAAAGACAAATGAGGGACGTATTTTGATGTTCAAAATTAGTTCTTTTTAAGCTACTGATTGTAAATTTGAACTTCGGTTAGTAGTTAGCAAACTTCCAATAAAGTTACAAATGGCTAATTGGCACACAGTAAAAATATAGACTTACAACAACAAGAAATTCATAGAAAATTAAGTCAAAGATGTAAAATACAGAGAACAAATAAGAATAAATAAAGAAGGGAGGAAAAATACAACATAATATACTTCTTAAGACTTTAATCATTCAATATAGATGTGTTAGGACCCGAACCTCGTACAACCTAAACAAGGATTAAAATCAAGTTTTAAAAGGTTTTTGGCCGAAGGTACTCACCAACGAATACATCACAGCTCGTGATGCACACCACTAGTTGTGGTGTATTAGGTGGAGAGGCTCTTGGGGCTGGTCTTCCGCTATCATGAGGAATTCAAGAGAAGGGTTCCACCACAGAACCCTCCACGGATCATGGTTCCCACCACGGTCCATGGAGGGTCTTGTGGAGGGAACTCTCCACTTTGCCTCCTCATTTTCATCTAACGATGCACACTACGAACCCCTCCATGGCTCGTGGTGCACACCAGGGCCTAAAGAGGGTACTGTATAGTGCGCCTAGGCAAACTTTGGCCTTGTTTTAAGAAGGGTCCTTTTTGTAATTTGGCCAAACTCTTTAGCATTTTAGGACCTTCATGTACTCGTTTACACTTCTAAGTCATTCCCTATGCCTCTCATAACATTCCATGCATGACTCAAACACTTATCTCAAATCTACCTTCCAAACACTCCCTAATTCCTACACTCAAGTTCAAGCAAATAATTCAAGCTAGGGTCCTTTAGGGCTTCCAAGATCAAGAATAATCCTCCTTAAAATTCTTCATTTGATCAAGGTATGTGCGTTTTTATTCATGATTTGCTTTAAATTATGAACCTAAATTATATTTTTCATTTTTCATTAACTTTAGTGAGACTCAAGGTTGCTTTTCATGATTTGATCTTAAATTGCTGGATTCATGTTATGGGTTACATTAAATTGATAAATTAGGCATGAAATAAGTCTTAGTATACTTATTTACATGGTATTTCTTGAAATTGAAATTGCAGGTTCTTGCGAACTATGAATCCATGCATGGGTAAATTCAACTATGATCTAAATGAATATTTCTTCTAGAATCAAGCATGTTTCCATCATAATATCATGTTTTAAGATTGAATACCATGCACCCATGCTTCAATTCCTCTTCTTATGTCATGAACATGCATGAACTAGACTTCCATGTGAGGATTTGTTTATGAACATGAACATAGTTATAACGTAAGCATGAATTGTGTATGGGTCGATCTTTAAAAACTTGAATTGATCTTGAATTTGTAAATATGCACCTGATTTGAGCATGAATTTATGAATACGAGTATGATGTGATTTGAACTCTTCCAGGACATGAGTTGATGATAGTATGATTATGATTTCTATGTCAACGTGAATTACATAGACATGGTTGTGATGTGACTTTAAGTATGAGCATGATACATTGATTGAATTCTGAAATTAGCTTCTAAACTCCTATATACATGATGTTGAATTAATGATGGCTTATGATGATCTTTGAAATGTGAATCTTCGAAATGGGAAAGGCTCATAAAGTGACCTTCATGCAAGACTCTGAAATAGGATGAGTCCTGTAAGGTGTCTGAAGAGCAAGTCGCCAAAATGGGATGGGTCCTGTAAGTAGAATCAAGTGAGAGCTTCCAAAATGGGATAGCTCCTGTAAGGTGTCTTAAGTGTAAGTCTCCGAAATGGGATGGGCCCCATTAGGTGACACACATTGAAGTATCCAAAATGGGATGGGTCCCATAAGAAATACTAAAGTACCCTCTCTCTGAAATAGGACGGGTCCCATAAGAAATAGGTTACACCGAGGGTCTTCATAATGATTTATATGTTCTCAAGTGTTAATCATGATTTTATCTCTTCATGTAATTACATAATGGCGTTCAAGAATCATAACATGGTTGACTCTCTTTATTTCATACTCCATATTATCATGTCTTATCTTCTAACTCTTCAAGTGCAGATTTCATTATGTTTATCCTATTTCATGTTAGTATACTTAGTACATTCAAACATATTTATGCATACTCTATGCCTACATGGTATCGTAATACAGGAGCAGGTGATCCTTTTGTCCATCCTTATGGATAGATCCATATACTTCCATGATCTAGTTAAGGTGAGTCCTGCAACTTCAAGGATAAAACTGACCATCTTCACATTTATGATTTGTTTGTATTAGAAACAGTCTTTCTTTATATTCATGAGTCAGGGTCTTTTAGTTTCCCCTTCTTATGATATGGTCTAGAGGCATGTATTGGACATAGTATATACTTTAGTTTCATATTTGTACTCTATTATTATGATCCGTCCTATGTTATGTCCGGTGCTTTGTTTAAGCTTTTGCTTATGTATTTATTATTGATTTACCTTGAACGCTTGATTGACTTATGTATTTCTCATTGATCGACCTTGAATGCTTGATTGAATTCTAAGGGTTAGTTTGAGGTTTCTTCGGGGATATCATTTATCGTGTTATGACTAAGCACTAGGTTTGGGTCATGATAAACTTGGTATTAGAGTAATAATATTTTGAAATGGTCCTTAAAGTTCAACATGCCGAGTTGAGTAGATTCTTATTCATGGATGTGAAGTCCACCACATATATGAGTAAGAGGCTACAAAATGTTGTTTTGAAATATTCACTTCTTTATGAATCATGTCATGGGATAGAACGTGTCCTAAAGTTTTCTTAATCTAACGAATGTTCTTTAATGACTTTAAAGCTAATTCCTAAGAGAAGAGCACCTTATCCTAGACAGGCTCTTGTCAATGAGGGCCAAGTTTCTTAGGAGCCTATGGGAGAGCCAGTTACTCATGAATAGTTTTAGACTGCTTTTACCATGTTGGCCCAGGATGCTACCACCCAAGCTAGACAGACTGTCCCTTCTGCTGATGCACCCACTGTAGCTGCTAGGGTGAGAGACTGTTCCTGGATAAATCCCCAAAGTTCTATGGATCTAAGTTAATGATGATGCCCAGGAGTTCATTGATGAAGTCTACAAAGTTTTGGCTATTATAGGGGTATCTTCAGAAGAGAAGGCTAAGTTAGTTGTCTATCAGTTGAAGGAAGTGGCCAAAGTGTGGTACACTCAATGGTTGACTGAGAGAGTATTTTATAATAGAGTTGGTTGGAAGGAATTTAAATTTTCTTTTCTGGATCATTTCTTCTATATTGATCTTAGGGAGGCCAAATTGAAAGAGTTTATCAACCTTAGACAAGGTGGAATGAGTGTGACGGAATATACCCTCAAGTTTACTAAGCTCTCCAAGTATGCTACTACACTAATGGGATAACCTCGTGCTAGAATGCACAAGTTTATCTTAGGAATTTCTTACTTTCTTACTAAGGAATATCCCACTACTATGCTTACGGGATATGGATATGTCTAGACTCATGATATATGCTGAACAGATTGAAGGGAGAAATCCAAGGAGAGGAGGATAGAGTCTAAGAGAATCTAATTTGATGGTGGGTTCTCCAACTCTAGGAACGGTGGTAGAAATGGCCACTTCCAACAAGGCTAAGGTTCAAACCAAGAATGTACAAATATTGGGAAAAGTCCCATCCTAGGTGTAACAAGTGTGGGATGAATCACTTGGGTAGGTGTTTAAGAGAATAGGGTGCTTATTTTGGTTATGGAAAGATGGTCCACAAAATTGCTAATTGTCCTAATGCTCAAAAGAAAGGCTAAGTAGACCATCCTCAAGGTCAAATGGTTTTGGATTGTCAAGGCCAACCAAGGCCTCAAGAAGGTGGTGTGCCTCGCAACAACAGGTTCTATGCTTTACATGATAGGCAAGAGATGGAGGAGACTTAAGATGTGGTAATTGATATGTGAAAGTCTTTGATTTTGATGTATACGCTTTGCTTGATCCAGGTGCAAATTTATCTTTTGTCACTCCTTTGTTTGGTGTTAAGTTTACTATGAGTCCTAAAATTTTAAAGGAGTCATTCTTAGTTTATACTCTTGTGTATGAGTCTATTGTAGCTTATAGAGTCTATCGAGGTTGTCATGTTTCACTTTTACATAAAGTCCTTTCTTTTGATTTTGTTGAACTTCAAATGGTTGATTTTGATGTCATTCTTAGGACGGATTAGTTGCATGCTTCTTATGGCTCTATAGATTGTAGGATCTGAATGGTCAAGTTTCAGTTTCCAAATGAGCCTATTCTTGAGTGGGTGGGCAGTGACTCCACTTTTAAAGGTCAATTCATCTCATATCTCAAATCTTGGAAAATGATTTCTAAGGGATACAACTATCATACAATAAGGGTTAAGAGATGTTAAGCCCGAGTCTCCTACTGTTGAGTCAATTTTGGTGGTTAATGAGTTTCATGATATCTTTCCATGGATTTGGGTTGTATTCCTCCTAAAAAGGAAGTAGACTTTGGTATAGATCTTCTTCCTGATACTCAACCTATTTGTGTTACTTCTTATCATATGGAACAGACTCAATTGAAGGAGTTGAAGGATTTGTTAGAAAAGGGCTTCATTAGGCTAAGTATATCACTATGGGGAGATTTTGTGTTATTTGTGAGGAAGAAGGATGATTCACTTTGAATGTGTATTTATTATTGACAATTAAATAAAGGTGACCATAAAGAATAATATCCATTGTCGAGGAGTGATGATTTGTTTGCTCAGTGACAAGGTGTTACTCACTTCTCCATGGATTTTTTTTGGCAGTTACCATTAATTGAAAGTAAGAGAGTGTGATATTCCCAAAACAGCTTTTTGGACTAAATATGGACACTTTAATTTCATGGTGATGTTTTTTAGATTGACTAATGCTCTAGCAGTGTTTACAGATCTCATGAATTGGGTGTTCAACCCATTTCTTAATACTTTTGTGGTTGTCTTCATTGATGACATTCTAATTTATTCTTAGGGTGAACAAAAGCATATGGATCATTTGAGGGTGGTTATTCAGACTTTGAGGGACAAATAGTTATTTGCTAAGTTCAGTAAATATGAGTTTTGGTTACATGAAGTAGCTTTCCTCAGTCATGTGGTTTCTGGTGATGGTATTAAAGATCATCCAAAGAAGATCGAGGGGGTGAAGAATTGGCTTAAATCGTTGACTCCTTCAGATATTCTGAGCTCTCCTGGGTTAGCTGATTATTATTAGAGGGTTATTGAGAGTTTTCCATCTATTACTTCACCATTAACCAAGTTGACTCAAAAGAAGACCAAATTCCAAACGGAAGATGTATGTGAGAAAATCATTCAGACTTTGAAGGATTGGTTTACATCGACTCCTATTTTGACACTATTAGATGGCTCAAATGGGTTGTGGTATATTGTGAGTTCTCGGATTTGTTTGGGTTGTGCTCATATAATATGGCAAGGTAGTAGCTTTTGCATTTAGGTAGTTGAAGGTGCATGAACAAAATTATCTGAGTCATGATCTTGAATTAGCGGTTGTGGTGCTTGCTTTGAAGATTTATCAATATTATCTTTATAGGATGCATGTTGATATGTTCACCGATCACAAGAGTTTGCAATATGTGTTCACTCGAAGAAATCTAAATTTGATGCAATGGAGATGGTTAGAGCTACAGAATTACTATGATATGAGTGTGTAATATTAGCTAAAGGAAAATGTTGTAGCCGATGCCCTTAGTAGACTCTCTATGGGTAGTGTCGTTCATGCTAACGAAACCAATAAGGAGTTGGTGAAGAATGTGCATCATTTAGCTACATTGGGTGCAATGTTGGTTGATTCTAATAAAGGTGGTATTCATGTTCACAATGGGGATGAATCTTCGGTGGTTGTGGATGTTAAAGAAAAACAAGACTTAGACATATCATTGGTAGAATTGAGGAAGTTGCTTGCTAAAAAGAAGATAGAGGTTTTCTCCTAAGGGGGGGAGATGGTATACTATGGTATTAAGATCGATTGTGTGTTCCTGGCATTGATGGTCTAGGGGAGGTGATTTGAGAGAAGCCCATAACTCTCCTTATTCTATACATCCAAGATCTACCAAGATGTATCGTGATATGAAAAAAGTGTGTTGGTGGAATGGTATGAAGAATGACGTAGCTAAATTCGTATTTGAATGTTCTAATTGCCAACAAGCGAAGGTGGAACATTAAAGGTTTGGTGGTTTTGCCCAAGATATTGAAAATCCTACTTGAAAGTGGGAAGAGTATTAGGCATACTTTAACAATAGTCTTGTCCACAAGCAAATCGATGTTCGGCAGCGAAAAATCATCTTTGGGAACATGCTTTATTGAGAAAAATAGATACATATACGAACAAGTCCATCCCTCTTGTGCAAGGCGATGATGCTCAAAATCCAAATAGAATAATCTATTGGCTTAATGAAATCAGTATATTAGTAAAAAATAGCTGAAGAGAGGATCAACAATCAACCTCTTCCCGATGAGGTTTTGATGTATTGTAGAATCCAAAAAGTAGCTTCTGGTGAGATGATCTTGGCTTGTCCATATAAAAATTGGTTGATCACTCCCTTTTATGTTGTAAGTGTAAGCAATATCTGGGCAATAATTAGTCAGGTAGAAAAGAGTCCCAACAAGTCTCCTTTCAAGTAGATGGGTCGCGATTTGAAAAACGTGTATAGGTGGAATGGTATGAAGAATGACATAGCTAAATTCATATTTGAATGTCCTAATTGCCAACAAGTGAAGGTGGAGCATCAAAGGCTTAGTGGTTTTGTCCAAATATTGAACTTCCTACTTAGATATGGGAAAATATAAATATAGACTTTTTGATAGGTTTGCCCATATCCGGAAGCTATACGACTCTATTTGGGTAATTGCAGATAAGATGACCAAGTTGGCTTATTTTCTACTGGATAAGGCTACTTTCAATGTTGAGGATTATGCCAAATTATACATCTAGGAGTTGGTTAGATTGCAAGGTATAACTATGTCTATTATATTGGATCGTGTTACCCAATTTACTTCTCACTTTTGGAAATCATTTTATAAAGGGCTTGGTACTAAGGTAAAGTTTAGTATCGCTTTCCATCCTCAAACCAATGGGCAGTCCAAGAGGACAATTAAAACTTTGGAAAACATGTCGAGGGATTGTGTATTGGAGTTTAAAGGAAATTGGTATGATCACCTACCACTTTTTAAGTTCGCCTACAATAACAGTTACCATGCTAGAATCAAAATGGAACCATTGGAGGCCTTTTGACAAGAGGAGATGTAGATCCCCAGTAGGATGGTTTGAAATAGGTGAAATGTCATTGATTGGATCGGATTTGGTGTTAGAAGTTATGGATAAAGTGAAGTTGATTTGGGAAAGGTTGGAAACGGCTCAAAGTCCTCAAAAGTCTTATTCAAATATTAGAAGAAGGGATCTTGAACTCCATTTCATAAGTGGGTGGGTGTGAAGGTTTTTACCCATCAAAGGTATGATGCATTTTGGTAAAAAGAGCAACTTGAGTCCCTAGTATGTAGGCCCTTATGAGATTGTTGAGTGGATTGGCAATGGTTGCATTTGGAAATGAGTTTCATTTATTCGGTATTCCATATGTCCATGTTAAGAAAGTTGGTTGGTGATCCTAGTATGACTGTGCCTTTGGAAGGTGTTAATGTTGAGGAGAACTTGTCTTATGAAGAGGTGTCAATTGAGATATTGGATAGGAAGTGAAGAGGCTTCATAACAAGGATATTGCTTCAATTAAAGTCCTTTCGAGAACCAACATGTTGAGAGTGCTACATGGGAAGTAGAATCGGATATGATGAAGTGGCACCCCTATCTATTTCAAAAATCCAACTTCATATTCTCGATAAAGGGGCAAAATTGAATGGGATATAGGCATTACCCGAATTTTAGAAGACCCGTAAGAAAAAATGATTTTCACTAATTTTTTGATTTCTAATATTTGTCCGCGCCCTGCGATAGGCCTAGGGTGAGGACTGGTGTATTTGGTAGTTCGCGTCTGGTCTGCATCACTCCTAGGGCGTGGACTAATGTAATATTTTTCTTGGTTTTCTTGTTTTGTTTAAAGGCAGTAGGGAAATAGCCCTATGCACATTTAAACGTGAAATCTTCCATACTTAGCCATTTTTCAACCATATAACTCACAAAACCCTCTCTAAAACCTCTCCAACACTTTATCAAATCTCCCATTCAAATTCAAGGATTTCAAGCTCAATTTTGGTACTTTAGAACTCATCTGAAGCTTCAAGTCTCCTTCAAGTTCATTTCAGGAAAGTCAAGGTTTAAGGTATGTGGGACTTTATCCATGGGTCCTTTCACCCATGGAGCCCAACCTTCTCTTTTGATGAACATTGCATGATTTCAAGTTATATTACTTATGGGTATCTCTTATTATGAATTTTGAACATGAATTATGTTGGGGTTTTATCAAGTATTGAATTATTATGCATGAATATCTATTTCAATCTCAATCCATGAATTAGTTTTGTCTGTTGAAACTATGCATGATTTGAGCCATGAAACTATGAACTATTATGAGCTTTTGTGAGGGATTTCAAGATAGCCTAAATGGGGGTTTTACTACTATATTGATGAGTTGATTTGCATTGACTTTACTCATCTTATTTCACTCTTAAATTGCATGGTTTTGAACAAGTATCATAAACCAACCATGTGTTTGATAAAATTACATGATAAGAAATATCAAGTGTTGATGAACTATTACGTAATTTATAAGTCAAGTGACTTCATGATGATTAACGAATTTCAAGCATGTATTGAATTCATCAAAAGTACCTATGATTTTACAAGTATCAAGTTAAGCCCTATTTCAAGATTTTTTTCACCTTTTGTGAGTCATTCATATTAAAACAAGGGATTATGTATGATTACTATCTACTCTCATGTTCAACTTAGGCTCACTAATAGAGGTCAAGCATGTTTATTAGCTACTCATGTCAAGTGATCATGTCTCTTACAAGTTATTCATGATATTATTAAAGTATGAGTATTTCCAAGTATTCCGTGGGGTTTGACTTAGCACCGGTTGAGGCTTAAGGTGGGGGCTCAACTCAAGGTGTCCTTAGATAAAATCGTTAGTCTCTGAACTATGTGCCACCATAGGATGATGAATATTACCCTTGCTATACTAGTGGATCCATCTAGTTCATGTTATCATGTTTGGTTTACCTTGGCAAGTAGACCACACTTCGTTGGGGGATGTCATTCCCGGTCACCTGAATCGAGGCGGTGTCATGCCTTGGAGTCAAAGTTGTAACTGCTTGGTCTATGTCGATTGAGATTTCTTCTCACATATGTATGATACATCATGCAAGATGAATGTCTTACAAACATGTTTTATTACATGCATTGATCATACATGTCATATTGCGATTATATATCCATTGATTATGATTATGTATTTTGAATATATTGGATTATGTCTTTGTTAATTACATTCAAATGTACTACTGCATACTCTATGCCTACATGATATTACTATGTTGGTACGGGAGCTCTTTTTTTGATTATTCCCCTCTACATGGCTAGCTTGGTACATTAAAGAACACTTTAGTGAGTCCTCAACTCCATGGACAATATCTTAGTTAATATTGTTATGTTGAGACTTCTTTATATTGAACACTTGTTATCATGAGGGTAAGCCCGGGAAGTATCTTGGCCCTCACTCCATTCTAAGTTAGAGGTGTTATTGGATACTATGCTTTGTATATACTATGAGCTTGATTTCTTTTATGCTTTTATGATTATCGAAGACTTTCCATAGTCTAGCTTTCCCTTTTCATTAATTGACTCTTATTATTGCTTAATTTTGCTTCCGCAACCAAGGATGTGTGCATGTTACAATCAAGAGGCTTATTTGGGTTGTCTTTGGACTTCTCATTTGCCGTGTCATATCTATGCCTTAGGCTTTGTTAATGACAAGCTTGCTATTAGAGGACTAGGTTATTAATTATCCTCGTAAATCCAAGATATCACATCTATTAGAGTCTTATTCATGGGTCCAAGGCGAAGGAAGATCCCCAAGAGTTCATCGATGAGGTGTATAAAGAGCTATTTATCATAGGGCTCAATTCAGAGGAGAAAGCGGAATTAGCGGCCTACTAACTCAAAGGTGTGGCCCAAATTTGGTTTAATCAATGGAAATTGGAGAGGATAGATGATGATGTTATTCCTTGGGAGGAGTTCAAAGTTGCCTTCCTCAACTGGTTCTTCCCTATCGAGTTAAGAGAGGCTAAGATGATGAAGTTTATGAACCACAAGCAAGGTTCCATGAGTGTGAGGGAGTATGACCTTAATTTCAACAAGCTTTCCAATATGCTCCACATTTGGGTACCGACCCTAGAGCTAGAATGAACAAATTTGTGTCTGGTGTATCCGACTAAATTAATAAAGTGTATCATACTGCCATGATAGTGAGTGATATGGATTTGTCTTGGCTCATGACATATGCCGAATAACTTAAGGGGGAAAAGCTTAGAAAAAGGAGAAGTGGGGAGTCTAAGAGGGCTCGATTTGAAGGTGGTATCCAAAGTTCTAAGGGTATCCGGCTTCCACAAGGTCACAAGTTCCAAGGCCAAGGGTCCTCCAATGCTCCTAACAAGAGATTTGTTAATGATTGGGTGTCTAACCCAAGATTCCTAGGTGGCAATGGTAGAATGACTCATCTTAAGTTCAAAAACTGTGGGAGAAATCATAGCAATCCATGTTTGAAAAAATCCAATGCTTGTTTTGGTTGTGATGAGATAGGTCACAAGGTTACTAATTCTCCTCATTCTCAAAATAAGGGTAGAGATGGTCATCCTCAAGGCCAAAGTGCTAATATGGGTCAAAGGGAAAAGGGAGGCCAACAAGGGAGGTTCTCTAAGACAAAATAGGTTTTGTGCTCTCCAAGGAAGGCAAGGAGTGGATGAGGTATCTGATGTTGTTACTAGTATGTTAAAGGTTTATTATTATGATGTGCATGCATTGATAGATCCGAGTGCCACTCTTTCTTTCATTACTCCTTTTGTTGCCAATAAGCTTCATGTGTGTCCCAAGTTGTTGTGTGAACCTTATGAAGTGTCTACCCTCATTGGTGAGTCCATTATTGCTAAAAGATTCTATAGATATTGTTTCGTGTCCATATTGGATAAAGTCTTGCCTTGTGATTTTGTTGAACTTGATATAGTGTATTTTGATATTATTCTTGGGATGGATTGGTTACATATATATCATGCTCCCGTTGATTGTAGGACCCGTAAATTAAGATTCCAATTCACTAATGAGCCCCTTCTTGAGTGGGAAAGTTGTAGTGGTCAAAGGTAGATTCAGTTTTTATCTTAAAGCCCAAAAATTGATTTCTAAGAGTTGCTTTTACCATCTTGTAAAGGTTAGGAATGTTGAGTATAAAGTCCTTCCAGTTGAGTCGATTCTATTGGTGAATGAGTTTCTTAATGTCTTTCTCGATGAGCTTCCCCGTGTTCCTCCCAAAAGGGAAATAGACTTTGGTATAGACTTCCTTCCTGATACACAATCCATTTCCATTCCCCCTTACTGTATGGCCCCGGCGAAGTTGAAGGAGTTGAAGGATAAATTGAAGGATTTGTTGGAGAAGGGTTTCATAAGGCCTAGAAAGTCACCTTGGGGTGCACCGGTGTTGTTTGTAAAGAAAAAAGATGGTTCCCTTATGATGTTCATTGACTACCGACAACTTAATAGGGTTACCATAAACAACAAGTACCCTCTACCAAGGATTGATGACCTTTTTTATCAACTACAAGGGGCTAGTCACTTTTTTAAGATTGATATTCGGTTTGGATACCACCAAGTGAAGGGTACGGAGTGTGATATTCCAAAAAAGGCTTTTCATAATTAGTATGGGCATTTTAAATTTGTGGTTATGTCTTTTGGGTTGACTGATTCACCAGCTAAATTTATGGATCTCATGAATAGGGTCTTCAAACCCTACCTTGATATGTTTGTGGTGGTCTTTATTGACGATATATTTATTAATTCCTGAAGTGAAGGAGAGCATATGAATCACTTTAGGATGGTTGAAACGACTCCAAAAAATGCCCGAAAATGTGCCTCGAAAGTACTCGGAATCATAATTTCTGTATATCTTCCGTGATATTAAAAATTCAACTTTGTATTCTTGTTTTAGGTCATTTTGAGTAAAAGATGGGCCTAACCCTGATTTAAGAGCAAACGATTAGCAATTTCTATTTTCTAAAATTTCAATTCCAGAGAGCTTTTCATGCCCCAAGCGCGACGCGCCAAGGGCGCGCACTTGTGTAATTTTCTGGTCAGTTTTGACTATGGTCCAAGACTTTTAAATCTTCGGCCTAAGTTTTCTCAAACTTTAAAATACCTATACTGAGCCATTTTTCACCGTCATATCATTCAAAACATTCCCCAATACTCATTTAAACACTTAGCCAAATATTTTACTCCTAAACTCAAGTGTCAAAACATTCCCAATACTTATTCAAACACTTAGCCAAATATTTTACTCCTAAACTCAAGTCTCAAAACCCTCTCCAGTTCTACGGATTTCCTCTCAAGTTTCAAGTCTCAAAACCTCTCTGGATCTAAGGATTTCCTCTCAAGTTTCAAGTCTCCATCACCAATTTTCTTCTAGTTCATCTCCAAAGCTAAGGATATGGGTTTCTTTCATGAGTTCCTCTCACCCATGATGCCCAAGCTCTCTTTACTCAAAATTGCATGATTTAAAGTTGATTTATTCATGGATATTATCTATTATGAAAATCACTGCACACTATGTTGGGGTTCATAGAATTGTGACTATTTTACCATGTTATTAGCTATGAATCTAAGGTCTATTGTAAAATTTGATGAAGGGTTTTGATGAATATTGCTTGAGGGCATTATCAATTATCTATCGAAGGTTTTACATTGAATTTACTAGCAAGATTTTACTCTTGAATTGCATAGTTTTACACTAGCACTACACACCCTCTTAATTGATTGATAAAATGTCTGGTTATGGCTTATTGAGGAGTTAAGGGTTGAATGACTATATGATGATAGAATGATGATGAAATACATGTATGTTTATGATGATAGAATGATGATGAAAGAAGAATAGAATGATGATAAAATGTATTTATTTTTATGATGAATAGATGACAATGAGAGGGAGGAAGGTATAAATGATATTATTCTATATAGTGTTGTCTTATGACCATGCCCTACTCGTGGTCGTGCACCAAGTAACCATGTCAAGGGGTTTCTACCTTGGTATCCTATCAGGGGGTTTGTACTCCGATCACCACAGCTGGTAGGGTGTGACTATCCATCAACCTTGTTGGGGGTTTGTACCCATCAACCTATTGGGGGTTTTGTACTCCGGTCACCACTGGTAGTAGGGTGTGACAATCCACCAACCATGTTGGGGGTTTGTACCCATCAACCATGTTGGGGGGTTTGTACTCCATCAACTATATTAGGGGTTTGTACCCATCAACCCGTTGGGGGGTTTGTACCTCAATAACCTCATGAAGGGGTTCATACCTCACGTGCCTCTCTAAGAGGGTGATAAGCCTTGGATTGCACTAAGAAATGGTCACTCCCTCCATATATGTTATGTTCTATGAAAGTATGATTTAACTCAAGCATCGTTCATTCATGTCATATTGTCATATGCTCATCTATTGTCTAATTAAGCATTTTGATTATGATTCCTATCTATTGTTGTATTGCATCCTACATACTTAGTACATTCAAAAGTGCTATAGCATACTCTATGCCTACATGATGTCATTATGTAGGAACCGATGTACCACTTGATCATCCTCCTCCTCTACATGGCTAGTATAACTTCTATAAAGCTTGTTGGTGAGTCCTCTATTTCGGGGATGTTACTTATGATATCTTGCTATGTATTAAGACTTTCTATTTTTGACTTATTTATTGACTATCTAGATGAGTCTGGTTGCTTTGTCTTGGCCCCCGCTCTTATCTATGTAGTAGAGGTGTTGTTAGACATGATATGTATCTATGCTATGAGCTTTGACTCAATTGTCTCTTGTTATTTATGATATGGAAGTTTACCCTTAGTCTAATTCCCTTGTTTACGTTTATCTCTTATTGTCATTCTAATTGCTTTCATGACCAAGGATGTGTAATAACATGCTATGAGGCTTATTTTGGGTTCCTTTAGGTTCTCCATTCGCCGGTCACATCTAGGACCTAGGCTTGGGTCATGATAGTATTGAAAATCTTGAGGGACGAGAGGTTGTTTGTGAAGTATCAAAAGTGTGAATTTTGGTTGAAAGAGGTTGCTTTTCTAGGGCATGTAGTGTCAGGTGATGGCATTAAGGTGGACCCTAAGAAGACAGAAGTGATAAGAAATTGGCCTACAACCTTGACTCTGACGGATATTAGGAGTTTCTTAAGTTTGGCGGGTTACTACCGGAGGTTTATGAATGGTTTCTCTTCTATTGCTTCCCCTATGAAAAAGTTGACCCAAAGAAGGCAAAATTTGTTTCGACCAATGAATATGAAAAGAGTTTCCAAACTTTGAAAGACAAGCTTATCTCCGCTCCTATCTTGGCTCTACCAGAAGGGTTAGAAGGGTTTGTGGTTTGTTGTGATGCCTCAAGAATTAGTTTGGGGTGTCTTTTGATGCAAAATGGAAAGGTGATAGCATAAGCCTTTAGGCAACCTAAGGTGCATGAGCGGAATTACCCCACCCATGATCTTGAATTGGCAACTGTGGTATTAGCTTTTAAAATTTGGCATCATTACTTGTATGGGTTTCATTTTGATGTTTTTACTGACCACTAGAGTCTCCAATATGTGTTCACACAAAAAGATCTTAACTTGAGACAAAGAAGGTAGTTCGAACTCCTTAAAGATTATGACATGTGTGTACACTATCATTCTGGCAAAGCTAATGTTGTGGTCGATTCTCTAAGTAGAGTGTTCATGGGTAGCCTAGTTCTTATTGATATTAGTAATAAGGAGGTGGCTAGAGAAGTTCACCGGTTGGCTAGGTTGGGGGTTAGATCGAATGAAGTTGAAATGGTGGTGTAGAGGTTGTTGATGGTTCTAAATCTTCTTTGACTGATGAAGTCAAGTCAAAACAATACCTTGACCCCACCTTGCTAAAGTTGAAGACTTGGTGAAGGATGGTAAAGTGGAGGCTTTCTCCAAAGGGGGAGATATTGCCCTTAGGTAAAAAGGTAGGTTTTGTGTGTTGTTGATGACTTGAAAGAGTTGATTTTGAAGGAGACCCACAATTCATCCTATTCTATTCATCCAAGTTCCACAAAGATATATAGAGACTTGAGAGAGGTGTATTATGAAGAGAGATATTGCCAAGTTTGTAAGTCAATTATCACAACTGTCAATAAGTGAAAGCCGAACATCAAAGGTCAGTGGCCTAGCCCAAGACATAGAGATTCATACTTGGAAGTGGGAAGAAGTCAACATGGATTTTGGGGTTGGATTGCCTAAGACTAGGAGACACTTTGAGTCTATCTAGGTTATTATTGATAGAATGACAAATAGGCTCACTTTCTACTGGTCAAAACCACCTATGGTGCCGAAGATTATACCAAGGTTTATATTTATGAGTTGGTTAGGTTGCATGGGGTACCTTTGTCTATCATTTTGGATCGTGATGCTTAATTCACTTCTCATTTTTGGAAATCCTTTCAAAAGGGTCTTGGTACCAAGGTCAAGCTTAGCATGGCTTTTCATCCTCAAAAGGATAGCCAAGCCGAGAGAACTATCTAAACTATTGAGGATATGTTTAGATCTTGTGTTTTAGAGTTTAAGAGTAGTTAGAATGAGAATCTTCCACTTGTTGAATTTGCTTACAATAGTAGTTACCACTCTAGCATTTGTATGGCTCCTTTTGAAGCTTTATATAGTAGGCATTGTAAATCCCCGGTTGGGTGATTTGATGTGGGAGAGATGGCTTTGTTAGGCCCAAATTTGGTTATGGAAGCATTGTAAAAGGTGAGGTTGATAAGGAAGAGGTTGAACACGGCTCAAAGTAGACAAAAGTCCTATTTTGATGTGAGAAGAAGAGATCTTGAGTTTAATATTTATGTTTGGGTTTACTTGAAGATCTCACCCATGAAGAGTGTGGTCCGATTTGGTAAGAAAGGGAAATTAAGCCAAGGATTATGGGACCTTATAGAATTATGAGAAGGGTTGGTAAGGTTACATATGAATTGGAGTTGCCTATGGAGATGAATATGGTTCATCCGGTCTTCCATGTGTCTATGTTGATGAAGTGTGTGGGTGACCCTAGTGTTGGAGTTCCCTTAGAAGTTGTGGGTGTTGTGAAAGATAAATTTACCTATAAGAAGATCTGGTTAGATATTAGATAGACAAGTGAAGAGGTTGAGAAACAAAGATGTAGCATCCGTCAAGGTCCTTTGGAGGAATCAATAAGTTGAAAGTACCACATTGGAAGTAGAGACGGACATGAAAAAGTGATACCCATATATCTTCCACTCTACTCAATAAGAAGGTAATAACTTATGTCCCAACTATGATTTCAAGTCTTAAGCTTTATCCCTCATTTCATTTTGCATGCATTCATATTTATAGTAACAATTTTGTGGTGATTTTTTTCATTCATGTTGAGACCTTTTGAAAATGAGGTTTAAGTACATTTGTTGCATTCATGTTGGGCTGAAATCATCATAATAACTTCTCTTACACATGTTTCTTTGACATTCGGGGACGAATGTTCCCAAGGGGGAGATATTGAAATACCCCTCATGTGCTTTATAATGCCCCATAATCATAATTTTCATATATCTCAAAATCTATGCCTGATTTCAAAATTTTGACTTCATATCCTCGATAAATAGGCCCAATTGAGTCGGAAATGGGTATAACTTGGATTTAGAAGACCAATAGAAAAAATAATTTTCACTTATTTTTTGATATTCAGTGTCTGTCCGTGCCCAGGACGCAACGCCCTGGGGTGTGGACTAGTGTATTTTGTGGTCCGCGTCGTGCTTGGGACGTGGACTAGTGTAATATTTTACTTGATTTTCTTATTTCATCTAAGATCATTGGCGTAACAACCTCATGCCTATTTAAACATGAAATCTTTCATACTTATCCATTTTTCAACTCTATTGTTAGACCTCGTAAGTTAGAACCCGTAAGTCCTTAATCGGTTCGATTTGATAAAGTTTGGGACCAAATGTAAATTTTATTCTTCTAAGTTTAGTCTCTAATCTTAAATTATTGTGGGGTCATGTGTGTGGTAATTTCTAATTGGTCCATGTGGGAGATTTTTGCCTATATATATATGTGAACTTATCTCTTGTACAAGAAGAGACTTCTACACTTAGTGAAACAAAAAAAAGAAGAAGCAACCTGAAAGTTGTAGAACCATCTCGGATTGCTACAGTGGCAAGAAAACAAATTGTGTTTTTTTGAGTTTTTGATGATTTGACACTTCAAGCTTGGTATATTATATCCCCTAAGTGGCGTAGACGCGTTAGTTGGTCAAGAAAACGCTTGGTTTAACAGCCAGGAAGATTTGGATCTAGTAAAGAGATTCAAAGGTATGTAAATTTCTAGCTTCATTTATGTTAATTAAAGAATATGGGGGTGTTAGGGATGTGTTGAATTGAAGGTAAAATATGATAAAAGGGTTGGTTGTTAGTTTGAATTGTGAATTTCGAATTTGGGGTTGGAATTGAGGACAAGTTTGCA
>JAOTQJ010000002.1:5962223-6009066 GCA_025642045.1 Solanum sejunctum | reverse complement strand
TCATTTTAACACATTCCTAATACCTTCATAACCTTTAATTAACATAAACAAAGATAAAAATTAACATACCTTGAAATCCTCTACAACAACCCAAACTTTTGTAACAGGCAAACTACACGCTTTCTTGACCAACCAACGCCACCACGCTACTCAGGGGCTTCAATATACCGATCTTGAAGCATCAAATAATCGAAAACACGAAAAGATCGAATTTCTTTGGAGCACCCCGAGAGTGGTATATTTTGTTCAAAAAGTTTTGCTAATTTTTTCTAAGTATTGAATGTTGTTGATCTTGTAAAGAATATACATATATATATAGGCACACATGTACCACTTGGGCCAATCAAAACTACACACACCTTGATCCCACATCAATTTTATCCTTAAGGACCAAACTTAGAGGAAATATTGCATTCGGTCCCAAACTTTATTAAATCGAACCAATTAAGAACTTTCGGGGTTTAAATTAAGTTACGGGTCTTAACAAGAAGGCATACTTAAAAGAAATCCACATACAAAACACTTAAAAATGGACACAAATCAAACAATAATATACTGTTTTACGCAACAACACAAATCAACCAAGAAAATTGAACAAAAATTTACGAACCCGAAGAATCTCATTTGTCACCATGTTGAATCAAAATAGAAATAAAAATAGGATGTCATGCTATTTTTCAATCTTGAACAAAATAGAAAGTTCAAAAAATAAAAAATTAGATCCTTAAAATTTTGAAAATCAAAATCACAACATCGATCAAAATTGAAAGATTTACTATCGGTTCAATTATGAAATATTTATATTTATGAAAGAAAACAAAAACATGTAATTAATATAACTGTTGTAACCAAAAATAAAAAGATGTGTAATCAATACTTATGCTACAACCAAAAACACAAATTTATGTTACAATTAATATGATCATTTCATAGCTATCTTTATATGGTCATTTGTTTTATTTTAATTTCAATTTCAAAGTTAATCTCTTTTACACGTTTTTTTTTTTTGTGTGTGTGTGTTTTGCTAGTTTATGAAACTTTTTTTATTTCTATGACTTAAAAATTAAATTCTATTATCATTATTAGCACTAACCTACTTCTAAATTGTCATTTATTAAATTTTCTCTTAAACTAACTCCTTCAACCAAAATTTGATATAAAAAAGTTCTAAATACTCTAAGTTATTACCTAATAATCCCATGAACTCCTTAACGCTTTGGCTAATTGAAAAATCAATCCTTAGGTATTAACCCCAATCCATTTCCAAATTTTTTGTAAACCTTACCTTACTCATATATCATCTAATATTGGCCTAGTCTTAAAATTTTTAAGTTACTACACAAATATTTTCTACTCAATGGGTGCCTCATGTCATCCCCACAATCAACAAATTTCGTACTTGATCTTTTCCTTTTAGAAACCAAAAATAAAAAAGTGATTCTTTTTGATTGAGAATTCAAAAAAATGATTTGGAACACCATAACTTAATTTCGAGTGGTGAGTCGTGAATAAATAAAATAGTTTATTGTTAATATCATTTCTTAAATTGAAAAAGTCCTATTAAAAAAAGGGTGTGAAATTAGTCATTGACACAGTAATCCTCAAGGTCTCGGAGCTACATGCCTTTGTCGTTGTTTCAGAGAGACAGCGTTGAACGAGATTTGAGGAACATAAATGATGGCACTGATGCATGGCTGTTTCTGAAACTGACAGAAGCCTTTTCAAGTATTCTCCCACCAAAAGTATCAACTTCTTCGCTTTTTGAATATATTTCAGCAAGTATTCAAACAGTATGGGGTGTAATTAGACTTAAAAGAAAGACGAATTAGATCTGGCACATATGACCATTATTTTAATAAACCGCGATGGTTCCTCATCCCTAGACCAACGATATCGATCTTATAACTAATGTCACCAATGTTTGAGGGATTGATGCTCCCTCTGCACAACCAGGACTATTCCATTATTGGGAGATTAATGACACCGCTTTTGCAAGGCCTCCTCTTTATTATACTAGCTCTTTATTTAACTGGTGTGTGCTTGCCATGATGCCTAGTCTTACACCAATCAACCAACAGCTTAGTGCCAGATTTGAGGCACGTGACGTACGTGAGAGCTGACTGAAAATAGCCTTTTGCAGAGGACAAAGTAGTCTTTTCATCGCAGTATCATTAGGTGTTAGCGCCTTATGATTAATACTTACAAAAAGTGAGAATCTCATCTTCACTTATAAAACAGAACTACATCGTTATAAAACAAAACTCCATTATCAAGCTTTGAGATACAAGCAATTCCATCTTCTTACTTCTTATTTTTTCTCATTTTACCCATTCTTACGATAATTTATGTTCTTTCAATCTTAGTTGCTCAAACGATTTAGCCGAAAAAGAAAGGAGTTTTATCTACAACTATAGACTTGGCTTGAATCTCATTTTCACAAATTTAACTATTTAAAAATAATATCGATTTCTCCAGTAAATTGATGCACAGAAAATCAAGAGGAACATCTTCAGTGCACGGGACCCTATGTTTCTATCAGCCAAAGTGGTGATTTCACGTGCTACACCACATTCCTGCTTCCAACAGTTGATTGTTTAATTGTACTTCTACAATAATATATCAATTAGTGCCCAGCAAAATGAGCTCATATTTTGTTAATCCACCAATATTTTAGTAATTTGGATGAATGACTTTTCCACCAATATTTTAGTAATTTGGATGAATGACTTTTTTACATGGGTGAAATATGGGTTGAAACCCATATTCAACCCAGAGAAATATAATTGGGATCTTCAAGTTTTATCATGCTTCCTCAGTAGTTGGGCCTTTGGCAAGAACAAATCACTTTGTAAGAACAGTTGACAGATGCATAAGCACAAACTTGTAAAATAGAACTCCTAGTGAAATGTCGAGTTTTGGAGGTGAGGGAGTGGAAGAGGTAAAATCCTTTTATTGAAATTTGTAGATGTAAATAATAGAACAAAGTCTCAAGTACTGCTACAACAGCTTATGCTACTTTATGGAGTTCGTATATTCAAATATATAAAGCTTATCATTATCCCTTATGACTTCAACAGAGTCAATTTCCACTCCTTGTTCGTTTGTCACCAATGCATCTTTTGTATCAAATCCAAACTTCTGGCCTATAAAACAAATAATTTAGTGTTGTCGTGGAAGAACTAAAATGGAAAATAATTTGCTTGAAAACGTACCTGCAATGCCCTTGAGTTTTTCAAGTGAATCAGGAAGCCCTACTAACCTTCCAGGTACACTGCACTGCATACTTCTCCTGACCTCAGGATGACCTCTGTATATGCTAACTCTGAAAGTACATTGATCTGTATAACTTTCATAATTGTATTTTTGTTCCTGTTCAAGCCACTTATGATCCACTTCACCCATAGCATCAGATATTACAATCCTGTGCCCGGCTTCTGTTTTTTGAAGCATTTCACTAAGGTTCATCGATGAAAGCTTGTTCTTCAATGTATCATCAATCTCATCTCCATTCAATAATAAAAGCTTTACCATCTCTACATTGTTTTCTTCTATTGCAACGTGGGTAGCAGTTGATCTATATCGATCTTTTGAGTTAACATGCAATCCATGTTTGAGGAGATCTTTCATAATTGTTAATTCATTCCTCCTAGCTGCTGTACATAGGAGGTCACCAGAAACATAGGGATTGGAAATAGATGCCCAATGGTATAGGATTTCAAATATGCGATGCTGTTTTGCTGCTATAGCTTCCCATAATGCGGTGTTACCATTTCCATCTGCCATTTATGGAATAATCAAGATATCAGTTTCCAGTTGGCCTGTCAAAAATTTCAGTGAAATTATTGAGGCTGTCTTACCTTGTAAGTGTATGTTACATCCATTTCTCAGAAGCACCATTACACATTCTTCGTGCCCTTTTGATGCTGCTATATGCTGATGAATTGCAGAGAGAGAAAATAGTTCGACACATTAGGATACAAGTTTATTGGTAGCACAAGAAGTATAAGAGAAAATGGTTAGGGCTACATGTAGGCCATGATGGAACATACCAGTGAAGTTTTTCCTTTGGAATCACCAATATCAGGGTCTAATCTTGCCTTGAGAAGCTCATCAAGAAAAGCAGCATTTCCTGTACTGGCAACGTTCAACAAATTGATTGGATCGCAATCTTCTTCCCCAGCTTCAAGGAACAAGTCTGTAAGTCTTAGATCCTTGAGCTTCTTGTGATGCTGTAATTATCACCGTATAGGTAAATATTAAGACTGAGCTCTGAATTGACACTTTTATGAACGAACCTGAAGGAAGTTCTTCATCATGGTGACATTATCCTCCTGCCTGCTCTTCATCCCAGCAATCAATGAACTTGTTCTTATCTTTAAGAGTTGTGAAAGTGTCCTGGTCCGATACGTGTATCTCTGAGGCCCACAACAAAAGGCCCCAATTTCTCCAAACACGTCTTCAGATCTCAGTGTCCAAACAATCTTCTCATTCTCCATCTCACTATCAATCATTTCCACCTCCCCTGAAACAATGATGTAAACCTCATCTGGGGATTCATTCTGCATTATGACATCCTCCCTTGGTGGTATATACTCAGCCTTCATATCTGCAACCTGAGCAATCAGAAAGATTAGACAAACAACACGCATCGAGCCTTTTTGGTTCATAGAATAAAAATATGTCATCTTACCAGACGCAAGAGAATTTCCCTGGAGACACCCTTGAAAAGATAGACCTTTTCAACAGTTGTCAAAAACAAATGATGTCGGATACTCTTGCAGATTGTCTTGGGAAGTTGTTCAATTAGTTGTTGTTGGTTTAAGCTCTCCGCCTTGAATCTTAAGCACATGTAAGCCAATATTTGCTCCTTCAGTCTTGGAGGCAAGTGATTTCGACACACAAAGTTTGAAGCTGATTGGATGCTATTTCTCTGCAAAATACCATGAGAAATCACCCAAAGTTGAATGTCCATGTACACTATGCACTTAGTTTTGCTCCTGCCTATACAAGTCAAGAACCGATTAGGACTCCAATTGAAAATTAACTTACGAATTCCATGGTGCGACGAGTTCCTTCAACGACTAAATTGGTCATGTTACCAATAATGTAAGCAGTGAGGCCAAGATTGAAGAGCATGTAGAAAATGATGAAGATCATTTCCACAGTGTTAACAGCATGGAGGTCACCATAGCCAACTGTGGTCATGGTTGTGATAGACCAATATATTGCTGAAATGTACCTAATCCAAAGGCTTGTCTCTCTGAAATTGGGATTCACAGATCCTAACCATGTATTTCCTTGGTGGGGATATTTGTCAGCCAACAAGTAGTAGAGGCATCCAGCACAGTGCACTGAAAATAGTGTTACCTGTTTTATACACTCAATTCATAAATCATTCTCAATAGTAAGCCTTTTTTCTTGAAGTAGTAAAAGTAATCAATTACAAACAAAAGCCTAGCACATCTGATCCAGAAATAGCTGAATCTCATATCCTTTTCAAGTCTGCCAAGTATAAAATTAGTGATTGGACAAAGCCTTTATACATATTTGCTTAACGTAACATGAAGCAGGGGGAAAGCAAGTGAAAGAGAAATTACCGGGTGAAGAATTGCTTAACCTTGCGAAGACGCCAAAATCTGAGGATTCCTAAAACGGAGTAAGAGATGCCAACTTTATGTTTGCCAGTAAACAATATGGCAAGTAAGTCAAAAGGGATGGTGGACGCCACATCCATCAGAAACCATGTTGCTAAGTATCTGTAAATATATATCTATCATTATTAACTCTTCTTTGCACATAACTCTATAACAAAACTAAACTAATTAGCCACATTACCATATCATTTTAGAAAATTTTCTTCACAACTTACTGTAATCTAAGATAAGATAATTGATTAATTCATGATTACATAAAAAATTAAATTAAGTTTCTGTTGCATTTCCTAACCGACAAGTTCAGGTAACAAATGTAATATCGATAATATCTCCCTGATTCAGGGTCGACTAAAATAAAATGGGCTGATCCATTGCCTATTGCGTAAAATATTTTACTCAAATTAAAATACTTTGACTCCATAGTGGATAAAAATTAGTTTGATCTCATCTCTTTCATTTCTTTATGCTGCAGAAAACAAAACATATATTCCAAATCTCTTTTTTTGTCTCCGTTTTGAGTTTCACTTTTACAAATGGGTAGTTTTTTCGATATGCTTTATTAGACTACTCGAAAGTTAGCTAATGTGGACATGACAACTATTCGTCTCATTTTATATATGATATTTTTTTTAATTCGTTATAAAAAGAATATTAGTTTAGTTGAATTAAAAATAATTTTAAGCTACAATATTTTTTTATTGTTAATGAAATGATTTCCAACTAGATAAACATTTATAGATGATTTTAGATCACAAATTTAAAAAAAAATTCTTTTTCTTAAACAACTTGTCAAAACAAATATAGCTCGATAAAATGGGATGGACAGAATAGCCTGAAAATTAAAGATTAGAAAAGGTTAAATTATACTCCATCCTTTCGTTTTATTTATCAATTATAATAAAAATAGTTGTCCAATATACTCTTTGCATCCCAGTTTAGTTGTTATAATTTCTATTTTTAGAGTTAAACAATAAAGCTATTTATTGACATTTTAAGATACATCTTTTGATCATATTAATATGAAAAAAGTTGCAATCAATAATACTTTTATAGTTTTTAAATATCTAATTTATTTTAAAAAATTAAATTAATTTAATCTAATTTAACTTTAAAAATTTATCATTGACTTTCGAAAGTATTAACGTGACAACTAAAATGGGACAAAGGGAGTAGTTGTCAATTTAGATAATCAAACTAGAATTAATTATCTTTTTACAACTTTATCCTTAATATTTGTGAAACCATAAATATGTAGTACAATTTATCTTATAGAAAATATAAAATGTTAAATAAATAAGAAGATAAATATAAAACAAAATTTAAACTTTATCTTGAATTTTGAACGATTAAACTATTTTTAATTGTGAAAAATTTTTGGAAAATTCTCCCCAGAAGGTTTGAAGAGGAAAAGAGGGGTGGAGGAAATTTAGGGGGTCTATTTTATACCCAGTCAATATTATGGGAATAAATGTACTCTTCAAAATCTAATTCTTGGAAGTTGGTTCTTTGCACCTGATCCCTTGGTGGGTGGAAGGACGAATCTTTTAAAAGGATAAAATCTATTCGCCATGATCGACATATTCATTCGTGATAAAAAGAAGAATCATTTATTTTTCAAATTAAAATTATCACATCATGAAATATGTGGAATATGGTTTATTTTATTAGAGAATGTACAAGTACCCATCTTAAACTATAACTAAAATTTTATAGATATATTTAAACTTTAATTTGGTCTTATTATCTTCTCGAACTTATTTTTTTCGTAATTTAATACTTCTCCTTTGCCTACGTGGCATGTGGGATCCACGCGTGTATTACACATAAAGACTTAAACGTGTGGTTAAGGATAAATAAGGTGCATTAAATTATAAAAAAAATAGATTAAGGAGGGTAATAGGATCAAGTAAAAGTTTAGGTGTGTCTCTGAGATTTTGATTATTGTCTGGGGGATAGTTGTGCATTTTAAATTAAAATTTTTAATAACTCAAAATATTTATCTAAAGTTTGCTTATAGAAAAATAACACACAAACTTTAAAATAATAATTATTTACTATCTCTAAATTTTATTATATAATCTGATCTATTAGTTTTGAGCTAAAAAAATGTCAATATGTATTTTTAGTTCAAAAAAATTAGCGGAGAAAATTTGAGAGCGATATGCCACGACTCGCTACTTGACTTCAAGTAAGAAATTTCGATCTTCTCGTTCTTTTTCTTTCAAAATTTGATTAAAATGCTTATATTGTATACATATATAACGAAATAAAAAATAGTACTCATTTTTTCGACTATGCAATTGTGCAATATCTGTGCAAAGTGTGTTCATGCAAGAGGGTCAAATCTTTGATATTTTTTGTATCAACTATATTCATTTAGATGATTTTTATTTTATTTTATTATAGAGATATTGGTTTTGGATCTTTCAAATCATTCCCGCAGGAGATCCTGACGCATTCAAGATATTAATTTATTAATATTAATAACCAAAATTTCAAAGACACACTTAAATTTTTATTTGGTCCTATTATCCCCTGAACTTATTTTTTTCGTAATTTAATGCCCCTTATACACAATATAATTTAGCTGATTAAGTGAGTTAAGTAGACAAATAAGGGGTATTTAATTACAAAAAAAATAAGTTCAGGGGAGTAATAGGACCAAGTTAAAATTTGAGTGCCTCTGAGATTTTAGTTATAGTTTGGGGAGATATTTGTGCATTTTCCCATTTTATTATAATGGAACTAATATGTTGGTGTTTCGATGGTTTGGAGTGATAATAATTCGACAAAAAATATTTCACAATAGGGAACTAAGTGTAAAATTATCTCTTAATTTTATAAAATGAACAAGTATTATTAAACAATTATTTTTAGTATAGTAGACAAGTAAAGATGGACGGAGAGCGTACATAATTTAAATCATATTTTTTTTTGTCTTTTAATTTGTGAAAACTTAAATATAACTTTGTAGGTAGTTATTTTATTTTTTAGAAAATATAAAATTTTAATAAATGAAAGGATAAATATGAAAAAGATTTTCAATATCCATCTTGAATTTTAAGTAATTCGATCAACTAGTTACAAAAATCTCAAAAATTAAATTAACATGAAATAATGGGAGGGAGTATTAGTTAAACATGATGACTTCTGGTAATCGGATGGGAGTAACAAATTTCGGCCCGATGGGTGGATGGAAGACTTTTCTTAGAATGTAGAAAATAGAAATATTTCTTCCACCAAGGACTCCGAACATAAGAACATTTCTCATTTAATCAACGCCAGTTCAAGTCATATGGAAACTTGAAGATCATAAAATAAAGGCTTACGGAAACAGATAAGGGAGGTAATGTAATGGCAAAAGCAAATACAATCATAAACTTACTTTAGCTAAACAAAAACAAAAGATATATACATACCTTGTAGCAATTTTTCTTCTATCACGAACAAGCATCTGGGAGGTTGGATCAATATAGGCGACGGAGAATGTCAAGATGATGTCAGCCGCAAAAAAGAGATTGACAATATTATCTGCGATGTAAAGCTTTTTGTTCGGATTTAAGTTCATGAATGCTAACTCAAATGGACACACCCATGCACAATACGCCACCAATACAACCATTAGTGTCTCCCAATACCTACAAATTTATTTACATGATTAATGAATAATTATGTGTACTAGGTTATCAAATAATTGACGGTCATCATATCATGATATCTATATGAGCGAATACGCCGGCACTTAAATATTTTATAAATTTTTTAATTTAATCTTTTTAAAGGAACTGTTTATTAATGTGTCTGTTTCAGCGGTTTGTTTATTTAGTTACTTCAAATAATTTTACAATATTAGCCTTAACAAATTATATGTCAAACTATTTTAATTGTGATTTTACTATGTCATCTTAATTAATCAATTATTTTAATTCATGTAAATACTAGAATTGAGATAAAATAAATATAAAATCATAAATTAAATTTTTCTTTTTGAACTGAATAAATAAAATTATATAATTATTTTTAATATTTTTCGCTGATTATATTTATGTCGAAAAGAAAGTATTTTTTTTAAAAAAAACATATAATATAAATAAACCAAAAGCTTTATATATATTACTTGAAATAATATAAAAAAATACTATAACTCATAATAATTGTTAATTTAAAATTTTGATTCTTGAAATTTCATCAATACCATATGAATTATGACAAAGAAAGTAACATAAAATGTAGAATCTATAAGTCAAATAATTAACAACTTAAAAATTTTAAAAATATATAAAAAAAATCTACCAACATCAAAATAAAAAAATAACATATGCTGGGTCTATACAAGTATTAACACTCGTAACTAGTATATATATGTGTCGAAGAAGTTTTTGAAAGAGCTTACTCATTTCAGAAATTTTGTATTCCAGGAGAATCTTATGATAATATCAACTAAAAGTTGGTTTATGGAGAATAAATAAAGACCTCCAATTATGAAGTACTTTTAATCTAATAGTTCCTCCGTTTAAAAAAACTAATTTTTTTATTTATTTAATAAAGAATGATTCATTTTCTTTTTGGTAAAACATTAGTTTTAATTTTTTATGTTGTATATTTAAGGCCATAAAATTAAAGGGTGAAATCAGATAAGTAGTATTTATTTTCAATTTAAATACCCCATTAATTAGGCTTTGCGCGTACTATGTTCACCAAAAAAGACAAAGGGAAAAACATAGTTATTCTTCCATTTAAAATTACCTGTATTTTGAAGTGACTGGAGATAGAGTTGCCTTTGTGCAGAGTCTGATTGTGGTTATAACCAGATGAACCTAAAGGAGGGAGAATGAGCTTTGACAGGTTGTGAAAACTGATATTTCCTAAACCTGAATTACCACCTCTCTCATCATACCTATCTTCTTCTACTTTTGTTTGGATTTTCTGCCCATCTCCATCAGTCATCTTTCTATTGTAGAAACAATATGATGAATATTTCACTTCCATATTCATCATATTAATAAACAAAGGGCTATAATTTAGATAATGCTAATGCTTATTGTGATCCAGGCAATTCTCAAACTAGGGAATTGAGCTTTTTTTAGAGAGAATAGTAGTAAAGAGTTTTTAGGCAATATATAATGGGGGAAGAGAGAGAATTATACTAGCTCATCTATGTTTTGGTCAGAGAGAAGTCACAATACACTTTCAATTGATTTGAGCCGGTATTTATGCCTTCTAACTTTATAATATATTATTAGGCATTTTAATTATTCATAATTTAAATAAATAGATATTTTTGTTTTACATAAAAATTTTATGTCCTATCCAACTTCCTATGTATATTATGTCACATACAATATATATATATATACTTATTTAATTTTATATATTTTAAATATATACTTATACACATCTAAATTGAAAAATATAAATACTAATAACAATCAAATTAAAGCGCATATTTATTTATTATCCGCACATAAAATATTGGATGGTGGAACTGTTGGTGGTAGTCCTTATATGAGTGGCCCTTGAGGTATGAAATCAATTGTCTTATGGAAAAATAGCACCTGCCTTTATTTATTTTTATTCCGATGAGATCCCCAATATGATGCTGATGTAGCTAGCTAGGGATGTGGTATCATGTAACACATGTTGGTGCATTAGTGCATGGAGGGCCCTATGCACAGCTTTAACCATCTTGACACGTGCGTTGTATGTCTATGCTAAACAATATATACTATGATCTTGTAAATGACATTAACATAGCTAAAAGTAATATTTTGCGTAAGTCATTGTATATGAAATGACAAAGCAAGTTTTTGTAAATCATTGTACAGTGACTTATTTATATATGTTAATATATATTTATATAATAAAGAAGAGTATTTTGCAATGTATTTAAGACAAGTGACAAGCTATTAAAAAATCACTTAGTAATTTTAGGATAATAAAATAATAAATTAAAATTAAGATATCAAAACTAACTGAATTAGCAAATACATTAGACAGTAAAAAAAAAAAGAGATATAGAGTAAAATTATTTAAACTATTGTGTATATAAATAGTAAACATAAGAATATAATTTCAAATTAAATATTACCATATATATACACGATAAAAATCATAATATAAATTAAATATTATCCTATATATATATATACACACTTAAGGATAATAGTAGTACTGGTCTTTTACCCTTGCTTTTCATTTCAGATATTTTATTTTTTTCTTTCTACGTGGATGTTTTAGATCCACAAATTCTTTTCAACTGTTACTATGTAAGAAGACTTGTTTACAATAAACATGATTGATTTATCAACCTACTCCATTTCACTTCCATACCAAAAGATCAGAATATCAAGAAATTTTCAATAAGTATAATTTTGTTTATATCTTCTTCTTGACATTCCTTAGTTGGTGACGTACTTTGTTCATATCTTCTTCTCGACATTCCTTACGTACTATGACGACATTTCTTTGTCTACAAAGAGAAGAAACAGGTTAAAATTCTAGGTCACTAAAATTGAAATTTTAGATTAAGAGAAGTCCTTTCTTGATTTGATATGATTTTGATTTGATTATTTAGCTTTCTTCTTTCTTCATCTTTTTTTTTTTGTATTCAATCACAACTTTGCTTATTTGTTAATTACTTACGTAATTATTAAGATGTATGTCTCTTTGAAAATTCGTCAGTAGCCTAACTTCTACCGCACTAAAATCAAAATAATATTAAGAAGGGAACTGCCTTGAATTTTTGATGTAACTCATGTTTTTGATGAAATTCTCAATGAAAGTTTATTAGTTTTGTTGTGATTCTTTTAGTAGTACTTTATTCTGTAACTTTGCAGAAAATAAGAGCCACGCTCTTAAGGTTGCATTCACTGGAACTTGCACAAATATTTCCTATAGTATAATCTGCTATTTGTTTTCAAATACAGAGGTTTGTTTTCGTTTGCACATATGTGGACTATAGTAGTAGTCAAATTATTTATAAGGATGTCAGTGTCTTTATAATTAAAAGTTTCACTCCGCTTAGTGTTCTATGTGAGGGATAATGTTATATTTCTTTTTTCAATGTCATTAAGATAGTTCTTCAATTCTGCAAGGAGAACTTTCTGCATCAATCTTTCCGGACATTGCAAAATGAGTGACAAATTTCCTTAATTATGTGGACAGCCTAACCTTTATCGCTGATATTAATAGCGGAGGATGGGATGCAGTACTACCTCAAGTTGCACAACTTAAGCTTCCTAGAAAAATACTAGAGGATTTACATGAGCAGGTCTGTACCACTCAATTTTTCAAAGAAACCTTAATGCCTAAACTTTCAATATGTTTCTCTTTTAAAGTGTGTGTTTTATGGTAGTTATACTCTTACTTGCTCTTTTTATGAATTCAATGTTTCTTTGAGAGTTGCATTAAATATGTTGAAAGTGTGTGAATAGCATTTGTTAGTGAAGTAATAGAAGTGTTGGTAAATGCTTGCTTGAGGCACACTTAATCGTTGAAGCTAGGTGCAACAATTGGCTCCTTCTTGAAAATGGTTATGTTGAACAATGAGAATAATAGGCAAAGTGATCCACTTGTGAGATTCCACTGGGTATATTATTATTGTTGTTTGTAGGCTAAGTGATGCATTAAATGTCAGTGAAATATTGTCTGAGCCAACTTTTTCTATCGAGATAAAAAAGACATGATTTAAAAATTTTAAAATAAGATTATGCATTAAACTCAAGGTTTAGGCAAAGAATATAAGAATTGACAGTTTATTTATTGCTAGAATCAATGTCTCGTGGTGCGCTTATTTTTTATTAGAACTTGAGCTTTACATTAAGTTAACTCAAGGACCTTGAAAGTTTGATGTTCCTAGAGCTGAAAATGTTTTGGACATTCTTTGCTTCTATTGATTTCTTCTCTATTCAGAGTTTTTAATTCTCGAATTTGTTTTACTATTGTACATTAATTTTAAATGCTTCAAATCAAATTTGAAATGACCCCAAAAAATATTCAAAATTATAATTTTCATATATCTCAAAATTTGTGCGTGATATCAAAAATCTGACTCCATATTCTTGTTCAGGGGGTCAAATTGAGTAAGAAATGGGTTTAACCTCGATTTAAAAGCAACCATAGTAAAATTTAAAAATCATAAAAATGCGATTTTCAGTGTACATCCACGCCCCTGGCATGACGCGTCAAGGGCGGACTACTGTGTATTTTATGCGCTGACCTTTTTATTCAGTCCAAGACTTTTGGGTATTGGGCCTAAATGTTCCTATGCGTGAAAATATCTATACTTAGCCAGCTCATTTTACCCTCATATCATTCAAGACATTCCCCAATACTTACTCAAACACTTGGACTCATATTTCACCCTAAAACTCAAGCCTAAAAATCATCCGGATCTAAGGATTTCACACAAGCTTCAAGTCTCCATCTCCAATTTTCATCAAGTTATTCTCCAAAGTCAAGGTATGTAGGTTTCAACCATTGGGTCTTCTCACCCATAGTGCCCAAGCTTCCATTTCATCTAATTTACATGTTCTTAAGTTGATTTTATATATGGGTCTATTACTATGAATTTGACTATGAACTATGTTGGGTTTTACAAAAATGTGACTATTTAGCATGTTTTGAGCTATGAATCATAGATCTAACTTGAGATTTGATGAAGGTTCTTGATGTATATTTTATGATGGTATTACCAAGTATTGGTGGGGTGATTTACTTCAAGATTTCTGGAAACAGCCGCTTTATGTTCTTAAACATAAGGGTTAGGCTACGTACATTCGACCCCCCCTCACCTTGCAATGAGCGGGAGCATTTTGTGGCACTAGGGTATGTTGATGATGTTGATGAATTGTATGATTTTACACTAGCATGACACACCCACCAATTGTTTAATAAAATGTCCAGATTATAATTCTTGGGTTGTTGAGTCCTAATGCTTTGCATATGAGATATATGACTTTATGATGATGAAAGTATGTTGTGTATATGTTAATTTCACGGGGAACTTCCATAGTGTTTTGAGTTGACAAAGGCAAGCTCGGGGGGTTGTAGGCCCGGGTAACCACTTCAAAGGATTAGTACCTTGGTTGCCTAGTATCGGGGGAGGGGAGGAGTAGGCCCGTATAACCACATCGAGGGGTTGATACCTTGGTTGCCTAGTACAGGGCATAGTAAGCCTGTATAACTATATTGAGGGGTTGGTACCTCATTGACCATATCGAGGGGTTTGTACCTTGGTTGCCTAGTACAGGGGGTAGTAGGCCCATATAACCACATTAAGGGGTTGGTACCTCATTCACCTCTCCAAGGGGGTGGTATGTCTTGGATATTCCATATTGGTGGTCACTTTCCATACATGTATTTTGTTCTATATAAGCATGGTTTATTTCAAGCATCCTTCATTTATGTCATATTGATACTATGTTATCTATTGCCTATGATATTGCATTTTTTCTATGCTGCCTATCTATTGTTGCATTGCATGCTACATACTTAGTACATTCGAATGTACTAACGCATACTCTATGCCTACATGATGCCACCATGTAGGAATCGGAGCTCTGCTTGATCCTCCTCCTCCTCCACGTGAAAAGTACGATTATTTCTTAAGCTAGTTGGTGAGTCCTCCATTCCGAGGACAATGTTTATGATCTCATGCTATTTATTAGAACTATCTTCTCTTATATATATATTGACTATGAAGGTGAGCCCGATTGCTTGTCTTGGCCCCCACTAAGTATCTAAGTTTTAGAGGTGATGCTGGACATGTCTTGTATTATGCTATGAGCTGGACTCTCTCTTGACTTTTAATGTTTATGATATGAAAGCTATCCCTTAGTCTCGATTATCACTATTTACTATCTCTTGTTATATTTTATTACTTCCTCACCAAGGATGTGTAATGATATGTTAAGAGGTTTGCTTGATCCCTTTGGGTTCCCTATGCGTCATGTCATGTCTTGGCTCTAGGCTTGGGTCGTGAAAAACTTTGTATCAGAGCACTAGGTTTTCAATGGTCCTCAACATTCAACACATCGCCTTTATTAAAGTCTTATTCATGGTTGTGTTGTGCACCATAACTGTGAGTAAGAGGCTATGAGATATTTTTGGAAATGTTTTCCTTCATCATATTCTAAGTCATGCTATAGAGTTAAAATATGCTCCCCCCAACAATTGTTCCTTGCTATGCTAGATCATGCCCAACACAAGAGGAAGAAGAGCCTGCACACCTGAGGAACAACTAAGTCATGGTGAGCTCTAGGATGCTCTTACATTGCTGGCACAAGTTGTGGCTAATCAAGCCAATCAAGGGGCCCAAGCCCCTCATGCTCTTACACCGGCATCTCGGGTGAGAGATTTCATAAGGATGAATCCCTCAAAATTCTATAGGTCAAAGGTAGATGAAGATCCTCAGGAGTTTATTGATGAGGTCTACAAGGTATTGGTTATCATGGGTGTTAGGTCAGAGGAGAATGCAAAGTTGGCGGCTTGCCAATTCAAGAGGGTAGCACAAATATGATACAATCAAAGGAAGGAGGAGAAGGGAATCAATAATGTGGTGCTTTTACAGGAGTTCAAGGAGGCTTTTCTTAATCGATTCTTCCCTCTTGAACTTAGGGAGGCTAAGATGGTGGAATTCATGAATTTGAGACAAGGGTCTATGAGTGTGAGGGAGTATGCCCTCAACTTCAATCAACTTTCTTAATATGCTCCCTACTTGGTTGCCGACCCAAGTTCTAAAATGAACAAGTTTGTGATGGGTGTTTCTAATTTGGTGAGTGAGGAATGCCGATCCACTATGTTGATTACTGACATGAATTTGTTCTGGTTGATGACTTATGTTGAGCAAATAGAGGAAGAGAAGTTGAGAAAGAGGAGGGGTAATGAGGCCAAGAGAGACCATTTTGAGGGTAGGTTCCAAAGTCAAAAGGGTGGCCAGTTCCATCAAGGCCAAAGGTCTTCTCATGCTTCTAATAGGGAGTTTGCCAATGACTTCCCAAAGGCCCAAGGTGTTGATGGTATGGGTCCTATTAATTTGTGTCCAAAGTATTGTAAGGGTCACGGTGGCCCATACTTGAGGAATACCGATGCTTGTTATGGTTGTGGGGAGATAGGGCATAAGGCAATAGATTGCCCTCGAAATTGCAACAAGGGTAAGGATGTTCGTTCTCAAGGCAAGGGTGCCAATGCGTTTCCTTTGGGGAGAGGTGGTCAACAAGGTAATGCCCCAAGGCACAATCGATTTTATGCTTTACATGCGAGGTAAGAGTTGATGAGGTACCAGATGTAATCACCAGTATGTTAAAAGTCTTTGATTTTAATGTGTATACTTCAATTGATCCGGATCCCCCTCTTTTTTTTGTTACCCCTTTTGTTTCCAAAATGTTTCATGTTGAGACCGAATTGTTGTATGAGTCATATGAGGTGTCTACTCCTATTGGTGCATCTATTGTTGCTAGAAAGGTCTATAGAAATTATCCCATTTGTGTTTTTCATAAGATTTTGCCTTTTGATCTTGTTGATTTGGACATGGTTGATTTTGATATCATTCTTGGGATAGATTGATTGTATGCATACTATGCCTCTATTGATTGTAACCATGGGGTCAAATTCTAATTCCTAAATGAACACCTTCTTGAGTGGGAGAGTCATGATGTGGTGGTAAAGGGTAGATTCATCTCTTGCATTAAATCTCGTAAGTTGATCTCTAAGGGATGTCTTTATCATCTTGTGAGGGTTAGGGATATAGAGTCCAAAGTCCTTCACATAGAGCCGATTCTAATGGTAAATGAGTTCCCTGATGTCTTCCCTAGTGACCTTCCTGGTTTTCTTCCCAAAAGGGAAATAGATTATGGTATAGACCTCCTTCCCAATATCCAACCTATTTCTATTCCCCCGTACCGTATGGTCCCGATAGAGTTAAAGGAGTTAAAGGAGAAATTGAAGGACTTGTTGGAGAACGATTTTATTAGGCCTAGCTAATTACCTTAGGGTGTACCAGTGTTGTTTGTGAAGAAGAAGGATGAGTCTCTTAGAATGTGTATTGACTACCGACAACTTAATAGGGTTACCATCAAGAATAGGTATCCTCTTCCAAGAATAGATCATTTGTTTGACCAATTAAAAGGGGCTAGCCACTTCTCCAAGGTTGGTCTTCGGTGCGGGTATCATCAAGTAAAGGTGAGGGAGTGTGATATACCCAAGACGACCTTCCGAACTAGGTATGGGCATTATGATTTTGTGATGATATCTTTTGGGTTAACTAATTGTTAGACCCCGTTTTTCTTTAAATTAAGGATAATTATCCAATTGGGAAATATTATTGTGGATGTCATGTAATTTGAACTTAAGTATATTTACAGTGCATGATTAGAGTATCAAGTGAATTTGGCGTGTATAATTAAGTTTGAGTCGGAAGTCCTCTATTGGATAAAAATAGAAAGTTTGGGACCTAATTGATCAATAGGCTAAGATGGACCCTTTATGTTGCAATTTTGGAAAAATTGCAAGTCTATAAATAGACTCCACCCTAGGTTGGGATGTGACAGTAATGCACCGACTATCTTCATGGATCTTATTAATAGGGTCTTCAAACCCTACCTTGATTCGTTTGTTGTGATCTTCATTGATGATAATTTGATCTATTCACATAGTGAGGAGGAGCATATGGGCCACTTGAGGGTAGTGCTACAAAGATTGAGGGAAGAAAAGTTGTATGCCAAGTATAAAAATGTGAGTTTTGGTTAAACGAGGTTGTTTTCATAGGTCATGTGGTATCGGGGGATGGTATTACGGTGTATCCTAAAAAGAAGGATGTGATTAAAAATTGACTTAGATCTTTGACCCCGTCGGATATTAGGAACTTCTTGGGCTTAGCGGGTTACTATTGGAGGTTTGTGAATGGGTTCTGTTCTATTGCTTCTCCCATGAAAACGCTAACTCAAAAGAATGCCAAATTTTTGTGGACCAATGAGTGTGAAAACATTTTCTAAACATTGAAAGATAAGCTTGTGTCCGCTCCTATATTGTCACTACCAGAAAAGCTAGAAGGATTTGTTATGTATTGTGATACTTCTAGGGTTGGTTGGGGTTGTGAGTTGATGCAATGTGGGAACGTGATAGCCTATGCTTCTAGGTAACTCAAAGTACATGAAAAGAATTATCCTACTCACGATCTTGAATTAGCTGCCGTGGTTTTTGATTTGAAAATTTGGCATCACTATTTGTGTGGAGTGCATATTGATGTGTTTAATGATCATAAGAGTCTCTAATATGTGTTTATTCAAAAAGATCTCAACTTGAGGCAACGAAGAAAGTTAGAACTTATTAAGGATTATGATATGAGTATGCATTATCATCTCGCTAAGGCTAATATTGTGGCGGATGCTTTGAGTAGGGTGTCTATGAGTAGCCTAGCTCATGTTGATGGTGGGACATATAGGTGGCTAAGGAAGTCCACCAGTTAGCTTAGATTAGGAGTTAGGTTTGGAGAGGTTGATAATGTTGTTGTTGTTGTTGATGGTTCTAAACCTTCATTGGTTGAGGAGGTGAAAGCTAAGCAAGATCTTGATCCCTCCTTGTTAGAATTAAAGGCCTTGATGAAAGGGGGCAAGCTGGAGGTTTTCTTCCAAGGGGGAGATGGTATCCTTAGATACCAAGATAGATAGGTTATGTGTGCCTTGTGTCGATGGCTTGAGAGAAAATATTCTATTCACCCCAGTTGTAAAAAGATGTATAGGAATTTGAGAGAGGTGTACTGGTGGGGAGGTATGAAGAAAGACATTGCCAAATTTGTTTTCGGTTGTCATAGTTGCCAATAAGTCAAAGTCGAACATTGGAAATGGGAAGAGATTAATATGGATTTTGTGGTTGGGTTTTCCCAAGACTAGAAAGGGTTTTGATTTCATTTGTATTATGGTTGATAGGATGACAAAAATCGGCTCACTTTTTACCAGTTAGGACTACATATGAGGCTGAAGATTATGCTAAGTTATACATTCATGATTTGGTGAGGTTGCATGGGATTCCTTTGTCCATCATATCTGATCATGGTGCACAATTCACCTCCCACTTTTAGAGGTCCTTCCAAAGAGGTCTTGGAACCAAGGTAAAGCTTAGTACGACCTTTCACCCTCAAATGGATGGGCAAGCCGAAAGAACTATCCAAAATCTTGAGGATATGCTTAGTGCTTGTATTTTGGAGTTCAAAGATAGTTGGGATGATCATATTCCATTGATTGAGTTTGCTTATAACAATCACTATCATTCTAGCATTGGATGACTCCTTTTGAGGCCCTCTATGGTAGGCATTGTAGATCATCGGATGAATTGTTTGGAGTTAAAGAAGTGACTTTGTTGGATCTGGATCTGGTCATGGATACTATGGAGAAGGTAATAATGATTAGTTAAAGGTTTAAAACAGCCCAACTTCGCCAATAGTCTTATGCTGATGTGAGAAGGAGGGAGCTTGAGTTTGAAGTTGGTGATTGGGTTTGTTTGAAGATGTCACCCATGAAGGGTGTGGTTTGTTTTGGTAAAAAGGTTAAACTAAGTCCAAGATTTGTGGATCCTTATAGGGTGATGAGAAGGATTGGTAAGGTAGCCTATGAGTTGGAATTGCCTAGTGAAATGGAATTAGTCCATCTTGTCTTCCATGTGTCTATGTTGAGGAAGTGTGTGGGTGACCCTACCGCTATTCTGCCTCTTGATATTGTGGGGTTTGTTAAAGACAACTTGACATATAAACATGTTCCAGTAGAGATCTTAGATAGCTAAGTGAAGAGGTTGAGGAATAAGGATGATGCTTCTGTTCAGATCCTTTGGAGGAATCAACAAGTTGAAAATGCTACATGGGAGGTCGAAGCGGACATGAAAAAATGATATTCTTATCTCTTCCATCTTACTCAATCTTAAGATACTAATTCTAAGTCTTCTATGTTATTTCATGTCTCATGTTCTATCCCCTAAGTCATTTGCTTGCATTCATGTTTACATTGACAAAGTTCATAGTGATTTTACACTTATGCTAAGATTTTGAAAGTGATGTTTTGAGTGTGTTGTTTCATTCTTATTGGGTCTGACTTCTTTATGATTACTCTTTTTTATATATATTTCTTTGACATCTGAGGATGAATGTTCCTAAAGGGGAGATATTGAAATTATTCCAAAAAGTGCTCGTAAATGTGCCTTGAAAGTGTCCGGAATCGTAATTTCTATATATCTCAAAATTCATACGTGATATCGAAAATCCAACTTCATATTCTTATTCAGGGGTCAAATTGAGTGCAAAATGGGTCTAACCCCACTTTAAGAGCAATCGGAGCAAAAATTGAGAATCGCAAAAGTGTGATTTCCAGTGTGCATCCGCGCCCCTAGTGCGACGCGCTATTGTGTATTTTATGTGTTGTCTTTTCTATATCGGTCCAACACTTTTGAGTCTTGTGCCTACGTGTTACCTTGCATGAAAATAACTATACTTATCCTTATTTCACACTCAGATGCTTCAAGATATTCTCCAATACTCACTCATACACTTAGACTCATATTTCACCCTAAAACTCAAATCCCAAAACGCATTTATCCGGATCTAAGGATTTCACTCAAGCTTTAAGTCTCCATCTCCAATTTTCATCAAGTTATTCTCCAATGTTAAGGTATGTGGGTTTCAACCATTGGGTCCTTTAACCTATGTTGCCTAAGCTTCCATTTCATTGAATTTACATATTTTTAAGTTGATTTTACATGTGGGTCTATTACTATGAATTTGACTATGAACTATGTCAGAGTTTTGTAAAAGTGTGACTATTTTAGCATGTTTTGAGCTATAAATCTTGATCTAACTTGAGATTTGATGAAGGGTTTTGATGTATATTGTATGATGGTGTTATCAAGTATTCTTAGGGTGATTTACTTTAAGATTTCTTGCATGATTTCACTCTTTAATTGCATAAGTTTACACTAGCATGGCACACCCAACAATTGTTTGATAAAATGTTCGGATTATGATTCTTCGGTTGTTAAAAGCCTAATGCTTTGCATATGAGATATATGACTTTATGATGATAAAAGTATGTTGTATAAATGTTAATTCCATGATGAGCTTGCATAGTGTTGTGAGTTGACCAAGCCTAGCTTAGGGGGTTGTAGGTCCGGGTAACCACATCAAGGGGTTGGTACCTTGGTTGCCTAGTACGGGGGGTAGTAGGCCCGTATAACCACATTATGGGGTTGGTAGATTGGTTGCCTAGTATGGGGGGTAGTAGGCCCATATAACCATATTGTGTGGTTGGTACCTCATTAACCATATCGAGGGGTTTGTACCTTGGTTGCATAGTACGGGGGGTAGTAGGCCCGTATAATTATATTGAGGGGTTGGTACCTCATTCGCCTCTCCAAGGGGGTGGTAGGCCTTAGATATTCCATATTGATGGTCACTTGCTAAATATATATTTTGTTCTATATAAGCATGGTTTACTTCTAGCATCCTTCATTCACGTCACATTGATACTATGCTACCGATTGCCTATGATATTACATTTTTCCTTTGTTGCCTATGTATTATTGCATTGCATCCTACATATTTAGTACATTCAAATATACTAACGCATACTCTATGCCTATATGATGTCACCATGCAGAAACCAGAGTCCTTCTTGATCATCGTCTTCCTCCATGTGGCTAATACCATTGCCTCTCAAGTTAGTTGGTGAGCCCTCCATTCCGGGGGCAATGTTTGTGATCTCATACTATGTATTAGAATTATCTTATCTTATGTATGTATTGACTATGAAGGTAAACTAGTTGCTTGTCTTGGCCGCCGCTAAGTATCTAAGTTTTAGAGGTGATGTTGGACATGTCTTGTATTATGCTATGAACTTTACTCTCTCTTGACTTTTGATGTCTATGATATGAAAGTTATCCCTTAGTCCGAATTATCCCTATTTACTATGTCTTATTGTATTTTATTTCTTCCATGACCAAGAATGTGTAATAATATGTTAATAGGCTTGCTTGGCGTTCCTTCAGGTTCCCCATGCACCGAGTCACGTCTAGGCCCTAGATTTGGGTCTTGACAAAATTATCCAAGTGAAATATCTCAGTTGTACGTAGCTTCACTGGACTAAATCTTATTATTGTAAGATTTCTATTGTTGGAAGTGTATTGAGGGATATGTGATAACTTTATTTATTGTGTACTTGAGGACTATTTGTTCATATGTCATGCAGGAAAACTTTTAGAAGTGTGTTAATGGAGTTGTCCTTTTAATCTTTTTTATTTCATTTATTAGGGAGATATGCTTCAATACATTTAGAATCAGAACTAAAAAGTTTGATTTATTTTTTTGAAAATTTTTAAAATAACAACTTTATAATTTTACACTGTCTCATGACACTAGAAATTTCAACTCCATTACTGGCCTATGAACTCCAAAGAAAGATAATTTTACAAGCTTCCATCTAAGATGCTTCAAGTTTTGATGAATAATTTTATTAGTTGTTTCGAATAACTTGGTCCAACAAATGTATGCTTAATTGTCAGCCATTTTCCATATGATCACTGCACTAATATTATATGGTTATTTGATTCCTATTTAACTCTATGTTTCTATTGAAGTAGTGAAGATCCTACAAGCACTGTTCATAAAACAGGATATCAATATGTATGATGGCGAGATAGAATCTCCTACACAATCACGAACATCAAACTTAAATAAGGAGTTGGGGCAGGCAAATACCATCCTCTCGGATAACACTGGCACTTTAACAGGCAACCAAATGGACTTCCTCAAATGCTCCATTGTTGGTAGTGCATATGGGACACGAGCTAGTGATGTTGAACTTGCAGCTACAAAGCAGAAGGCAGAGGACGTTGATAGGCAAGATCTTGACATTTCATAGAGATGGTCATCAGAAATTGTACTGGGGAGGTCATTACTCCTAAAGATGAGATCAGGTCTATGTAAAGACTCCAAAAAGTGCCCAAAAATGTGCCTTGGAAGTGCCTAGAATCGTAATTTTCATATATTTCAAAATCCATGCGCGATATCAAAAATTCGACTTCATATTCTTTTTCAAGGTGTCATTTTGAGTAAAAATGGGCCTAAACCTGATTTAAGATCAAGCGATTGGCAATTTTATTTTTTCCAAGTGATGATCTCTAATGAGATTTTTATGCCCCTAGCGCAACGCGCCAAGGGCGCCGCACTAGTGTTAATTTTGACCCAGCTTGGACTTTTGTCCAAGACAATAGTCTTGGACCTAAGTGTTCCCAAATGTGAAAATACTTATACTTAGTCATTTTTAACCCTCATATCATTCCCTAATACTCATTCAAACATTTACCCAAATTTTTACTCCTAAATTCAAGTCTCAAAACCCTCTTCGGATCTAAGAATTTTCTCTCAAGCTTTAAGTCTCCATTCCAATCTTTATCAAGTTCATCTCCAAAGCTAAGGTGTGTGGGTTTCTTTCATGGGTTCTCTTCACCCATGATACTCAAGCTCTCTTTACTCAAAATTGCATGATTTAAAGTTGATTTATTCATAGGTCTTATTCATTATGAAATTCACTGCACACTATGTTGGGATTTATGAAAGTGTGATTGTTTTACTATGTTTGGAGTTATGAATCTAAGATCTATTGTGATAATTGATGAAGGGTTTTGGTGTATATTGCTTGAGGGTGTTACCAAATATCTATTAATGGCTTTACACTGAGCTTTCTAGCATGATGTCACTCTTGAAGTGCATGGTTTTAAAGTAGCATTACACACTCTCTAAGTGTTTGATAAAATATCTGGTTATGGATTCTTGAGGAATTGAAGGTGTAATGCATGTCTTATGAGTTGAATGATTACATGATGATGAAATGATGATGAAAAGAAATGTATATATATGATGATGAAATGATGATGGAATGATGATGAAAAGGAATCTATGTATATGAAGATGAAAGGATGTATAATGGTATGTTACGAGGCTTGTTCGGGGTTCTTCAGGTTTCTCATTCGCCAGTCACATCTGGGTCCTAGGCTTGGGTCGTGATAAAGGTTGTATCAACAACTAGGTTGTTAGATCCTCGGAGTCCAATACACCATGTTGATTAGAGTCTTATTCATGGTTATTTTGTGCACCACAACTATGAATAGGAGGCTATGAGATGTTTTAGGAAATATTTTCCTTCTTCATGTTCTAACTCGTGCTATAGAGTTGAAGTAAGGTTTACCCCCCTAACAATTGTTCTTTGCTATGCTAGATCATGGCTAACACGAGAGGAAGGCGAGCCCGCACACCCGAGGACAAATTGGCCAATGGAGAGCTTAGAGATTCTATCACCTTGCTTGCACAAGTGGTGGCTAATAAAGCTAATCAAGGGGCCCAAGCCCCTCATACTTCATGAGAATGAAACCCCTACAATTCCATGGGTCAAAGGTGAGTGAGGACCCTGAAGAGTTCATTGATGAGGTGTACAAAATTTTGTCCATCATGGGTGTAAGGCTAGAGGATAAGGTGGAGTTAGTGGCCTACAAACTCAAAGGGATAGCAAAAATATGGTACAACCAACGAAAAGAGTAAAGGGGCATTAACTATGTGGTACTTTGGGAGGAGTTCAAGGTGGCCTTCCTTAATCGATTCTTCCCCCTTGAACTTAGGGAAGCTAAGTTGGTGGAATTTATGAATTTAGGACAAGGGTCTATGAGTGTGAAGGAGTATGCCCTCAAGTTTACCCAACTCTCTAAGTATGCTCTGCATTTGGTGGCTGACTCAAGATCTAGGATGAACAAATTTGTGATAGGTGGTTCCGAGTTGGTTAGTTAAGAATGTCGGTCCTCCATGTTGATTAATAACATAGACTTGTCATGTTTGATGACCTATGTCGAACAAATGAAAGAGGAGAAATTGAGGAAGAGAAGGGGTCATGAGGCCAAGATAGCTCGCTTTGAGGGTAACTTCCAAAAGAGTAATTGATTCCATCAAGGCCAAAGGTCTACTCATGCATTTGATAAGAGGGTTGCAAATTATCTTCTGACGTCTCAAGGTGTTAGGGGTATGGCTCCTATTGATATGTTTCTGAAGTGTGGTAAAGGTCATGGTGGCCCATGTTTGAGAAATAGTAGTGCTTGTTATGGTTATGGAGAAATTGGGCATAAGACGATAGATTTCCCTTGAAACCACAACAAGGGCAAGGAGGTTTGTCCACAAGGTGCTAATGCAGTCCCACTGGAGAGAGGTGGCCGACAAGATGGTGCCCCAAGGCATAACCGGTTATATGCTTTGTATGGAAGGTAAGGGGTTTATGAAGTCCCCGATGTTATGACCAGTATATTGAAAATCTTTAACTTTGATGTATATGCATTAATTGATCCGAGTGCAACTCTTTCTTTTGTTACCCCCTTTGTTGTCAAAATGTTTCATATTGACCTCGAGTTTTTGCATGAGTCATATGAGGTGTCTACTCCTATTGGTTCATCTATTGTTACGAAAAAAGTTTATAGAGGTTGTCCTATTTGCATCTTGCATAAAATATTGCCTTGTAATCTTGTTAAGTTAGACATGGTTGATTTTCATATTATTCTTGGGATAGATAGGTCACATGTATACTATGCTTCTATTGATTATAAAACCCGTAGGGTCAAATTCTAATTTTCAAATGAACTCATCCTTGATTGAGAGTGTCAAGATGTAGTGGTCAAGGGCATATTCATCTCATGCATTAAAGCCCATAAGTTGATCACTAAGTGGGTGTATTTACCATCTTGCAACGGTTAGGGATATGGAGTCTAAAGTCCTTCCCACAGAGTCAGTTCTGGTTGTAAATGAGTTTCTTGATGTCTTCCCAAATGATCTTCCCGTTGTTCATTCTCAAAGGAAAATAGACTTTGCCATAGACCTCCTCCTCGATACTCAACCCATTTCTATTCCCTCTTATCGTATGGCCTCGACGGAGTTGAAGGAACAATTGAGGGACTTGTTAGAGAAGGGATTTATTAGGCCTAGCCAATCACCTTGGGTGCACCGGTGTTGTTTATGAAAAAGACAGATGGATTCCTTAGGATATGTATTGACTACCTGCAACTCAATAGGTTTACAATCAAGAATAGATATCCTCTTCCAAGGATTGATGATTTGTTGGACCAATTACAAGGGGCTAGCCATTTTTCTATGATTGATCTTTGGTCCAGGTATCATCAAGTGAAAATGAGGGAGTGTGATATTGCCAAGAGAGCCTTGCAGACTAGGTATGGGCATTATGGATTTGTGGTGATGTCTTTTGGGTTGACCAATGCACCGGCCATCTTTATGGACCTAATGAATAAGGACTTTAAACCTTACCTTGATTCCTTTGTTGTGGTCTTTATTGATGACATTTTTATCTATTCCTGTAGTGAGGAGGAGCATAGGACTCATTTGAGGGTTGTATTGCAAAGATTGAGGGAGGAGAAATTTTATGCTAAATATGAGAAGTCTGAATTTTGGTTGAGAGAGATTGCCTTCCTAGGATATATGGTGTCGGGGGACGGTATTATGGTGGATCCTAAGAAGACCAATGTGATTATAAATTGGCCTAGACTATTAACCCCGTCGGACATTATGAGCTTCTTGGGCTTTGCAGGACATTATTGAAGGTTTGTGAATGGGTTCTCTTCTATTGCTTCTCCCATGACAAAATTGTCTCAAAAGAAGGCTAAGTTTGTGTGGTCCGATGAATGTGAAAGGAATTTCTTAATAGTGAAAGATAAGCTTGTGTCCACTTGTATATTATTTCTACTGGATTGGCTTAAGGGATTTGTTATGTACTGTGATGCTTCCCGGGTTTGTTTGGGTTGTGTGTTGATGCAAAATGGTAAGGTCATAGCCTATGCTTCTAGACAACTTATACATGAAAAGAACTACCCTACCCATGAATTTGAGTTAGTCACCATTGTGTTTGCATTGAAGATTTGGTGTCAATACTTATATGGGGTGCATGTTTATGTGTTCACCGACCATAAGAGCGTCCAATATGTCTTTACTCAAAAGGATCTTAACTTGAGGCAAAGGATATGGTTAGAACTTCTTAAGGACTATTATATGAGTTTGTATTATCATCCCGATAAGGCAAATATGGTGGAGGATGCTTTGAGTAGGGTGTCTACCAGTAGCCTAGCTCATATTGATGGTGGTGATAAGGAGATGGCTAGGGAGGTTCATCGGTGGGCGAGATTGGGGATTAGGTTGGAAGAGGTTGGTAATGGTGATATTGTTATTGTGGATGGTTCTAAGGTCTTATTGGTTGATGAGGTGATAACAAAACAAGATCTTGATTCCTCCTTGTTAGTATTGAAGGCCTTAGTGAAAGAGGGCAAGGTGGAGGTTTTCTCCCAAGGGGGAGATGGTGCCCTTAGGTACCAAGGTAGGTTGTGTGTACCTTGTATTAATGGCTTGATAGAAAATATCCTTGATGAGGCCCATAATTCTTCTTATTCTATCCACCTTGGTTCCACCAAGATGTATAGAGACTTGAGGGATGTGTATTAGTGGGGTGGCACAAAGAAGGACATTGCTAAATTCATTCTCGATTATCATTTGGATTGTATAAGACTAGAAAGATTTTTAATTCATTTGGGATATGGTTGATAGGATGACAAAATCGACTTACTTTCTATCGGTTAAGACCACATATAGGGCTAAAGATTATGCAAGGTTGCATGTTCATTACTTGGTAAGATTGCATGGGGTTTCTTTGTCCATTATATGGGATTATGGGGCACATTTCACTTCACACTTTTGGAGGTCCTTTCAAAGGGGCCTTGGTATAAGAGTTAAGCTTAGTATGTTGTTTCACCCTCAAACGGATGGCCAAGCCAAAAGAACTATCCAAACACTTGAGGACATGCTTAGGGCTTGTGTGTTGGAGCTTAAAGGTAGTTGGTATAATCATCTCCCATTTATTGAGTTTGCCTACAACAATAGTTATCACTGTGGCATTGGTATGGCTCCTTTTGAGGCCCTCTATTGTAGGCATTATAGATCACCGGTTAGGTGGTTTGAGATTGATGAGGTGGTTTTTTTAGGACCGAATCTGGTTATTGAGGCTCTTGAGAAGGTTAGAATTATTAGAGAAAGGTTAAAGATGGCCCAAAGTCATCAAAAGTCTTAAGCTGATGTGAGGAGAAGGGACCTTGAGTTCAAGGTTGGTGATTGGTTCTACTTGAAGATATTACCCATGAAGGGTGTGGTCTATTTTGGTAAGAAGAGAAAGTTTATCCCAAAATATGTGGGTCCTTATAGTGTGATAAGAAGGTTTGGCAAGGTAGCTTATGAGTTGAAATTGCCTAGAGAAATGGATTTGGTTCATCTGGTGTTTCATGTGTCCATGTCGAGGAAAAGTCTTTGTGATTAGAATGCTATTGTACCTCTTTATGTTGTGGATGTTGTTGAAGATAATTTGACCTATGAAGAGGTTCTATTTCAGATCTTGGATAGGTAAGTGAAGAGATTGAGAAACAAAGAGGTCGCTTCCGTTAAAGTCCTTTGGAGGAATCAATAAGTTGAAAGTGCTACATAGGAGGCCGAACTGGATATGAAAAAACAATATCCTTACCTTTTACACTCCACTTAAGCCTAAGGTATTGATCTAAGTTCTTCATATGATTTCAAGTCTTAAGTTCAGCCCTCATGTCATTGCATATGTTCATGTTTAAATTGACTAGTTTATGATGATTTAACACTTATGATGAGATTGTGAAATGATGTTTAAGTGCATTACTGTATTTCTATGTGGATTGAAAGTGTCATTTTTATGTCTCTCATATATGTCTCATTGACATTCGAGGACAAATGTTCCCAAGAGGAAGATATTGTAACGACCCCAAAAAGTGCCCAAAAATGTACCTTGAAAGTGCCTGAAATTGTAATTTCTATATATCTCAAAATCCGTGTGCGATATTGAATCAACGACTTCATATTCTTGTTCAGGGGGTCATTTTGAGTGGAAAATGGGTCTAACTCCATTTTAAGAGCAAACGATTAGCAATTTCATTTTTTTTGAGTGATGATTTCCAGTGAGCTTGTCGCGGCCCTGGCGCGATGCGCCAAGGGCACGCACTAGTGTTAATTTTGGCCCAGTTTTGATTTCGGTCCAAGACTTTTAAGTCTTGGACCTAAGTGTTCCTAAATGTGAAAATACCTATACTTAGTTATTTTTCACCCTCATATAATTCTAAATATTCTCGAATACTTATTTAACCACTTAGCCAAATATTTTACTCTTAAATTCAAGTCTCAAAATCCTCTCCGAATCTAAGATTTTCCTCTCAAGCTTCAAGTCTCCATCTCCAAATTTTATGAAGTTCATATCAAAAGCTAAGGTATGTGAGTTTCTTTCATGGGTCCCTTTCACCCATGATACACAATATCTTTTTACTCAAAATTGCATAATTTAAAGTTGATTTATTCATGGGTCTTATTCATTATGAAATTTACTGCACACTATGTTGGAGTTTATGAAAGTGTGACTATTTTACTATGTTCGGAGCTATGAATCTAAGGTCTATTGTGAGTATTGACGAAGGATTTTGATGTATATTATTTGAGGATCTTACCAAGTATCTATTGATGGCTTTACGTAGATTTTTCTAACATGATTTTACTCTTGAATTGCATAATTTTACATGAGTATTACATATCTTCTAAGTGTTTGATAAAATGTTCGGTTATGTGTTCTTGAGGAATTGAAGGTCCAATGCATGTCTTATGAATTGATGATGAAATGATGATGAAAAGGAATGTATGTATATGATGATGAAAGGTTGTGTAATGATATGCTACGAGGCTTGTTTGGGATTCCTTCGGGTTCCCCATTCGTCGGTCACATCTAGGTCCTAGGCTTGGGTTGTGACAACCAACAATATAGGGTTCAGCTTTGAGGAATGTCAATTTATATGGGAACCAAATGCAGATATCATCTTGCTCTTCTTTAGGATATTTTCACTTTGTCATACTGTTATTCTTGAGTGAAATGAGGAGACTGACATCTACACTTCTAAAGTATAGACTCCTCATGAAGCAATATTTCTTGTATCTAGTATTTATTATTATTCAGTGTTATATTGTCGTTTTGTAGGTGAAGGAAAGAACTTTGAACTTCAAAAACTATGAAGCTACAAATCAAGCCTGAGATAGTTTATTTGTATTAAGGATTTACCCCTGCCACTGCGAATCTTCCTGGATACAAGATCGATTTTGCAAGGTTGGAGGCAGTCAACTAGAGAGATGTAGATCTTTCTTCTTGTGGGAAAGAGTAAGTCTTCAAATAATTTTCTTTGTTGATCTTTTGTTTAGGATAGGGATAATAATTTAGCAAAGTAGAAATCGTTAATTGATCCTACAGAGAAGGATGGAGTGACACAAGTTTGCCTAGTAACTGCATTTACATTTATATTTTATTTTATCTGATGACCGTTCTTGAAGTGAAAATATTCTTTTGTATGGTAGCTCAAAAATGCTCGAGTCTTATTGTATAAGGGCAGATTATAAGATGTTAGCGGATGCTTTTTGTTGAACTAGAGTTGAATTGGAATTTGAATACTTGAAATTCACCTATGGAACATTGTTCAAATTTAGAACTCCCCATGCAAAATTTGGAACATTACAAGCACATGTTTTATAGTTGCATTTTGTGGTAAATCATTTTAATTTGGTCTTGGTATATGTCTTCTTGATCTATGCAATATAAGAAGCTAGAAGATATTTCATTCGAGAAGCTAAGCTTCAAAAAGAGATTACTGAGACAATGCGGCAAATATACAATAACAATAAAATATCCAGATAGTAATATTTTTAGTTATTGAAATGTATTTTTATTAATACACAATAACTTATTTTTATTTTATCATGGCAGTGAAGCAGGTAACTGCGGATTGACGTGTTTCTTCAGTTGACAGCTGCAACTCATGTTTATGTTATTGTTTTTATTGATTAAGATTTTCACTGTTGCTTCAATTGTGATTTTACAATATTACCCCTAATAAATTATTTTACTCTATATGTGTCATATAAATTGAAATAAAGGTGTGGATAAGCAAGCACGTCTCGGTCGACATGTTGGCTTTAGCGCTGACGATTGATGCATCTACTTAAGCAGGCAATTGCAATGTACTTTTATTTTACCGTTTCTATCAATTATTCCTCAGTTGCTTCAACTGTGATTTTATAATATTACCTCTAATAAATTATTTTATTTTATATGCGCAACATAAATTAAACCAAAGTAATTAATAGATATTAATTAAAAATAAAAATAACATAAAATATAGTATAAGTCACAATAATCAACAACTTAATAATTTACAAAATATATTTAAAAAATGTATTAATATCATTTAATAAAATTAAAAAATAACATATATTGGGCTTGTATAAACATTGGCTCTGAAAAATAGTATAAATATGTGTGTGTGGTAACTATATATATATATATATATATACATACACACACATTAAACTATGTATATACGACATTTTATTCTTCATTATTACTATGTTTATATAATAATAAATTGTCTTACCTATCCATGGTTACTATATATATATTATAACTATATATAGATATAAATTTGAATTGAAGTATATAGTTTTTTAGTCTAATTTTGTTCATTTATTTGGTAAACCTAATTATATTTGATTATATAATAAAAATTTTAGTCAAATATTTTAGCTTTTTAAATGCTAACATTTTGCAATTAAAATATAATAGAAAAAGATGTACAAAGAAGGTAGGGGCGAAAGGGCGGGGGTATATAAAATTATAAAGTTAAATAAAATATGATAAATAAATCTAAACAATAAAAAATTTGGGTAGACAAATAATAGCTTAGAAATAAATTAAATTCCAAAATTAAAATTATACATATTTATTTATATTATATTAAAAATAAATAATAAATAAGAATGTGTCACGACCCAAGCCTAGGGCCTAAAAGTAACACGGTGCAAGGGAAACTCGAAGGGACCCTGAGCAAGCCTCTTAGGACATCATTACACATCCTTGACCGCGGAAGCTATAAAATAAGCATCAAGAGATAATAAAGTGGGACAATTGGAACTAAGGGAAAGCACTTTCATATGATAGACATCAAAAATAATAGAGTCAAGGCTCTTAGCATAGATACATGACATGTCCAACAAATACCTCTAATACATAGATAAGAGCGCGGCCAAGACAAAGCAATCGGGCTCACCCTCATAATCAAAATAGAACATAAGGTAGAATGTCTCAAAACATAATAAGAGCAACATATACTAAGGTCCCCGAAGTGGAGGACTCACCAACTAACTTGAGTATATCGAACTAGCCATGTGGAGGAGGATGTTCAACTTGGGCGCGGTTCCTACATAGTGATATCATATAGGCAAATGTATGCATTAGTACGTTTGAATGTACTAAGTATTTAGGATGCAATGCAACAAGAATTATGTATCATAGTCAAAATGCATAATAATAGGCAATAGGCATAATATAATGATATGGCATGTATGATCAATGCATAAGTAAAACATGCTTGAGTAACTCATGCTCATATAGGATATCATATGTTTAGAAGAGACCACACTAATTTTCAAGGTACAAAACCCTTGGTGCTTGATGATGGTTTCACCCTATTACCCTGACGGTGTGGTACAAACCCCTCACATGGTTGATGATAATCACATCTTATCACCACAGTGGCGAAGTACAAAATCCCTCTCATGGTTGATAAGTACAAAATCCCACCTCAATTATCTAGGCTCTTATCCCTCGGGATTGGTTATGGTCTAGTGAAACACTTTATATAGAGTATATCATGTACATAAGCTCATTTCATCATCATATAGTCATTCATATCATATCTCATGCTTTGGACCTTTAACTTCTCAAGAAACTATATCTGAACATTTTATCAAACACTTATAGGGTGTGTAATACTAGTATAAAACCATGAAATATAGAGATGAAATCATGCAAGAAAATCCATTGTAAAACCATCAATCAATACCTTGTAAAACCCTAAAACAGTACACATCAAAAACTCTCATCAAATCTTACAATAGATCCAAGATTTATAGCTCAAAAACAATGCAAAAGAGTCACAACTTTACATAGCTTTAATATAGAGTGCAATGAATTTCATAATATGTCAGACCCATTTGTAAATCAACATTAAATCATGCAGTTTGAGTATAAAGAGGCTTGGATATCATGAGTGAAAGGAATCCATGAAAGAAACTCACATACCTTAGCTTGGACATGAACTTGTTGAAGATTGAAGATGGAGACTTGAAGCTTGAAGAAGAACGTTAACGGAAAACCTTAGTTTAGGATAAGGGTATGGGACTTGAATTTGGGAGTGAAAATATGACTAAGTGTTTGAGTGAATATTGAAGAATGTTTAGAATGATATGAGGGTGAAATAAGGCTAAGTATAGGTAAAAACACATTTGAAAACACTTAGGACCAAGACCCAAAAACCTTGGACGAAAATAGAAATCACTGGCAACAAAATACACAGGTTCATATCTGGTCTGCGATGCGGACATATCACGAGCCATTATCCATCTTGGTACTATCGTAGATCGATTCTGGATAAGAAAAATTATGAAAATTGAAATTGCTTATAGTTTGCTTTTGAATCGGGGTTAGACCCTTTGCCCCCTAATTTTGACCCACTGAAAAAGAATATGAAGTCAGATTTTTGACATTGCGTACAAATTTTGAGATATATGATATTTAAAATTTTAGGCATTCCAAGGCACATTTTGAGTATATTTTGGGGTCATTTCAATATCTCCCCTAATAAATCATCCCCAACAAGAATGCAACATTATCATTTTCAATACCTCAACATAAGTGTAAAATCAGATTAAATTTGTCAACTTAAACATAAATGCATATGGATGACATATGGATTGAAATATAAGACTTAAATTCATATAGGAGACTTAGAATTGTTACCTTAGGCTTGAGTGGAGTGAAAATGATAAGGATACCGCTTTTACTTGTCCGCTTCAGCCTCCCAAGTAGCACTTTCGATTTGTTGATTTCTCCAAAGGACCTTAACACACCATCTCCTTGTTCCTCACTCTCTTCACTTGTCTATCCAAGATCTGAATAGGAACCTCCTCATAAATTAAGTTATCCTCAAGAATACCCATAACATCAAGAGGCACAATAGCATTAGGATCACCAATACATTTTCTCAACATAGAGACATAGAACATCGGGTGAACCCAAATTCATTTCACTAGGCAACTTCAACTCATAAGCTACCTTGCCAACCCTCTTCAAGACCTCATAAGGAAGAACATATCTTGGGCTCAACTTTTTCTTTTTACCAAAATGGGCCACAACTTTCATTGGAGGAACTTTCAAATAAACCTAATCACCGACTTTGAATTCAAGGTCTCTTCTTCTCCACATCGGCATAAGCTTGTTGATGACTTTGGGCAGTATTCAACCTTTCCCTAATCATCCTTACCTTCTCAAGAGCCTCCGTAACTAAATTTGGTCCCAATAAAGCCCCCTGTCAACCTTAAATAACCAACCGATGACCTATAACGTCTCCCATAACGAGCCTCAAAAGGAGCCATACCGATGCTACAGTGGTAGCTATTGTTGTAGGCAAACTCAATCAAAGGAAGATGGTCATCCCAACTACCCTTAAACTCTAATACACATGCCCTAAGCTTATCTTCAAGGGTTTGAATATTTCTTTGGCTTGGCCACCCATTTGTAGGTGGAAGGCTATACTAAGGTGAACTTTTGTGCCAAGACCCATTTGAAAAGATCTCCAAAAGTTTGAAGTAAATTATGGATCACGATCTGATATGATGGACAAGGGAACCCCATTCAACTTTACCATCTCATGGATGTATAACCTTGCATACTCTTTAGCACCATATGTAGTGTTAACCAGTAGAAAGTGGGCTAATTTTGTCGTCCTATCAACCACCACCCATATGGAATCAAAACCCTTCCTAGTCTTGGGCAACTTAACTTCAAAATCCATATTAATCACTTTCCACTTCCAAGTAGGAATCTGTATGTATTGGGATAGACTAGCTGGCCTTTACTGTTCAACTTTGACTTGTTAACTACTATGCCAACCGAAAATAAATTTGGTAATGTCCCTCTTTGTGCCTCCCCACCAATACACAACTCTTAATCTTTATACATTTTGGTGGAACCGGGGTGGAAAAAATAAGAAGAATTGTGGGCCTTATGAAGAATCTTATCCCTCAACCCATCAACACAAGGCACACACAACCTATCTTGATACTTAAGGGCCCCATCTTGCCCTTGGGAGAAAACCTTTACCTTGCCTTCTTTCACCAAGGCCTTCAATTCAAACAAGGAGGAGTCAAGATCTTGTTTTGCTATCACCTCATCAACCAATGAAGACTTAGACCTATCAACAATAACCACACCACCATCACAAACCTCTTCCAACCTAACCCTTAATCTAGCCAATTGATGCACCTCCCTAGCCACCTCCTTTTCACCACAATCAACATGGGCTAGGATACCCATAGACACCCTACTCAAAGCATCTGCCACCATATTTTCCTTACCCAAATAGTAGTGCATACTCATATCATAGTCCTTAAGAAGTTTTAACTATCACCTTTTCCTCAAGTTGAGATCTCTTTGAGTGATGCCATATTAGAGGCTCTTATGATCGGTGAACACATCCACATGCACCCCATACAAGTGCTGATGCCAAATCTTTAATGCAAACACAATGGCGACTAACTCTAGATCATGAGTAAGGTAGTTGCTTTCATGTACCTTGAGTTGTCTAGAAGCATAAGCTATGACTTATCATTTTGCATCAACACACAACCCAAACCAATTCGGGAAGCATCACAATTCACCATAAATCCCTCAAGCCCATTCGGTATTGACAATATAGGAGCAGACACAAGCTTGCCTTTCAATGTTTGGAAGTTCCTCTCATATTCATCAATCCACACAAACTTAAACTTCTTTTGAGTCAATTTTTTCATAGGGGAAGCAATGGAGGAGAACCCATTCACAAACCTTCTATAATAACCCGCTAGGCCAAAAAGCTCCTAATATTTGATGGGGTCAATGGTCTAGGCTAATTTCTAATCACATCGATTTTCTTAGGATCCACTTTTATACAATCCCCTTACATGACATGACCCAAGAATACAACCTCCTTCAACAAAAATTCACACTTGTCATATTTGGGATATAATTTCTCCTCGCTCAGTTTTTGCAACACAACCCTCAACCGCCTCATATGCTACTCCCTATTATGTGAATAGATCAAAATATCATCGATGAAGACCAAAACAAAGGAATGAAGGTAAGGTTTGAAGACCCTATTAATTAGGTCCATAAAGATGGCTGGTGCATTGGTCAACCCAAACAACATCACAATAAAAACTCATAATGCCCATATCTAGTCCAAAAGGTCATCATAGGAATATCACACTCCCTCACCCTCACTTGATGATACTCGAACTGAAGATCAATCTTAGAGAGGAAGCTAGCCCCTTGAAATTGGTCAAATAAGTCATCGATCCTTGGGGGATACCTATTCTTGATGGTGACCTTATTGAGTTGTCAGTAGTCAATGCACATTCTAAGGTACCCATCCTTATTTTTCATAAACAATACCGAAGCACCCCAAGGTGATTGGATAGGTCTAATAAATCCTTTCTCCAACAAATCTTTCAATTATTCCTTTAACTCTTTCAACTCCGTCAGGGCTATACTGTAAGGTGTAATGGAGATAGGTTGAGTATTGAGGAGGATGTCTATGCAAAATCTCTCTCTCTTTTAGTAGGGACACCGAAAAGGTCATTTGGGAACACATCAAAAAACATATTTACTATCGGAACTGACTCAATGTAAGGGACTTTAGAATCCATATCTTTAACTCTCACAAAATGATACAAACACACCTTAGAAATCAACTTATAGGCTTTAATGCATGGAATGAATGTACACTTGACCACCATATCTTGACTTTCCCACTCAAGGACGAGTTCATTAGGAAACTAAAACTTAATCCTATGGGTTCTACAATTAATAGAATCATAGTAGGCATGCAACCAATCCATCCAAAAAATGACATCAAAATTAACCATATCTAATTCAACAAGATCACAAGGCAACAACTTATGCAAAATGCAAATAGGACAACTCCTAAAAACTTTTCTAGCAACAATATAGACACCAACAGGAGTAGATATTTCATAGGACTCATGCAACAACTTGGGGTCAATATGGATCTATTAAGCAACAAAAGGGGTAACAAAAGAAAGAGTGGCACCCAGATCAATCAAAGCATACACATCTAAGTCAAAGATTTTCAACATACCAATAATAATATTCGGAACCTCACCAACCCCTTGCCTCCCATGTAGAGAATAAAATCTATTGTTCTTTGGGGCACCACCTTGAGGACCACCTCTACCCAATGGAATCACATTTGCACCCTGGCCCTTGCCATGGTTTCTTGAACAATCCGCCTTCTTGTGACCAAGCTCCCTAAATTCATAGCATGCATTAGAACTCTTCAAACATGGGCCTCTATGACTCCTTCCACGTTTAGGGAACACATCATTAGGAGCCACACAACTAACTCCTTGAGACTAAGGGAAGTCATGGGCAAACCGCCCATTAGTAGCATGAGTAGGCCCTTGTCCTTGAAGAAATCTAGCACCCTTTTAGAATTCACTCTCAAATCGGGCCCTCTTGGTCTCATGCCCCCTTTCCTTCCTCAAATTTTCTTTCTCTATTTGTTAGGAATATTTTATCAATCGAGACAAGTGCATGTCACTTATTCGCATGGTGGATCAACATTCTTCACTTACCAAGTTGGAGACCCCCATCACAAACTTATTCATCCTAGATTTAGGATCGTCCACCAAATGAGGAGCATACTTTAAAAGTTGATTAAACTTGAGGAAATACTCCCTCACACTCATAGTACCTTGTTTCAAGTTCATGAACTCAACCATCTTAGCTTCCCTAAGCTCAAGAGGGAAAAATCAATTAAGGAAAGCCAATTTGAACTCTTCCCAAAGCACCACATTACCAATTCCTTTCTCACATTTCCATTGATCATACCATATTTAGGCTACCCCTTTGAGTTGGTACACCACCAAATCCTCATTTTTATTCGGCCCAACAATCATGATATTCAAGATTTTGTAGACTTCATCAATGAACTCTTGTGGATCTTCATCCACCTTTGGTCCATAGAACACCAGAGGCTTTATCCTCGTGAAGTCCCTTACCCTAATTCCCAGGGTAGTAGCATGAGGGACTTGGGCCCTTGATTGACTTAGTTGGCCATAGTTTTGGTAAGCATAGTGAGAGTATCTCGGAGCTCACCGTTGGTAGGTTGCTTCTCGGGAGTTTGGCCCCTTCTTCCTTCAGTATTTGACATGATCTAGCATAGCAAATAATAATTGTTAGGGAGAAAAACTTCCCATAACTCTATAGCACAACTTAGAATATGAAGAAGGAAAATATTTCCTAAAATATCTCATAGCCTCCTATTCATAGTCATGGCGTGCTTTACAACCACGAATAGGACTCTAATTCGATGCAGTGTGTTGGATTTCGAGGATCTATCAACCTAGTAATCTGGTACCAAGTTTGTCACAACCTAAGACTAGGGCCTAGACATGACATAACGCAAGGGAAACCTTAAGGGACCCTGATCAAGCCTCTTAGGACATCATTACACATCCTTGATAGCGGAAGCAATAAAGCAAGCATCAAGAGATAATAAAGTGGGACAACTGGGACTAAGGGAAAGCATTTTCATATCATAGACATCAAGAATAATAGAGTCAAGGTTCTTAGTATAGATACATGACATGTCTAAAAAAACCTCTAATACATAGATAAGAGCGGGGGCCAAGAAAAAGCAATCGAACTCACCCTCATAGTCAAAATAGAACATAAGGTAAAATATCTCAATACATAATAAGAGCAACATAGACTAAGGTCCCCGAAGTGGAGGACTCACCAACTAGCTTGAGTAATATCAAACTAGCCATGTAGAGGACGATGATCAATTTGGGCACCAGTTCCTACATGGTGATATCATGTAGGCAAAAGTATGCGTTACTACATTTAAATGTACTAAGTATTTAGGATGCAATGCAACAAGAATTAGACATCACAGTCAAAATGCATAATAATAGGCAATAGGTATAATATAATGATATGATATGTATGATCAATGCATAAGTAAAACATGCTTAAGTAACTCATGTTCATATAGGATATCATATGTGTAGAAGAGGCCAAGTTAGATTTTCAAGTTACAAACCCTTGGTGGTTGATGATGGTTTAACCCCATAACCCTGTCGGTGTGGTACAAATCCCTTAAATTATTGATGATAATAACACCTTATCACCACGGTGGCGAAGTATAAACCCCTCATATGGTTGATCAGTATGAACCTTCACCTCGATTAGCCAGGCTCTTATCCCCCAAAATCGGTTATAGTCTAATGCAATATTTTATATAGAGTATATCATATACATAAGCTCATTTCATCATCATATAGTCATTCATATCATATCTCATGCTTTGGACCTTCAACTCCTGAAAAATCATATTTGGACATTTTATTGAATACTTAGAGGGTGTGCAATGCTAGTATGAAACCATGAAATATGGAACTGAAATCATGCAAGAAAATCCATTGCAAAATCATCAATCAACACCTTGCAAAACCCTCAAGCAATATACAACAAAACCCCTTATTAAATCTTACAATAGATCTAAGATTTATAGCTCAAAACATAGTAAAATAGTCACAACTTTACATAGCTTTAACATAAAGTACAGTGAATTTCGTAATATGTAAGACCCACTTGTAAATCAACTTTAAATCATGCAGTTTGTGTAAAAGGAGGCTTAGGTAAGGAACCCCTGAAAGAAATCCACATAACTTAGCTTAGAGATGAACTTGGTGAAGATTGGAGATGGAGACTTGAAGCTTGAAGATGAACCTTGAAGGAAAAGCTTAGCTTAGGATGAGGGTTTGGGACTTGAATTTGGGAGTGAAAATATGGCTAAGTATTTGAGTGAGTATTGAAAAATATTTAGGATGACATGAGGGTGAAATAAGGCTAAGTATTTTGGGAACACTTGGTCCCAAGACCCAAAAGCCTTGGACGGAGATAGAAGTCACTGGCAACATAATATACAGGTCCGTATCTAGTTCGCAATGCTATCCTATCACGGAGGCCAAATTAAGACATGTCCGCTACAGTTGCGCATCGTGGTGCTGTCGCGGATCGATTCTGATAAGATAAATTATGATAATTGAAAAATTGCTAATCGTTTGCTCTGAAATCGGGGTTAGACCCTTCACCCCCTAATTTTGACTGCCTGAACAAGAACATGAAGTTGGATTTTTGATATTGCGCACGAATTTTGAGATATATAAAATTTAAAATTTTGGGCTTTTCGAGGTACATTTTTAGACATTTTTTGGGTCGTTTCAGAATGTTAGATAAAGTGCCAAACTATGATGTAGAATTTACATGATAATGAAAGGTTTTAATTACTGAGAATAAAAATTTATCTACACTTGATATTTATAACATTAACTTATACTTGGCATATGTTTATAGTTTATTGGTAGCCCTTTAGCGCTTAATCTAGTTAATAATTATGCATATTCTTCACTTAATTATAGTAAATTTGCTGCATAATGAATATTAATGTATATTAAAATATTAATAAATTAATTGTAATCTCATTATTCTAGCTGATAGCCTAATCCTACTTGGACTTCACTGAAGAAATTACATATGTAAATTAATTACTAATTATTTTTTACCTCACAAAAAAATTTGGAATCCTATTTGTATACTAAAATGATTAATTCCTGGCCAATCAAATTGTGACATTACAATTATTTTTCTCTCTATATATTCACAAATTAGAAGTTGTAATAAAAATCTAAGAGGTATGATCTAAATAATTTTATCCATTTTTACGATTTGAAGATATGACCTATAAATTGAATAAAAAATCTTATCATATATTTTTATATGTATGTATTATATATCTGTAAGAAACGAAAACTCTCAAAGTCATAAAATAGCTCATATATTTATACTACTTTTTGGTCTACTAATTTGAGAAATAAAAATTATTAATGTAATAATATGTGAGTACTAATTTTAGTTTTAGTATTAGTATTAGTATAAGTACTTGCTTTAGGACTATTAGGAATTAGTATCAGTATAAATACTTGCTTTTGTGTTTTTTTTCTTGCAGATTATGGAGTTGTTGAATTCAATTCCGGTAGGTTATAGATTTTTACCGAAAGATGATTTACTCATTGAGCATTATTTGATGAAGAAAATCAACAGTGAAACGTTACCAATAATTGCAGATTTTCAAGAAATATGTATCAACAATTATCATCCTCAAGAACTTTGCAGTAAGTCATTTTGTTATGCTCCGGAAGGGTACCCTAGGTGTAACTGACACTCAAAGACTATTACTAGTCCCCAAGCGAACCACCTAGTCTAATTGCATTCGCTCAATCAATTCATTTGCTGAAGATATTCAAGAATATTCTAACTATCAGTGGGCTATCAGACTCATCATCAACATCCATCATATGAAGTAGGATAAAGAAAATAAACTTAGTTGAAAACTAGAACAATAGGGGGAAAGGAACCCCAACATCAAATGTCATCCGTCTACATCTATGAAGCCTCTATCTACTATCTAAGATGGTACTATAACAGGCCATGGCTACCATAATCAAAGTAAAATGACTTGATAAAGCTAAAGAAATAACTAACATCTGAATGCAGGGGAGGACTCACCACGATCTAAAATCAAGAAGCTCTGAACTTCAATGATTCGGCTATTGAAGTCTTCTGTCTACTGAATCTACATCATAAAATGTTGCAACAGCAAAGGGCTGTTAGTACGTGAAATATATTGTATGTAAAATGGGCTAAAGTAAATAATATGGGCTATACAATATGAAATGACATAAGCACAACAATTACCCAACCTCAACTCAACATAAGGAATAGAACTCTATCACATCACCCTCAATCGAGACTCATACTATCACATAACCGTCAGAGTACTATCATTAGAGGACCTATCTGAGAGTTTCTTGGACTTACATCCACTATTTATGAGCCAGTGATGGTATAATAAAGTGATGATGTTACGACATTCATCCAGTACCTTACCGGGGTAAAAGGGTGTACATCAGGGGGTTATAATAACATCAAGTCCTCATTTTGGGACTAAGGAAACATCTATTCTCACGGTTCATTCCTCTTATACTCTGGCACGTAGTTAATGAGTGTGAGTGGAACTCACTCTTACTCATTTTCGATGCTCAATACTCCTCCTCGGACTCAATATGCTCATAAACATCAATATCAAAGTTTTCTCATTGTTTAGTCTCTTTTAGACAAGACATCATCTCATATCATCATCTCTCAACTCAGGAATATTATGATCATTCTTTAAAACTCATGTATGACCTCTTAAAGACTCTAAGAGACTTACACTCCATCAATTTCAGCAATATTATAATCAGTATTCTCTTAGATTAAGACCCAGATCATATCAATCATGCATACATATGACATCTGGGCTCTTGACATCAACCCCTAGCTTCATTCATGGATTCTTTAACAATTAAACATGCATAATATACACTATAGCTTAATAGATCAATTGAATACATAATTAAAACTATGATGGCCATCTACTTATGAAACATATATGTAGAATAATAGAAACTCTCAAGAAGCAATCAAAAAATCGTAACATAAACCCATCAACTATCAACTATCAATCTAATTCAATCATGAGGGCATATGGGAGAATAATCCCATCTTTTGGATAGTCTTTACATACTTGGTATGAAGAAGTCCCAACTTTTTTCATGAATTTGGCCTTGGACTTTGAAAGCCCCCTCCTTCTCTTTTCTCGTTCTCTTAGTTTCTCTCGTTTGGACTTAGGAAAAATGATTTTTGTGAAACCCTTTCATACAAATTAGGGTTAGGAATGCATTTTGTGATATTAAAATATATTTGAAATACCTAAAATACCCTTCTCAAAATTAAAACAAAAATTCTCAAAATTTATACACTGGTCCATGACGCGCCATGGGCACGGACCAATGTATTTCATGAATTTCTAAAATTTCAAGTCCCATCAATTTTTTTACAAAATCTCAAGTGTGTCTCCATGCGCTCTCCGTGTCGCGCTAGGTAGGCAGATCCATAATGTTTTGGGGGAAATTAATAAAATTTATTTTTTGACTTGGTTGGTCTTAAATTGGGTCAAGATCATTTTTCCACTTAATTTTCTGCACTGGTCACAAATATGGCCTCGAATTTCTCATTGGAACTTTAGAAGACGCGTTGTGAGCATGTTATATTTTAGGGGTATTTCAATAATTTTATGAGGTGTTACATCATCTCCCCCTTGGGATTGTTTTCTCGATTGAAGAGAAGAGGTAGAATAAAAGCACGAGTAACCTCAAACCTCATCTCAGTCCTCACTCGGGAACCCTTTAACTCTCATCTATCCATCACTTTCTACATCTATATCTTAGACTTAAGAATGGAGTTAGTATATCATTTCAAGAAAGAAACTTTAGTAGCATTAAGGATTGGGACATTACCTTTGACATCTTCATCATTCGACACAAGGAGGTGTAGGTTTTTGAGTTTCATTGCTTCCTCATCTTCTCACGTAGCTTTTTCGACAGATTGATTCTTCCATAGAACCTTGATAGAGGCTATCTCTCTATTCCTCAGTTTACGAACTTGTCGATCAAGGATTTGGATTGGAATTTCCTCATAGGACAAGCTATCCTTTACTCCCATACTCTCAATAGGAATTGCCAAAGCAGGATCTCCTAAGCACTTCTTTAGCATTGACAGTTGAAACAACTGATGAACTCCATCTAGCTCGGAAGGCAAGTCTAGCTCATAAGCAAATTTCCCAATCCTTCTCATAATCTGGTACAGTTCGATATAATGTGGACTAAACTTTCACTTATTACCAACCTCGTGACACACTTCATGGGTGAAACTTTCACTTATTACCAACCTCGTGACACACTTCATGGGTGAAACATTCAAATATTCCTAATCGTCCACCTCAAACTCCAAGTGTCTTCTTCTCACATCTGTATAAGACTTCTGATGACTTTGTGTTGTCTTTAGTCTTTCTCTAATGACCTTTACCTTCTCCATGGACTAGTGGATAAGATAAGGTCCAATCAACTTGCTTCACCAAACTCAAAATAGCCAATCGATGATCCACACCTCCTCCCATACAATGCCTCAAAAGGGGCCATCTGAATGCTGGCAAGGTAGCTATTATTGTATGTAAACTCAATCAATGGCAAATGATCATCACAGTTCACCTTGAACTCAATGTCGCAAACTCTCAACATATCCTTTAAAGTATGAATGGTGCTTTGCCTTGTCCATCTGCCCGAGGGTGAAAAGTTGTGATCAAATGAACTTTCGTACCCAATCCTTTCTGAAAATATCTCCAAAAAATTGAGATATGAATTGAGATCCTCTGTCCGAGATGATGGACAAAGGAATCCCATGCAAGATCACAATCTCTTGAGTATACAAGATAGTGTACTCCTTAGTCATATTAGTTGTCTTGGCTTCCAAGAAGTGGCTGATTTAGTCATTCTATCAACAATTACCCATTGCAAATCATGCTGCTTTTGGATGCTTGGTAAGCTGGTAATAAAATCCATGTTGATCTTCTCCCACTTCCATTTTAAAATTTCAAAATTCTAGGCTAGTCCACACATCTCTAGTATTTAACCTTGACTTGTTGACAATTAGGACACTTAGAGATGAATTCAGTAATGTCCTTCTTCATTCCTATCACACTCCAAGTCCTGTTAGGGCGGATCGACACCCGTTGCCGATAAGGCTCGGGAGAACCAACCTATAGATATGCACATTCTATACATTTTATAAAGGATTTCTATATTTAACATGTCTCTTTGCAAGTAAAAAGTGATACAAGCCAAAAGAAAATGCATGTGACTAGGCCGTTGGGGCCACGGTGTCGAAAGTACGAGACATGACCATACTTTAATTTATATAGTCTACAAAGACTCTAGATAAGAGAAAGTATCAGATAAGGGTCAGGACAAGCCCCTCCTCAATTAACTATATAATACAACCATATAAACTTTAGACACACACAAAGCTCTGGAACAACCTGGAGCTTGGTAACAGCAGCTGGATGTCCTGTACTCTACTGGGGAGATCTACTAGCACCTGTAGTTGCAGCATGAAATGCAAGTCCCCTGTAAGGTATGTCAGTACGAGATAATATACTGAGTATGTAAGGCATGAAATATTGTATATGAAGTAACAACTTCAAATGAAACTATACACTGACGTGGAATAAGAGACCACCTGTATATATACTTTGGGATCATATACTTTATGTTCTTTATATTGCTTTACCTTTACTATTTAATCTGTGTACATCATGTACTATAAATGACCAATTGATCAATAGTACAACTATATTGGGATCGTCCCTGGCTAGGTTCTTCCTTAACTCCTCGAGCTATCACCTGTGATAGGATCGTCCCTGGCTAGGTGATACTTCCACCCCCTCGGGCTACCACCCATCAAAAACTATATACTTTATCTTTTATTTACCTTCGAGATGATTCTTTCAGTGGTCATAGTATTGGAGCTATAAGGCTGTATATACATCATGTGATATGTAAATAATCATACAAAACAATATGGCAATGAAGAGAGTGTGGTACATAAACAATGACATGCGTATGAAATGACAATAACTCATGAACTTTATTTAGCAACAAGAACTCATGTACTTGGTATCCACATATGTATATAGATTTGAAGGTAACTATATATATGGAAGCTTATGAACATGCAAAAGAGTGGAGGCATGGGTATTTGTTATGTTGGGGTAGATAAATGTCTTTACTTACCAAAGGATCTATGTTTCATGCCAAGTGATACGAAATCAAGTAGCCTTACATACCACATCTATGTCACAGCCCAACCCCGGGGCCAAGTCTCGTGCCGATTAGGCTCTTAAACCAATATTAAATCGCAAAACCACAACTTAAAGTCTAAGAATTCTACCAAAAT
>JAOTQJ010000002.1:5945738-5955796 GCA_025642045.1 Solanum sejunctum | reverse complement strand
CCTTTCCCTTGACAAAGATCTGAAATTGGAATGCCCAGGCAGAATAGTTTTTGCCATTCAATCTAACAAGAAAGTGTTCATATCTTTCCAAAGACATGATTAAAGAGAATTGGAATTTCGATTCAGAAACAAGAACTACGTAATAAGTCCAAGAAAACTGAATAGATGAACACGAGAAACCAAGAAGAAAAACGCTAAGATCTCAGAGTTCCAGCTCTGATACCATGACAAAATAAAAGAGAATTTCTGAAAATGTTTTTCTTTTTATGCTCAAAGAAAGGTATATCTTTCATCTATTTCCTTCATCTATTTATACAAGCAATTAGGCTAAATGGACAGCCATGTACAGCTGTATACAATCTGTACATCTATATACAATCTATAAATGGACAACCATGTACATCCATGTGCAGCAGTGTACAATCTGTAAATGGACAGCCATGTGCAGCCATGTACAGTTGCTGTGTATAATCTGTAAATGGACAGCCATGTACCAACTCCTACTAGAAAGAATAATATATTGACAGGATGTACGTGTATCGAGCTTAACAGCCTCATCTCCACAACATGCATCTTCTGAATATGTGAGTTTTTGACTAGCTAGCACTCTACCTCATATAACAAAGAGGGTCTAGCCACCATTTTGTAGAACTTACCTTTAAATTTAGGTGGTACTTATCATACAATACTACAGAGGCAAGCCTCAATGTCATCCATACTACCCCAATGCAATACATGACATCATCTTAATATCCGCACTACTCTAAATGAAAGACCCAAGATATTTGAAGTTCTCTTGCAAACAGGTGAGTGGCAAGGCTTACTTTCATAACCACATCATCCACAGCAACACTGAATTTACACTCCAAGTATTTTGTTTTGATATTGCTCAATTTGAACCCTTTGGAGCCTAGAGTTTGTCAAACATACAATCCTACTTAGAATAACAATAGTACATAGAATCCTACTTAGAAAAGGACTGTAATGTAGTGTCCTAGTTGGAAATGGAGTCTAATGAAGTGTCTATAAATAGGGACTCAATGTAATAATGTACATATGCAACTCAATACTATTCATGTTTAACTTTGCCAAGTATCATGGATTTCGGACTACTTTTTCATATTTAAGTTGCATAGCATCGTGTGTTTTGGGTGACTCCTCAAATTTAATTTGCATAGTTCCATCTGTCTTTCCGGTAACTCCTCAAATCTAATTTGCATAGGGTCGTGCCATCATTCTAGCCTTACTCATATAATTCTTTCTCTAATCCATATAATTATATTACCCAAATTGTGACCACTTTTGGCCATCAAATCTATAATCTGGCACATGAACATGTTCCAGCTAGTTTTATAGTGATTTTCTTATTTAGGATCTACTCTTCTCTTGATTTCAAGATGGTTCATATATTTATACCAAATTTCAAGCACTTTTCTGCAACCATTGCATTGTTTCGATAGCTCCAAATTTCCTACAATGCTTTATTTTTGTTTCAAATTTATTGTTTAAATATGAAAGGTATATTCAGATATTTGAGTTGGATTACGATGATATTTTCTCTTCCATGGTTGAAATAACATATACCCACCTTTTTCTATCTATGGTTGTAATGTTTTCCATTGACCTTTTAATCAGTTGGACATTAAGAATGTTTTTCCCCTTGGTGATCTCAAGGAATTAATCTATAATCTAAATGGGGCAACCATCTGATTGTGTTGCTCAGGAGAAATTTGGTAGCCTTGTTTATTGATTGTGTAAGTCATTCTATGGTCTAAAACAATTTTCTCAAGCTTGATTTGGCAAGTTCAACACTACAATTTAGGAATTTATCAATCTGTGTTATAACAATATTATGCATCAAATTCAATATTTCATGAGAAGACCAAACATATTGATATTGACTGGCATTATGCATCAAATATAGTATATCATGGAAAGACCAAGCACATTAAGTTTGACTATCAATTTTGTAAAGTCAAGTGATCAACTTGAGGTAGCGGTAAGATTTACGTACATTTTACTCTCCCCATACCCCACTTGTGAGATTCCACTGGGTATGTTGTTGTTGGTGTAAGTGATCAACTCGCAAATATCTCATCAAGCCCCTCATCGGTCCTCGTATTAATTACATTAGTCAAGCTAGGTACATATGACTTGTATATACTAGCTTGAGAGGGAGCATTAAAATAAGAATAGGAACAAGAATAATGTATATGATCCTACTTAGAATCGGAACAGCAATAGGAATAGTATACAGAATCCTACCTGAAAAGGATTGTAATTTAGTGTTTTAGTTGGAAAAGGAGTCTTAATGTAATGCCTATAAATAGGGCATCAATGTATTGCAGATACACAATTCAATAATGTTCGTCGCCTATATTTTTTCACAAAAACTAGTATCAAGCATCAACCAGAAGTACTAAAATCACATGTGTTGCCACAATAATCATACAAGTTGAAAGATTTAAACCAAACATCAACAATTCATCCCTTCAAATTTTGCAATCAATTGCAACATAATATACGCACACTTATTCTCCAACTTGAGTTCAAATTATCTACATCTGGGAGACTTACACATAGCACGTGAGAAGCATTAGACACAAAGAGATGTGACATAATATACAAGCTCAAACTCTGCATTTTTTGCGCTTGATACCCTATCAACTGGAACAATTTGCAGGGTTATTCAGAAGTTGGCATTTCCGGAGATTGCACTTACCACGAGTACACCAACTTCAATTGATTTGTTTTCCATGACAACGGTGGTGTCTAGGCCAACTTGCATGCACCTCAACTATTCCAATTGATACTTGCATCCCTTCACTTACCTTATTAATCAATTAAACCCACCCAGGAACCAGTCAAGCATAATAAAATGGTTCTACATTCACAGCCAAAGTAGTCAAAAGTAAAAACCAGAGAAAAAGTTGGTTGGGGGCTCCAAGGCCTTTGCCTTAGCAAAGATAGGCACTAATGAAAACAATAACACACAAGCTTAAGCCTTTAGGTCCTTAAAATGCTCCTAGATATGTTTTCCAAGAATACCGTTTTCCTAGGTTATTCCAACCAACTACCATCTTTTCCAGGAAAGCTAGCCAGCAACATGGCTTGAACCTAACCTTTTTAAAAAAAGGAAAAAAAACTGGTAATTTGTATTCTTCAGCATCAAGGGCTATGCTGATCATTAAAAAGAGAGATGGTGCTTACAAAAACCCTATAAAATCCATTAGTTGGATTTCCTCTTTTATATGCTTTTCTCTACACCAAAAATCTATGGGAGGCAATAACTTTCCACTTAATCTTCTATATAGTCTTCCCCTTTAAAGATCCTCTGGTTCCTCTCCTTTCGGACGTTCCGCCAGATGCGAGATGGGACTGTCTTCCACCATCTTTTCAGGCTCTTGCTTCCTCCTCCTGATCCAGCAGCTATGTAGGTCTGCAGTGTGCTCAGGCATGATCCAATGTATTCCAGCAATGGTTGTGAATAATGCCCATACTTGTGCTGTAACTTTGCTATGCAGGAATAGGTGTTTGTTGGTTTCTAATACCTCCTTGCATAGCAAGCATCTGAAGGCTATGATGATCCCCCTCTATTTTAGTGCCTCATGTGGCATACATGCTTTCCTAGCTACCACCAAAGTGAAACATTTCACTTTAGTGGAAACCACACTCTTCCAGATAGCACTCCATGGTCCTGTTGACCTGCCTCTAGTTTCCCTCAGACCCTTCTTGTATTACACTTTTAACAGTGAAAAGTCCATCATTGTGGTGCCCCTGATGAGGCTGTCAGGGTCCAGTTTAGTACCTGGGAAGTTCTTTATCAAAGATAGGAGCTATGATACTCATTGCTTCCCAAGCATTTAAGAACCTTCTAAAGATCAGGATCCAACCTTGAGGAGACCACACTTGCTTGTATATTGCAGTTAGGATTCAGGCTAATTAAAAACAGACCTGGGAACAGAGGTTAAGAGTTCCATGACCACTATCTTCCCAGGAGAGAACCTTATCTCCCCTTCCAATTTGAACTCTGGTGTTAGGTCTGAGAGACAACTAGAGACTCCTGATTGGCCTCCAAACACCCACAACTAACAAAGGTATCCATGAACCCCTAGCACCAATCATAAACTCCCCTTTTTCTTCCCTAGAGGGGTCTAAGACAGGGTGATCCATTGTCATCATTCTTATGCATACCAGTCATGGAAGGAATTCATGATATGCTAAAGAAGTCTTATCTAATAAATTGGAATAGGAGGTTCAAGGTGAGTACAAAGAACACATTTACAATATGCAGATGCACACTAGTAATTTGTGAAGCCACAGTGTTAAATTAAGAATGATGAGGGCTATTTTTGTTCTCTTTGAAGCTACATCTGGTTTAGACATAAACTGGACCAAAAACTTTATAAATCCAGTACATGGGGTAAACCAGATTCAATCTTGGGCTGCAATTCTTGGTGGAAGGATAGGGAACTCTCTCTCTTTTTTTTTTCTTTGGATGACAATTAGAGCCTTTTGAGGCACTGGGGTATGTTGTTGTTGTTGTTTGGATAATCGTGGTGTCCGGTGCCCGTTTTGCGGACCCGACTATTATTCCACGAGCCCCTGACGCACGACCGGGTAACACATCAGTGGCCCTGGGGATTCGATCCTGTGACCTTGTGGCATTTTTGCCCAAGGTTTGACCACTGGGCCATCCCCTAAGGGTTGGAAGGATAGGGAACTCTTCCAACTGTGTATTTAAGAATTCCATTGGGAACCAAAGTCTAAAACAAATATGGGATGAGATTTTAGAGAAATGCGAAAAAATGGTAGCCTGCTGGATTAGTACATATCTTTCCTTAGGTGGAAATCAGTGTTGGCCTTGATGCTATGCCTACCAATTTGATGTCAATGTTTCCCATTCCAATAAATGTGATCAAGAAACCAAATCCTCTCAAAAGAAATTTCCTTTTGGATGAAACAGTGACAAGAAGATACATCAGGTGAAATGGGACCATCTGGTGTGGGCATGAAGACTTGAAGGTTCAAAATCAAAACATACTGATGAAGTAGTTATGGAGATTTGCAACTGATGAACAATCATTTTGGAAAGAGGTGATCCTAGAAAAATATGACAGATGGCAGATGGACAATTAAAAATGTAAATAGTCGATCTGGTATTAGTCTGTGGATGACAATTAGAAATTTCGGGCCCAAGTTCAACTAGAAGACAATAATAAAAATAGGTAATGAATACTAGGTGTTTCCAGATATGTACCTTTAATTACAGCAGGAGGCAACGGTAGGTGCTTCATGGAGCAATCAAGTATGGAACCTCACTTTTAGAAGGGCTTTAAATGACTGGGAAATAGACAAGTTGGTTGAATTGTTTAAAACTCTTGAACAGTTCAAGGAACTTTCTTCTTAAGAGGACAACTTAAGGTGGAGCGCGGAGAAGCAAGGAAAAATTCACTGCAAAACAGTATATAAGGAGTTCAACACTTCTAACAATCAAATTGAATGCTGGCCATGGCAGATGATTTGGAAGGTGGTAACACCTTACAAGGTAGCACGCTTCATCTGGCTAGCTAGAGAAGCAATTCTCCTCGGGATATTCTCTGCAGGGGAGATTATCAGTTGTGCTCTAGATGTATGTGGAAGTAAGGCAGAGACAATCGGTCATCTCTTTTTACATTGCAAACTAATTACACAACTGTGGAGGATGTTTATCAGCCTAAGAGTACTAGTTGGACTATGCCTAGGAACGTAATGGATTTTATAGCATGGTGGAATGGAGAAGGTGTCAAGTCAATCCAGAAGGAGAGATGAAAGGTTGTCCCAATGTGCATATGGAGGACAATAGATGCTTTGAAAGTAAAGATGGTCATATCCAGAAGAAAAAAAATGAAGTGCCAGGTTTTGTTGTATATTTGGCACAAGGAGTCTATCTGCTTAGAAACTCATGGATCTATTTGTGATGTTCTAGACTCCCTGTAGATGATAGTGGAGCTTTATATTTTGTCTTTGTTAAGATCTAAAAGTATGGGTGATTATAGTCTTTGTATAGTCTTATATTTACATATAAAATAAAGAGTTATTCAGGAGCTAGTTTTCTTATCCCCAACTTTTAGTCATTTGTTCCTAAACATAAAAATTTCATCTGCAACATTTTTCACCAATAAGAGTCTGTTTGGAAAGCCACCCGGCAATTGGAATTGGTATAACTACTACTAGGGTAGTAGTTACCAATCTAGTAATTACTGTCACCTGTTTGTTTGCCACAATGTAATGATGGTGTAATTACAAGTGTGTTGTTTGATTGCACAAGTATAATTACAAGGTTATACTAAATTTTAAAAAAATTAATTATCGAAAATTAAAAATTTACATTAGACAAATAATGTAATCCATAAATAATATTAAAATCAAATATTTAAGATATATATTTTCTTTTAAAAATATATCAATTAGCAAACATATGTTCTTAACTAATGCTACAAAAAAAAATCGATTTATATTTTTCAAATTAGTATATTTTAATTAAATTAATCATAAAAATTAAAAATACATAATTTATAAGAACATCATATTTGATAAAAATATTAAATATTATAAATATAAAGCATAGTAAAATTATTAAAATATTTGATTAAAAAATAATCTATGTAATCTAATGAAAAAAATAAATGGCATATAATATGGAATATCAAGTTAATACTACCAAAACAAATAAAACTACAAATATAACATAAGTTGTAAATTTAAAAAATTTAACATAATACACTTATGTCAAATTTAAAATAACATACATAAATATGATTTAAAATTTAAAAAAATATAAATTTATAACTTCATTCAACAATGAATTCAGCTTTGAGTTAAAATTAAACTACTAATAAAATCATGCTGATGAAAAAAATACACATAGAATAATTAAATAAAGAAGATAATATGATAAGTTGCACAAAATTACATGAAGTAAAGGTTGAGAATGAGAAATAAATGAAAAATAAATATTATAAATTAAAATATAGTTTTAAAAAACATTAAAATAATAAAAATAAAAAAGAATTTAAAATAATAGAATAAACAAATAATTTAAAATGAAAAAAACAAAAATAAAAATAAAAATAAAGAAATTTAGAAGTAAACAACTTATAATTACACCATGTAATTACCTAGTAATTCACAATCTTCCCCTGTGAATTGGACAATGTAGTTACACCCAATAACTTGTTGACTAAGTAATTATCTGTCCAATCGAATAGGTCAGACAGCGTAATTACACCAAATTCAATTACCAGAGTGGCTTTCAGCTTCCCAAACAGGCACGAAATATATCAGATTTGGGTTAACCAACAATACTCGATGCTTAATACTGTTATCTTAAAGAAGAGTCCGCAGGGAGTGAGCACAGTGTTAGCACAGACAGACCACCTATGTCTACTCAGAGATTTCAAAAATTGGAACTGGAAAATATGCACAAAGCTCAACCGATAAAGGAGTTGGAGATAATAACTTAGAAGCAACTAAGAACGTTTCTTTGAGATATACCTGTTCAGGCTTGATCCCACATGTTTCACGGGTACTTTTTTCCAAATAATCCTTGGCTATGTGCATTTTTTCATCAGTAATGTAACCAGCGATTGCAATTACTTCCATTCTATCCAAAAGAGGATTAGGTATCATTTCCAAGACATTGGCTGTGCAGACAAACAAAACCTGTAGTTACAAAAAGGAAAAATGAATATAAACATCAGGATTTATACATTCAGAAAAGTATATGCAGATTGTTTTTCCTGTTTAAAGTACAATGGATGAATGGAATAGGTAACTGTATTAAACAAAGATGATAGTAAACAAGGCTTGAAGGAATCTCAAGGCACAAAAGCTCTGATTTGTTTTCCATTTTTGGCATGAAATGGGACTTTATAATCATAATTATGCTTTGGACAAGTACATTAAGCCTTTAGGTTGAATTTTAGAAGTTCCTTCAGGTTCATATGTAACTCAACAATTATAATTCAAGGCTTTGGTCTTGCCTCTCTCCCAATAACAAAGTCAGACCCACAAGACTACAAAAATAATAGAATGATGCTTTTCTTTTAGTTATGCCACTTGGAAATATAAAACAAATATTTACCATCATGAAAAGACGTTGTAGCAATAAATTATCCCAGTCAATGATAAAAACAAATGAAATGGTAAGCAAATATACCCATCCACCTTTCTCTCTAGTCATGTCGTTGATCTGCGCATGTTTATTAAGATAAAATGAAATACTGCTGCTAAGTGTAAAGTTGTAATTTTTGAATGAAGGGACAAATCTATAATCAATAGGTACACAACACACCAAAGTGTAATCCCACAAGCGGGGACGGTAGTGTCTACCCAACCTTATGTTTTTGATAAATCCAGCTCAAGTAAAGCATATCAAAGTCGGTAAGAAAAGGCAATAGACTAGTAAAAAAATCATATAGAAAATAATGGAGAAAAGGACAGTAGCAACAACAAATAATACGACTACCGAAGCAAAGGAAGTAACATTTAATTTTAATAAATTGAAGAATAAAATAGTATGAGGGTAATAATAATAATACCGATATGAAAACTAAACAATGGTATACTCCCATTAACCTTCTACCCTAATCATCGACTTTTTCCCTCTCTCCTATTTAGGGTCATGTCCCCGGAAAGTTGTAGGCATACCATGTCTTATCTAATCACTTCTTTAATACATCTTTGGCCTACCTATACCTCTCCTCAAACCACCATAGCCAACCTCTCAAACCTCCTCATTGGGGCATCTATGCATCTTTTCTTCACATACCCAAATCATCTCAGGTTTGTCTCCCTCATCTTGTCCACCACGGAGATCGCTCTAAACTTGTCCAAATCTTCACTCCTAATCCTCTCTTTTAATGTTCCTACACATCCATCTCATAATCTTCATTATGCTAATTTAATCTTCTAAACATGTGAATTCTTGATTGACCAACACTACGTTAACTTCAATTAGTTTAATCAATAGTTAATGTCATGATATATTTTCTTTGCATCAGCGACAAACAAATAGCTTGTGCTCAGCCCATAGTTCCTCCTACTATCGGCCAGCCTATCTTATTTCCAAGGTTTCATGGCATGATCTGCCTATGGTGAAGCTTACCTTAGAGGCTCAATTTAGTTTTGCCGACTGTTTGATGTCCATTGCCTCAGCCCTGACATCCTATCAACTCTTATGGCATATCTTCATATCTTGGATCTTGTCTATGCGCGCTCCCAAGGTTGGCTATGGACGTACATGTCCCTTGCCTAGACCTAAGCAAAGCTCTTGCAAGCACGACCCTATCTCAAACTTGACACTTGCCTTGTGCATACGCACATAGCTTACAATCAGCCTGAGAAGAGCATCATCCACTCCTTGGCCTTGGTCATGTGCATCTTCCATACCATACCTTTAGTTGTCTCATGAGATTGTCAACCATAGCCCACGTAACATACATTTATCTCACATTGTGCAGCATCACCCCACAACTGCACATCTAGGCCAACAGACCCTTCCTTGCCTCAAATCCAAGCCAAGCACACAAGTCAACTCATGAGCGGAGAGTCTCCCTCGATCACTCAATCGCCATGAAGGCCTTATTCCATCACAAAAGGTTGCCCATAGATCCTAATCGTTCCAAATATCAAGTCCAAGCAAATTTCAACGCTCCTCCTATGCTTTTGTTACTGCAATTTTAAAAACTACTCCTCAATTTCTGCTTTAGTGGTTGGTACTGAATTATTTCCATTGTTTTTTAATTTGCAAAATATCTTCTTTCTTATTCTTCTTTTGGTTTTGTACTTTAAAAACACCATCAACGATCTTCTCTTGTTTGAAAGTGCTTTCATCTGGAAATTGATAGGATTTGTAGAGAATTGTTGTGATGATTTTTCTTCCATCACATAAAACATAGGTTTCAAAATGAGATTTTATTATCACTGACCAAATTTGAAAAATTTTTCCAGTGAAAATTTGTGAGGCATTCAAAGAGAGACTATTACTTGTCATTCTTTGTTAAAAAATTAGCTCA
>JAOTQJ010000002.1:5916065-5945638 GCA_025642045.1 Solanum sejunctum | reverse complement strand
ATGGTCACCAAAAATGCAATGTCAAAGAAACCTAGTTTTTCTCAAGTATCAAGAGAGAAACATTCTGCTTAACTAATTTATTATCACTGACCAAATTTGATAAATTTTTCCAGTGAAAATTTGTGAGGCATTCAAAGAGAGACTATTACTTGTCATTCTTTGTTAAAAAATTAGCTCAAAAAGCCTGTGCATTGAAAAAAACACGGGTTGGAAATAGCCCTGACAGGTTAAAATGGGTTAAAAAGTAGTCCTTGCGGGTTAAAAGTATCCCTTACAGGTTAAAACGGTAGCCCTCACGGGTTAAAAAGGTAGCCCTTGCGGGTTGAAAATGATATGGTAGTTCTTTGGAAGAACTCACAGATCCTGTAAGATCAATGAGGCTCTTGATACCACTCTTGATTTTTCTAAAAGAATGAATGGGGCAGCAAAAAAAATTGAAAATGTCTCTCAATGGATTGAAATGCTTTCAATAGCTCTCAATAATCTTATTAAGCATTGAGTAGCTTTAAATAGTCAACCTAAAACATATAATCTGCATAATTTAAAATTTAGAATAACTTAAAATATCTCAACAACTTAACTAAAATTCAAAATTCAAATTTATCTTAAACTAAATAACTTATTTTGCTAAAAAAAATACTGCAGTAACTAAATGCAAATTTCAACAAGCCCCCGGCACTCTTTGAGCACCCAACACTGGCCCTAGGCCAGGCGCCATCCATATATTGCCCGAAACACACATGGATAGCTTAGACACTCCTAGAGGTGCCCATCTAGGCTCTTGTAGTTCCCCTCGCGGCAACATACTTGGGATGATCCACTGTCAACACACCGAGGAAGAGCTGGTAGGCTGTCACCATGCTTCCCCATATATAATTTTAAAAGAAATAAACCTAAATGTCAAGAGTAGACATGCTTCTACTCGATAATTATAATGGACCTTTTTTATCCCATCAGAATTCCAAACCAGGTATTGTTTGTTCATATCTCCGTGAAGTTCATCCCATTACCACACTCGTGAAATGACTTATAGCCTTCAGAAGCTTCAGCTAATTATGACATTGCTCATTGGCTACATTAAGACCATAGGTAAATGAACTTTAAATGACTCCAAACTTAATAAGCATATATAAGAACATTCTCCGAATAAGGTTTCCAATTGGAATCCCTAGATTCAAACTTTAGCTCAAGAACATGTGGCAATGACATTTGCCGCTGTACATAGTTATCACCCATAAGCTAGACCCTTGGGTTCCTCCCAAGTCCTTATCCAACACTTTTGGCAATCTTAGAGCATGTCATGCAATATCTCTATATGGGTGTTGCCTCTTACTATGCCCCTTTGCCCAATACTCCTACTTCACCCTCTCGTCAACACACGCCGCCTAAACAATTGACACTTCTGCAGCCCATAGGGGCGCACTAAAATACTAGTGTTTAGCGCATAGAGATTTGGGGTGTTACAGGTCAACTAACTACTAAATGCTTCAAGCATGTTGCTACAATTATCAAAAACTTCAAGAGGTATAGAATTGTATCCCTCACTAGTAAAGCCCTCAAAGATACTTCCAACGGATTGTAGGAAAGCTACATGCGTCAACCTTTTTTCCTATCGAATGGTCACCAAAAATGCAATGTCAAAGAAACCTAGTTTTTCTCAAGTATCAAGAGAGAAACATTCTGCTTAACTAATATATAATAATACAATCAAAAGGATAGAAAGAGAGGCAGTAGAGATGTGAAATAACATACTCCCAATAATCTTTCAATATGGACAATAAAAGAAAAGGTTTGATGATCAAAACTTTGGCCAAACTTAGCTGTGGTAAGAGGCAAAAGCAAATATAAGAAGTTGAGGAAACCGAAAAAGTGAAAGAGCATAATGATATTAGATATTTGCAAGATTTTATTATCGCATCAGCCCCCATTCATCAAATGGTTTTAGAGGAATTTCACAAAGGCCACTCAATAGACACAATAATCTAATAAGTGAATCTGGAAATAACTAACCTTTGATAAATCAATAGGGACATCAAGATAATGATCCAAGAAATTTGCATTCTGTTCTGGGTCAAGAAGCTCCAACATAGCACTCGCTGGATCACCCGCATGCCCCCTTCCCAGCTGCCATAGAAGCAACACAACAAGGTTATTACTGAAATTAATCTATAATTATCCACATTTTTCCAATCATTAAGTTTGCAGAAGAAATCCAAGCAAAAACACAATAAGCACATGCTAAAAAATTCTTCCTCGTGGTCATTAGACAAAAAGAGATCAAAGAGTGAAAAAGAACCTAGAAGTCTCTCATAGTCAAAGACATAAAACTTCAGTACAAACTCGGCAAACCATAAAATACCTTATCAATTTCATCTATCAAAACAAGAGGATTAGCTGTTCCCACACTTTTTAAGCATTGCACCATCTTCCCAGGCATAGCACCAATATAAGTCCGTCGATGTCCCTTGATATGCATTCCAAAGTTAGTCATGAAAATTCAAGATTCTGTGCACCAGGAAAAAAAAAAGAAGCTGTTTGAGCTTGTCAGATCTTTCCATACCTTTATTTCAGCAACATCAGACAACCCTCCAACAGAAAATCGGTAGAACTTGCGGTTCAATGCGCGTGCAATTGAACGACCTATACTGGTTTTGCCCACTCCGGGGGGGCCAGAGAGGCATATGATTTTCCCTAATCAAACAAAACAGAGCAATGAGTCTGCTTCTAGTTCCCAACTCACATTCATAAATTAAAATGAGATAAAACAGGTGCAGTACACATGAAAGATAAAATAAGCATATGGGATTAATATCTTGAATCTGATATTGTCTTAGCTATGGTGGAAACACTTTTTTCTAGAGTCTATTTTACCCTTCGTCTTTGGATCATATTGTTAATACCCATACAAGTATCTTTTTTCTCGACAAATCATAATTCTCAAAGATTGTCCTCTACAATAACCACATCTCAAGTTCAATGTTGTAAAGATATATCAATTCCCTTCTAGATTTCAAACAATAAATGTTTTTGAACCTTTAAAGGGAATTGGCTATCTCGTGAAGTGTTAGTATCCCTTTATTCAACCATAGCACCCTGGATCCTTGTCTCCAAGAAATTTCCTCAAATCAGACTATTTCTTCAAATTCCATAGATAGATTTGACTTGAGAAATTCATCATCAAAGAGACTGCTCAACTCTTGTGTTCTGTCAAGATTGCTTACTTGGTTAAGAATATCAGCTCCCTTTCACGAATTATCATTATATTATAGTCGTGCCAAGTACCAAGACCCACATGTGGGCAGATGGTATTCCAAAGAATAATAAGACAGTCAAAGCATAATGAACAAAAATGATGTGTTCCATGTTTCCTGAGTTACTTTATGATTATGCGTCATGCCGTTCTTTCATGAGCTTTACTGTTTGTCCCCATTTTTTTTTCCTGAGAAGCTAACAATTTTTTGTATAACTATTTGCTGCATACAAACTAAGCTGTCCATACTTACAAGGGAATATAGGAAGATGTACTTGGCTATAGCCTACTTATGGAGATCCAAGAACATTAATAAAAGGTTCTATTCTATCTCTTCCATATATTCATGTTTATACCAAAAATAGGAAAAGGGCTAGGCACTTCATCTTCAGTTTCTAGATAGAGCTATGATTATCTTCAGAACACCTTTGATTTCTCTCTTTCCAAACTGTCCACCAAATGACCCAATGCTTTACTGTTTGTCACACACTATTTCTATCTGCCTTATTGTAAGAGTGCTATTTCATGGTACTTACAATCTTACATCCCTTTTGCCGGGGGCGCTCCATTTCATGATGCAAGTTCTGACGCTCAGGTTGGCAAACATCCTTGCTAGCCTTCTACATTACACATCAACTGCTTTTTGTGAGCCCATCTATTATCACGGATGATGCCTAGTGTTCTCAAGTTGCACGTAGGTGCTTTGGGTATGTCAAGGCTGTTAGAGTAGGAACAGGAATATATAGTCCTATTTAGAATTGGAATAGGAATAGTATGTTGTTTTCTAGTTGGACTTGGATTAGATTGTAGTATCTATAAGTAGGGCCTTTTTGTAGTAATATAGATACACAAGTCAATATTTTTCAGAATTTCTCACATGGTATCAGAGCATTGGTGAGAAACTTTCGACAAGCCACTGAGCGTCAAATTCCGACGGTTGTCACGACTGATTTGTGTCGGTATATTTTCTGTAAGTGTTGTGTGAAAATCAACACCACCATTGAGTCCCTCACCTTCCGGCGACCATATCCCAGTCAGACCCATCGGAAAACAGCCTTGCACGTGCCCACACACGCGTCCAAAGCTTCAGGTTTTCCGGTGAGATCTGACCACAGGCCGGCACGTGAGGTCAGTTACGGCCACTTCCAGCAGCCAACGTTTTTTCCAGTTGGGTCGTCTCTTCATTCTGAGGCTTACCATACAATTTGTTCCTAATTCAAATCTCCAAAATTAGGATTCCGACGATTTTCAGCCCTTTCCGACAACTACTTCAGTGTTTCCAGCCAGTTTTTTTTTTTAAGTTTTTTCCCTCAGTGAGATCGCCTCTGCATTTCAAGGTACACCACATATTTTTTAGTTTTGACCAGTTTTTTACTACAAAAGTTTATTTCCAAAAGATATCTTTTGGGATTGATATGTTCGGCTCTAAAAGTACAAGAATAGAAAGTTCAAATCCTATAATCACTTCCGAACCATTAATGGGCAGTTCCAACTATTTAGCATGGGCTTCCTCGGTTGAATTATGGTGCAAAGATCAAGGTGTCCACGATCATTAACAACCAATGCTTCAGTGGTAGATGTGAAAGGCAAAAGGCTTCTGAGGAATCTACAACAACCAAAGCATAATGGGAGAAGGTTGATGCTCAACTGTGTAGTCTCCTATGGCAATCTATTGCTTCCAAGTCAATGCCCTTGTTTCGCCCATTCAAGACATGTTATTCAGTTTGGGAAAAGGCTCGTGCTTTATATACTAATGACATATCTCGATTTTCTAATGTGGTATCTCGAATGACCAATTTAAAAAAACAAGAATCCGATTCTACATACTTGGGACAAGTGCAGGCAGTCATGGAGAAACTTGAAGCGTTGATGCCCGTCATCGCAAACGTGAAAACACTACAAGAGCAAGGCAGGCATTATTTTAGTCCTTAACACTTATTGGACTTCCTGCCAATCTTGACTGTACGTGACCAAATCTTAGCAAGTCCTACCATCCCTACAATAGATGAATTATTCTCTCATTTACTTCGTCTTGTTGCACCTCCTAGACATAAAGTAGTTTCATCACCCACCATTGACTCCTCTATCCTTGTATCTCAATCTATTGATAAACGACCATCACTACAGAGAACCGACGCGGAGGAAGTCATTCTGGAATATCTCGCTCTAAGTGTAGTTATTGCCAGAAGTCTGGACACACTCGTGACATTTGTTATACTTTGCATGGTCCACCGCCCAGTTATGATCCGATTGTTATAAAGGAATATAACGTATCTTCGAAATCGCGCAATTAAGCAAACATCCCTACAAGAAACACCTGTTGCTCCACCTGACCGATCGTCCAATAATGCTCATATTGCTCAGGCCAAATATGATCGTCCACAAAACCAGTCATTACCTTTTGATATCTTAAATACGTTATTGAGACCATCTATGGCCACGATGAACAGAAAACGAGATAGAGGGTTCCTTTGTCTTATTCTCCTTTGTGCTGCAAAAAAAACTTCTAGTGATCTATTAATCACCACTGAGAACTTTATAGTTGAAATGAAAAATCTGATCCATTTGATCCACTTCTCCCCAAAAACTCATTCTTCTGAGGGTGTTGATTAGAAACCCCCAATTCACATGATCATAAGCCTTTTCTATATCAAATTTGCATAGGATTCCAAGCATCCATTGTGAAAGTGTTAAGTCTTCATTAGCTATCAGCGCAACATCCATAATTTGTCTGCCTTGAATGAAAGACATTTGCTGAGAGTCTAGCAATTTGTCCATAACCCTTTTAATCCTCTTGGTCAACACTTGAAATAAAAACTTATAGAAGTTGCCTATCAAGCTAATTGGTCTAATGTCTTTTAACTCCTTTGGCCCTTTACTCATGGGAATCAATGCAATGTATGTTTCATTAAAGCTTTTTTCAAATACAGCATGCTCATAGAAATTGTGAAAGGCATTCATAATGTCATGTTTTAGAACTTCCCAATATTTGATGTAGAAGCCCACAGTGTATCCACTTGGTACAGGGGCTTTATCTATCACATACATCTTACAGTAGTTGAGCACCTCCTCCTCAAATTTTTGTAATTGCACCTTTTCTGCTTCAGATATTGTAGGACAGTTTGTCATGTAGATTGATCTCCATCTTGGTGTTTCTGTGTACAACTTCTTATAGAACATTATGATCTCCTTCTTTACTCTACTGGCTCCTTCACTGTCTAGCCTTGTACTTCTAGTTGATCAATGCAATTACTTCTCTTATGTGCATTAGTTGAGTTGTGGAAGAACTTAGTGTTGTTGTCACCCTCTTTTATCCACAAAATTTTGGATCTTCGCCTCCATGCAGTCACTTCATTCTTGAGTAGCTCTTCATAATCCAGGAAAGTAGTTGCCTTTAATGCAACCTCTTCATGTTAGTGCTCTACTATCAATAATAGAGACTAGAGTTGCCATTTTGTTTAATAGGTTGGATCTTTGCAAAAATAGATTTCTCTTTTCTTCCTTGCTCTATGCCTTGAGCTTATCCTTCAATGCTTCCAATTTGCACGCTCATATGTAGTCTAGTTTCCCTGTATATGCAAAGAATCCCACCAAGCCTTGATTTTGTCTACAAATCCCTCTATGTTTAGCCACCAGTTTTCAAACTTAAAATAAGATTTGCTCTGATTCCATTGTCCACATAGTAAGGCTATAGGCATATATTGAAGTCAATCTTATTAGAGCAATTTGCTTTAGTTTACTAAATTTTTCATTCCACTCAGTTGTGAATGGAGTTTTGTCTATCCTTGATGCAAATTTGTTTATATCTCTCGTAAACCAAGTATATGTTCCTCCTTCAAGTGGCAAATCAATAAGCTCCAAGTCTTGTATGGTATCTGAGAATTCTACCATGGCAAAGGATCTCTTTTGGCTGTTCCTCTTCTCTATGGGGAACCTGCAAAGATTGAAGTCTCCACAAACTGCCAAGGGCCCTCCATTAAGCCTCTTACAACCCTTAATTCATCCCAAACCTCCCTTTTTTCCACATTGCAATTTGGCCCTGTAGTGTGAAAGTTGAAGTTTTGGAGCAAGGCTTCAAAGCTACAAATTAAAGTATGTATACCTATTTGTTGCACCTCTCCCTTCCGAACTCGACTAACCATAACATGATGATCCATCCCCTAGTACCACTTGCTTCGGGACAAGCATACTTAACCCATCTTCCTCCCCATATCTGCTTCTCTGCCTCTTTAATGTCTCCTTGTAGTTTAGTCACCTGGAGACACACAATGTTAGGCTTCCATTGTTCTATACAACTCCTTACCACTCTTCTCTTCCCCCTTTCATTTAACCCCCTAACATTCTAAGACGCTAGGTTGAGCTTTGTGATTCAAATTTTATGTCTCCTTTCCTCACGCTACTGCCCTCACTAGTTTTGAACTTTACATAAAAAGTAGTTGAATTCTTCCATTCATTGGTGCCTTTAAACCTATTTTTTCTAATTTATGATGATGACTCCATCCTTCTGATTTGTCAGCATGCATCAATTTGCATAAGAAGGCCCAACGTTCTCTCTTAATGACCACTAAAGTTAGTTCCATACGTTATGCCAGTCTTGATTAAATCTTTCCAAACCCCAAACTGCTATGGATTGTTTCTTTGTCAAAGAACTTTGTAGCTGCTTCTGTAGCTAAAGGTATCACCTCATCCAATTCCTAATTTTTGACACCCGAACTTGAGTTGTCCATCACAATAGATTGTTCTTTGAAATTCCTGACCCCCCTTATCTCCATTACGGCTACAACACCCTCAATCTCATCTAGAATTGTCTCTTTCATTTTTGAGCTTTTCCTTATGTATCCTACGTTTGAAGTTTTCACTATGGCTTCAAGGTTCTTTGCTTTTGTTGCAGTGAGATTATTTGGAGAAGAAGTTTTGGGCATTATAATCTCCTCGAGGAGTTCCTCAATTTGCAATTTTGGATTGGATTGGGCTTGTAAAATAATCGAACTTTTGGTAGATTGGTTTTTGTTTATGGGCCGGCCCATTATCCAAACCATTTGTCTACTAACTTGGAGACTTCACGTGTGTTTAATTTTGAAAAATACACACTCCTCACGTGTGCCTTGCAATCGACAGCTGTCAAGCTGGCAACTTGCTTGGTGACTTCAAAAGGGGCTATTAACTTCTGGGTATTATACGACCTCTTCAAAACAAACCTATGTGCAAAACCCTCATCTAGTGTTCCTCTAGCCTTCATTGTCTCTTTTTTTCTGAATTTGGTAAATTCCTTCGTTGTCTCATCCTTGGAGACCTATTTTTCCATATCTTTTCTCGACGCCTTCTCGAGGGTCATAGCTTAATTCAACCCAAATTGAAATCTTAAAGGCATAGCCCTCTTTGATTATGGCAATCTCACCGGGTATTTTCATTCATTCCTGACCATAATACGTGCCCATTTGAGATGGTTTCTCCATTTCGTTTCCTCCTCTGCTCTATACCGTCCTCCATATTTATCACCTATATCTTTGAAGACTTCTTGGGACCACAAGTACCGGGGTATTCCTATTGCTTTGGTCCAGATCTTCTCATCTTTGCCAGGATGTAACGCAGCCAACTAAAGGGTTCCACCATTCAAGTTGCATCGTCAAGTTCTTCCAATTCCACTCTCCTTGCAAAATTTGTTCTGCCATGTGCTTGTTTGGGAATTCGAAGAGGAAGATGTGCCCCACCATTTCATAAATATTAACTCCAAATATTTTCTTCCGGGTTGAAGAGGCCCATTTTCTTACGTCAATCAGGTTGGGGCTCTCTGATCCTCCGAAAAATCCTGTGATACTTCTCCCTAGTAGGCCCTCTATGCTACCACTGGCTTCCTTGAGACCCTGTTGTTGCCATTTACTTCTTAACTACCCTCTGGCATAAGGAATAGTTGGCTTTGAATGTTGTTACATTGTGGAATGGTGTTGATGAAACTTTCAATGTTAAATGCTATGTCTCTCCATCTCGCATTAATAGCAAGTTCAGGAACCATATTAACTTCTCTGGCTTCTCCTGTGAAAGATAAAAGCTCATGAACCATCCCTGTAGTACTTTCTGGCGTCGAAAAATTCCAACATTTGTTCTTTTGTCCTCCATCTTCTAACCGAGTTCTTGTTGTCATTAGAGGCTTCGTCGAGGATGTAACACATCTATTCCAATATCTTTTTGCTCAACGTTATCCTTCGCATTCTTTTTCTACTTCTCTCTACCCAGTGAAAGAATATGGATTTAATATTTGTGCAGAAGCAATTTCTCAATAGCACTTTGAAAATAGAATCGGGCATGGTCCAACCTCGGTAATCTGCTTCACTCTACGGTTATCCAAGATTGTTAGTATTGATATCGCATTGTTTGTATTTATGTATTTAATGCTATCATGATTCTCATCTTTAGATACTTAGAAACTAATTTAGAGTGATACTCATATGAGTGATACTTAGAAACTAATTTAGAGTGATACTCTTAAAAGCTTAAAATTCACAAATGGGTTTCGGATTTGTTGCAATTTCTAACAAATTGATTAAAGTGCTTCGTTGGGGCATTTTTGAAGTTCTGGTTAAATTTGAGCTATTCGAAAAAAGATTTGACCCATTTCCAACCGTCGTTGGAGTTTGCAGGAGACCAAACCCAAATATTTGTATTAGTTTGAATAATTTTGTATAACACATTAAAAATGCATACAAACACCACTTATACTTGACACATTATCTACAAGTGTATAAAGTTGTATACCATGTCACGAAAGAAACATTGGACAATATGGCTACATGGATGTAAATTTGTGTTGTACTATATTTTTTAAAAGAAAAACATAAAGCAATTCATTAGGATTAAAATGAGAACTTTGAAGTTAATTTTACAATATATCAATAATTCTACAAGTGGGGTTTGGTGAGGGTAAGGTATAGGGCTATAGGCAAACTTATCCTGATTAGTGGGGTAGAAAGGTGGTTTCCCGTCTCAAGAAAAAAGTTTTTGACAACATAATTTAAAAGAAATGCAAGAGTAAAAGCTATGATGAAAATATTGAATGAAGTAGAAAAAACAACAGTAGTAATAAAATCAAAAAATAAGATAATGCTAGCATCCTAATAATAATACTAGCAAGGAACATATAGGTGCTCCAAATTAGAACCTTGCTCTACCACTTCGAGAGAGAAAACGCTTAACTATCTATGTGTTCCTCCTCTTCACATGCCCGAACCATCTCAGCGTTGCCTCCCACATCTTGTCCACCATAGAGGCCACTCCCACCTTGCTCCGTATATCTTTGTTCCTAATCTTGTCTTTTCTAGTATGCCACACATCCATCTAAGCATCGTCATTTTGGACATGCACATTCATAACTGACCGATACTTCACCCCGTGCAACATGACTAGTTCAACTACTCTATAGACCTTAGGTTTAAGTCTCGGTGACAAAGATGATAACCTCCATCTCAAAAGATTAATTAATTAATACTTATATATAAGCAAATAAGAGAGCAACTTCCAGTCGTGCTATTTGCTTGAGCAGCTTTCGATTGTCCTGCCTGCTTCTTCTCCTTTATTATGTGGGGCCAACAAAAAATATTTTGTGGGCTTTTTAATTTAATCTTTTTAAAGCAGTTGCGTCTTGGCGTGTCTACTTCGATTGCTTAATTATATTTATTCAACTGCTTCAACTATAATTTTATAATGTTATCCCTAATAAATTCAATTATGATTTTATTGTATCACCCAAATCAATTAGTTTAAGTAATATAAACATTAAAATTAGGATAAAATAAATATAAAATAAAAGATTAGGTCTTCCTTTTCATACAGGACAAATACAATTAAACCATTTTAATAATTTTTTAACAATTATATTTGTCTAAAAAAAGGAAATACTTCTAAAAAAAATAATAGTAGAGAAGTGTATGTATATTAATAAATAAAATTTTGATATACTCTCAAAATTTTATATGTGCAACATAAATTAGAAGAAAACAGGTAACATATATTATTTAAAATTGACATAAAATGTAATACAGGTCTCAATAATTAATAACTTAAATTTTTTTTTAATATATAAAAAAAATCCATCAATGTCACATAAATCGACATAAAAAAATAACAAATAGTGGGTCCTTGCTAGCACGGGTCTTTGTAACTAGTTGTAAATACAAAAAGGTAACTTTCCTTACCAAACAGACCAAAAGAAAAGTGTCACATTAACTGGAACAAAGGGAGTATATGATTATGCTATATCTTGTAAAACTAAAGATGTTGAGAAAATGAGTCATTCTTTCAAAAAAAAAAAAGAAAAGAAAAGCTAGCATTTACCAACCTTGTGAGGTTCCTCTGAGTCTTCCCACAGCTATAAATTCCAAGATCCTTTCCTTAACATCGATTAACCCATAGTGGTCTTCATCAAGAATTTTTTCAGCCCGTAGTACATCAAAGTTCTCATCACTGCATTTTGGATCACACAAGTAGAAAAATTTTAGGAACCAACGCTAACCACCATGGCAGAGAACAAAAGCTATTAATCCAGGTCCAGCACCATCCACAAACATGGACTATGACAAATCAAGGTCCCAACTTATCCTACATAAGAAGCTCATCATCGGTACAATTCTAATCTTGCTTTCATGAATATGATTCTTCTAATGATAGACACTGGAATCTGGATAAACTCATAAATTGGGATGCCAAGGAAGCATCATCAAAGACAGAAGCATGGCACGTGAGAACCCAAACAAGGAACAGAGGGGGAGAGAAAAATTGGACGGCGATACAATATTACTCAATAGAAATATAGGCATGTCAAATCACTAGGCAGTAAGGTCAACCCGGAAGCCAAGCAAATTTCAAAGAATAATATTCTTACTTCTCGCTAATGGAAGATTGTTTTTAATAAACAATGCACTTGATGCCTAAGTTGCTCGGACTCTTCACTTTTGGTGCTGCACCCGTGTCGACACGACATGGGTGTGGGTGTGGGATCCGTGTCCGATATGGTCAACCGATTTCGGGTACTTTGACCAAAATCAATGGGAAAAGTATGGATAGTTTTATTGATTACTGTAATCAATCCAAAAGTTAAGGTAAAATTGAAGAAAATTGAATACTTTTTATATAGAAATTTCTCTGTCATTCATTTTTCTTTAATCTCCTTCCAGGATTTTCCTAAAGCTCTCCATGTAATATCTCATAATTTTGGTTTTATCATTCTATTTTTAGATATTTTAGTTATTTTTAGGCAGATCCCCGCACCCGTATCCATACATGGATCCATATCCCCAAATCTTAAAAATTAGATCATGAAGGATCCGACCTCTAGATCCGCACTCATATCGGACACCCGCACCCGAGTCCAAGCAACTTAGCTTGATGCCATGCCTATCTATATGATGTCTGTATTTCTAACCCCTGCCAGTGTTGCGAAGATATTGGATGCACTTAGAAGAAACTTTCTTTCGCAAGGAAACAGAGACAAGAAAAACAACCAACTGGTGAGATGGAGCACAGTTACAGCTAGTAAGAAGGAAAAGGTTCTATAAGACCGGGAACTTGAGAGTCCATAATCAACGTCGGATGATCAAATGGTTATGAGAGGTTTTCTACGAAGAACAATCTTTGTGGAAGGATGGTATCTAGTTAAAATATGGGGTGGACGGAAAATGGACAGCTAAAGTCACGAACAACCCTTATGGGGTAAGTTCATGGAAATCCTTCAGAACTTTATGGCCTAACTCTCAAACAAATCCAGCTTCAAAGTAAGAAATGAATGACAACATCCTTTTGGAAAAACAACTCGCTAGGCCAAATATCACTGAAGCAGCTACTCCCTGATATTTATCTTGAATTAGCAGCAGGGAACAACCGCGGGAGGGATATGATTTTTCAACCTAAGATGCTCCCAGACACAAGTTTCGAGGAAAATACCTAAGGTCCCTTTCCGATCTCAGGATTCCCATTCCAGTGGACTTCTTCCACTAGAATCTTCCCTCTTCTTCTATTCCAGTGACCTTCTTCCACTGGAATCTTCCCTCTTCTTCTACTCAATCTTCATACCAATAGGAATATTCCAACCAAAACCTTCTTTCTTTCTTCTGCCTCCAAACTTCTCCATTTAGGACCTCTCTTTTTCCCTACCTCATTCTTATAGAGATCATGAAGAATAGGATTTATTTCAATGCAGGATTCAAATCTTTTGGCATCGCGACATGGACAACGAACACAACGGGCTGGTACGAATGGGTTGAGAGAAGTTGCAAACTAATGAGAAGGATAGAGATTAGTTGCAACTCTATGGAATGGATTTGCTTTACCGAAAGCTTCTAAGGACCAAAAGAATCTTACCAGGAGATAGAATATGTCAGGAGGAGAGGCAGAGCATTTTAATACAGGAGGAGAAATGAACATGACAGATACATAAGCATTCTCTCTATAAAGGGGGGGGGGGGGGGGGGTCAGTTCTGATCATCCCAGACAGAACATTGAATGCTGATTGGTGTGACATTTCTCATATCATTGAAGAGTGTATTAAATGCCCAAAGAATCAAAATATGGCAGGCCCACCCAGCTTAACTGATGTCAACCACCTTTACGCAAAGGTAGTTAAGAGTCAATAAATGGTTCCCAAAGAAATCTGGAGAAACAGAGGTTAGAAGAGATAAGGGGGTAATAGAAATTCCAGTTAAACGAGGAGTGCAAGAGTTGGGAATTTTGAACTGATGTTTGGTAAGGGTTTTGGAAGATGGGTGCAAGGAGTAGCCTACTTTGAGTGAAAAAAAGAGATGGTCCTCAATTTTGCTTGGAGAAACACCTTGGGTGTAAGCATCTATGAGTTGAACAATAGTAGATTTCTATTCGAATTTCCCAATAGATTTATGGAGGACCAAGTCGTACAAAAGCAATGATACTGGCAGAATAAAAAATTCAATCTCAAAGGGATGTATGTACATCAATCTCTAGAAGCTCAAAGGAAACATGGATTAGAGCCGTCGGAATACCACTACACTAAGGTCGCAAAAAGTTTTCCAGGAAATTGGAGAAGTTTGCGGATGATGGTCGGCTACAGAGGAAGAAACAAAGCTCAGGAACTACATGAAATGGGCTAGAATATTGGTCGCGAATGAAGAGAATAGTATTTCGAAAGATGTCGCAATCTCACATAATAGGCTTAAGTTCTACATCCCGATGTGGGCTAAGTCAAATCCTAGATTTGAAATTCTGCCAGAGTCAGTCAGAGAAGATGATGGAGGGCATTACTGCAGGGAAGGGCAATCTCTGTAACAAAGTACCAATATCTATAGTTTTAAGGATTTGATGAACATAAATCACGTGGGAGAAAAGGGCCAATAACTCTTTGGGCTCAACAGATAAACTACTTGGACCAGACGCAGTAGCCCATTTCATTTACAACACCTTTAGATGAATTTGGGTCTACCTCCTCAATTAAAGATGACTTCTATGAGATTTTTCTTAGTACTTCCCACCCGCAAACTGCCCCAAATGACATGCAAATAGCAAAGAGGAGAACAGAGGATGAGCAAGAGAGAATCTAGTGGAAATTAATTAGGATATTTTGCAGTTATACGAAAGGCCAAAACATCTCGGAAGCCTAGAAAGAGAGGGCAGCAGATTAAAAGAAGGGACAACAAATCTGGTAGTCAAAAATCCCATAGAAGCGATAGAAAACTGGGAGGTGGAGGGCCGAGACTCTCTGCACCCAAACACAGCTAATGATAGACAAAGAGGAGATTTTACTATGGGTACAACCAAACATGGTGAAATATGGAAAATACTAGGGGTAGACTTCCAGGGACATGAAGAGGAAGCTTTGGAACTACTACTTCAGGTAGATAGTAGCAGGAGAGAATGGAGACTGATGTAACATTCAAGAAGACTAGAGCCAAAGGTGCCCAGGAACTCAAAAGCTTAGTGGCCTTTGATATTAAATTTAAAAGTGGTGGAAACACGGCAAGGGGAGAATAAACAATAATAGTTCCTGATGAAATTCAAAGTAATTTCATGGAATTTGAGGGGATTGAATTTTAGAGAGAAAGGAGACTTGTTAAAAGTATGGTACTTGATTGGAATGCAAATATTTATTGTTTCCAAGAAACAAATTTGGAGGGGGACATTTCAGAATTAGTAAAACAAATCTGGGGAAATAGATGGATCAAATATGAGTATTTGGAGGTCAGTGAAACAAGAGGGGGCATACTGATGGTGTGGGAGAGCAGAATATGGAAGGGAGAAGTGCTCGAGACTGATTCATATACTCTAACTTGTAAGTTTGAAGCACAACTTCAAAGTTTTTCTTGTCATATTACTGGGGTGTACACATCATATTGTTACATTGGAAGAAGATTAGCCTGGAAAGAGATCGGTGACGTCAGGGGTTTGTTCCAAGGGCCTTGGGCTGTTTGTGGTGATTACAATGTTTGTAGATTTGTCTCCGAAAAAGGATTTGTGTAGAACAATAGGGAAGAACTTTTCACATGTCATTGAAGATATGGGGCAAATTGATCTTCAAATGGAAAATACAACCTTCACTTGGTACAAAGGGGATAACCATGAAGCAGCTTCCAAAATAACCAAAATTATGCTTTCAAAGGGATGGGATGAAAGCTTCAACAACTTGAAGCTGATCCCACTTCAAAGGATTATTTCAGATCATATACCACTAGCCCTACAAGGTGGGACCTGGAACAAAAACAAAAGGTATTTCAATTTTGAAAATTGGTGGTTGGACACTGAGGGGTTCACTGATAGAGTCAGAGACTAGTTGGAACAATTTCAATTTTGATGGGAGACCAAAATATGTACTGGCCTGCAAAGTGCAAGCCTTGAAAAATAAATATAAGGAATGGAACAAAGAATTTCAAGGAAATCTAGGGTTGCAAAGAAAGAAAATGTTAGAGAAGATGGCAGATTTTGATTGAGTGGTTAAAAACAGATATCTATCAAAAGAACAGTCCAAAAGGAAAGGTGAGATGCTACTGGAATATGATAATCTTATCAAAAGAGAAGAAATTGTCTAGAGACAAAGACCAAGAACCCTATGGTTGAAAGAGAAGAACAGGAACACTAAGTACTTCTATAGGATTGCAAATGCTCACAAAAGATACAATACATTGATCAACTGGAGGTAGAAGGTGAGATCACACAGGATACAAGCAGAACTAAAAAAAAGAGAGTTGATTTTATCAGAGGCTCTACACAGAAACTTTTCAATGGAGAGCAACTAGCAATTTCCCAAACTGTCTAGTCATTTCAATAGAGCAGAAAGAAAGTTTGCAGATTCTTTCAAGAAGAGGCAGGGCCGAGATGTATGTGCAATAGATAAAGCCCCAGGACCGGATGGTTTCACCATGGGATTTTATATTAACTGCTGGGAAGTTGTAAAAAATGACATAACAAAATTTCCATAAGCAAGAAGCCTTGGAAAGACTTTCATTGCACTAATCCCAAGAAGAAAGGTGCTACTGAGTTGAGGGACTTCAGACCCATAAGCCTGATAGACAGCATCTATAAAATCTTCTCCAAACTCCTAACAGAGAGATTGAAAGGGTGATGGAAAGATTGGTAGATCCTCAATAGATGGCATTTATTAAAGGTAGACCAATTATGGATGCAGTCTTACTGACAAATGAAGCTGTAGGATCAAGAATGAAGCAAAAGAAAGCAAGAATATTGTCCAAGCTTGACAATGGAAAAGCCTATGACCATGTTAATTGGGGATACTTGTTAGATTTTTTGGAGAAGATGAGATTTGAGCCTAACACTTTGTTTGGATGGTTGTGATGTATTGTTTCATAATGTATTGTATTGTGTTGTATCATACTGTATTGTTCCAATGACTACAATATTTGGATAAATTGTATTGTCCTTCGTCGTTACATAATTTCATATGTCCATAATTTGAATGATAAATCTACAAGAAATTGAAAAAAGATAGGGTAAATGATAAAGTAGAATTATTAAATAAATAAATAAATAAAGTAAAAAATGAGAAGAAGATATTAAAGTAACAACGCAACCACACCAATCGGTCGTTACATAAAATGGATCTTTTCGTTATTACCTAACGATGAAATTAAATGATAGGATACAATGGAATCTAAGTAACAATCAAAACAAACATTGTACTTAAACTAACAATACAATACAATACAATGGGTAACAACCATTCAAACATGGGGTAAAAGGATAAAATTATGTATAACTTCACTGAAATTCTCTATTTTGATCAATGGTACACCACTAGGATTCTTTGGAGCTCAAAGGGGCCCCAGGCAAGGGGATCCTCTGTCCCTTTCTTATTTTTGCTAGTTATGGAGGGACTTAACAACATGCTCAAAATAGCTAACACAAATGGCAGGTTGGAAGGTTTGATGTGGCCAGAGATGAAAGGGAAAGCTTAGAAGTGACTCATCTACAGTATATAGGTGACACACTCATCTTTTGTTGGGCTAAAGAAGAACAATTCAGATATCAGAGAGTAATTTTGGTCCAATTGAAGGATCTCTGGGCTACATATTAATTGGCAAAAGAGCTTTTTCTTTATCCCATTAATAAAGTCAACAACATGGAGGCACTGAACATTATTCTAGGTGGACAAAATGGGACCCTCCCAAAGTCTCAAGTGATTTGGAACAGTGTGATAAAGAAGTGTGGGAAGAAATTAGCTAGATGGAAGGGGCAATACTTGTCTTCGGGAGGAAGAGTAACTCTTATTAACTTAGTCCTAGATGCCATGCCTACTTACATGATGTCTTTATTTCCCATTCCAGCAAGGGTCTCAGACAGATTGGATAGGATTAAAAGGAAGTTCCTATGGCAGGAAAACAAGGACAGGAAAGGTGTTAAGTGGAAAGATCTATTAATCAAAAAAGGATTGGGGATCTAGATATTAAAAATTTGTAGAACACCGTAGGCCCTTAGAATGAAATAGTTATGGAAGTATGCTAATGACAAACAACTGTTATGGGAAAAATCATAAAAGCCAAGTACGAGTGTGAAAATAAGTGGATGACAAAGGAAGTAATTTCCACATATGGTGTGAATTTATGGAGATCTATAAGGGCCTTATGGGATGATTTCAAGATCAAAACCAAGGTCAAAGTTAAGAATGGGGAAAAAACAAGCTTATAGGAAGATGACTAGCATGAGATGGGGATTTTGCGGAATATCTATCCAGACATCTACAACTTAATGCTAAATTAGCAAAGAAGAATTGTTGAAATGTACACACCTGATGCATGGGAAATCAATTTGAGAAGGCAAGTAAATGACTGGGAAATCACAAGAGTCACAGAATATTTTAACACTATTGGCCAATTTAAAGGAACTCAAGAAGGGGAAGATGAGCTTTGGTGGTGGGGCAACGGTGGAGGAATCTTCAAGGTTGGCAAAGCATACAAATAGTTGAATAATCACAACAACAGAATGTCAATTGGTCATGGAAAATTATATGGAAGATGAATATACAATACAAGGTGGCAAGCTTTATTTGACTCCTATCTAAGAAAGTTGTCCTTACACAAGACACAAGACAACCTGATGAAAAACGAATAACTTTATGTCCCAGATGTATTTTTTGTGGAGAACAAGCAGAGATTGTTACGACATTTGTTCCTTCCCTGCAAAATCACAGGTCAGCTTGGAGGCTATTCATAAACATTAAGGAGTCTAGGGATGGCAATGTGGCGGGGGAGGAGAGGTGGGCGGGCTAGGTTTAAAATTATGTGGAGAAGAGAGGGTTGAAGTAACTATTTTTAAAACTGGGGGAGTTGTGGGCTTAAAGAACCAAATAGGAATTTGAAAAAAATTAAATCTTTATAATTAGTAAAGATCAATGACATAAGCTTTTTATATTAAACATTGACTTTAATTTTATTATTTTCTAAAATTTAAACTAGACATGTTCGGTAAATTATTAGTTGTTGAAATGTTAACTAGAGGTTTTAATTAATGATTAAGAAGCAATTGTTGAAATGTCGGCTAAAAATAGTTAATTAATTGTTGAGATGTTAAATAGCGAAAAATTAAAAAAATTGATGAATTTTTATTATTCATATTAAATGCAATTAAAAAATAAAAGAACTTAAAAATTTAAGCGGGGCGGGTTGAAAATGAAAAAAAATCATCCTCCCGGGCAAGGTGGTTCAAAGATTTTGTGGGTTGTGCTCAACTCGCCCCGGCCCTGCCCAACCCCATTGACATCCCAAAATGGATCGTTTAGTACGAAAATGAATAACGCATGGATTAGTAACGCAACGATGAGTAATGCAAGAATTAGTAACATCGGGATTAGAATGCTTGAATTATTTTTTATCAAGTGTTCGGTTCATTGCTTTTCATATAATAGTGCTTGATTTCAAAATTCTACAAAAAGATTCTTTTCAATTATATCATTGAATTATTATGGAAGTTTTTATTTCATGAATTGGGTTAAAGTAGATTTGTTTTTTGAGGAACGGGTAACGGAGGATCAAAGTAGATTATTTTGTTGTGTCTTCTAACTAGCCAAGAGAACAATAATTTTTTTGCCATGTTTGTTATTTTCTCACTTGAATTATTTGAGGATAAAATTGTGATCTTAATATATTGATCACCCACAAAACACCAATTCAATTTAATAAAGGTAGACCATCTAATTTTAAAATAGAAAAGATGGTAAATAATTGTAAAAATGAATAAACCATCTATATTTTCACATAAAAATTTACAAGTTATAGTTTTAATATGGAGTTTATATCTTAAAATGTACTCAACTTTGGAAAATTAACAGTCATTGAACTTTGTTTTGTATCAACAAAATCACTCAACTGAATTAATTTATCAAAAGAAATAGCATAGCAAAATATTTTTTATACACAACTTATATATAAACCCACAAATAAATAAAATTTAAAAATTCGGAATTAAAATTTTATTTTTTTTAGATTATGTAAATATGAACCCACAAATAAATAAAATTTGTAAGATAATTTATTTAAATAAATTTACTAGTACAAAACTACAAATATAAAATTAAGAAAATAAAATAAAAGTGTTAAAGAATTTGAGAGATATTTTGTCTTTACATATTTAATCCTATGATATTAAATCATATGTATTACTAATACCACCAAATGAAAGGTATTAATTAATACCATGTACGGTGTATTAACTAATACATAGATTAGTTATACATAGGCTCAAAATTCCTACCAAACATAGTATTAAATAATCCCATACAAAATACATGGATTATTTCTCCTAACACATGTTACAAAACGGCCCCGAAAGGTTTCTCTTGGTCTATGGCAGGAAAGGTTACAAAGGCTCTTCAAAGCTGGGAAGACGCTGGATTTCAAGCAGAAGCATAAGTCGGTGGAGAATTATCCTAACCAGCATATATTGGACAATTTGGAAGGAGAGAAATGCTAGATGCTTTGACAGCATAAAGAATAGTATAGAGCAGATCAAATTGCATTGTATCTTGATTCCATGTTTTTGGTATAATTGGATTTGGTCCAATGATCTTGTATCTATTATTGATGTGCTACATTCATTATAGACATAGGATCATAGGATCTGATTTACTTGTAAAATATTGCCTTAGTACGGCCCACGTACTGATCTGTTCCTATCGATATATATAAAGTTAAAAACACAGGAGGGGTTTGGTTGAACTCATGATTGAATCACAATTTCAAAAGACTGTTAACAGGAAGATTGGCATGCTAACAAAGTTTACTAAACGCAATAATTCAAAGAGAATTCTGCCACTGAAGATAGTAATTTTTGCTTGGGATAGACAAGGTGAATTTTCTGTTAAGTCAACTTTATAAGGAACTTAAGCTTCCAAATAATCAGATTGGTTGCTTGGCTCGGAAATTGATATGGCAAGTGAAAATTCCATACAAGTTGCTTGTTTCACATGGCTTTTGGCCAAAAAACAAAATGAAATAAAATATTTATTCTAGACGATATCTTTTTGCACTGTAGAATGACAGATCAATTACAGAAGAGTAAGGTGTGTCATGCCAAGGAGAATTCATTAAGTCCTAGAATGTTGGAATAGAGATGGCCTTATCAACTTAGAGAGACAGAGGATGGTCCCCACTAGCATTTAGTGCCAATTTGGAAGGAGAGATACCAAAGATCTTTCGAGGACAGCAACAGTTCTACCCAGAGCTGAAGATGAATTGTCTATCCCTTTACTATTTTTGGAGTAAACAAGAGTATTTAGAAGATGTGGAGTCTTTTGTGATGTTTTAGAATACTTGTAAGAAGACAAAAGGGCTTGGAACTCTAGTTGTACTTCACTCTCTAATTATGGAAGATTACACTGCTTTGCGCCCAGTTTATTATATATATACAAATCCGCTACCTTATCAAAAAAATAATCACACTGCCCATTTTGTTACTCTGTTAAGTCAGCTTCTCTCAAACAGATTCCATTATTACAGCTAATCAAGGATCAGATAACATCAGTTGAACTGAGCCATAACAACGTATAAGGTACATCGAGACAATCAAGATAGGCAACAAACCTGTAACTACCCCATGGCAAGGCTGTCAACCAATCAAGATAATTACGCGTTACGTTGAATTCACTTGAACTAGCTTCCAATAGTTGCAGTTTTGTAAGTTCTTCTTCAATAACTTGCATGACATGAGCCGGTATTTTTTCTTTATCAGGCTCCAGCCTTTCCCTAAATTTTGCTGCAGTAATAAGCAAAGGTAGTGTCACACAATTGGATGTACTAAAAAAGAAACAACAAAATATCTGTCCAACCACTTAAAGCAAACCTAATAATAAGGTAATTTCTTCTCTCAACTTCAAAACCAATACTAAAACCAAAACCAGGCCTATCCAAAATGTTGCAAGTGCAGCTTGACCATATCTTTGTGCAAATTATTGACCAATGAAAGAATGAAAACCACATTTTAGAGTTTGTGTAATGTTCACTATCACCCCAAAAAAAAGTGGAAGAAGCACCTCCATAAGTATTACATTCCCCAACAGAACAAAAGGGAGAAGAAAGAGTAAAAGACGGAGCTAGCTGGAGGCTTTTAAATACGGAAGTACACTAAAAAGGGAAACAGGAAGGAATTCAAGAGAAAAAGAGAAGTCTGAATAAGAAGGATAAATCTGAATCATAAGCAGTCCATGACTTAAATAATGACACTGTTGTGCTTACCAAAAATGTGGTCTTCCATCAATTAAATCCATGTTGAAGTAACTTTGTGCAACATTACCAAACATGGTTGAAAGTAACCTTGGATTTGAAGTTAAACGATTACAAATATGTTTCATCAGGTTTTTTAGTGAGGAGACAAAAAAAAAAACCTATAAATACTATGTCAAATATACAGAATGTCTTAAAATAATTTTAGGAGGTGTGTCAAAAGTTGGATTGTATACAACGAAAAATTCAACCTTCAAACTATCTACTTCCTATCGATGAAAACCAATAGTAGCCTGAACGCTTTTTATTCATCTTGTGACAATAGTAAAAAGCTCAAGTACCTCTTACAACAGAAATGACAAAATTGCAAAATGGTCTTTTTATGCTACTGCTACAAGGAATTAGAGTAGGGCAGTATGATATAACTCATTGGCCAAACAGAAAATGTGCTTGGCTCTAATAAATTTTTAAAAAAAATTATCCATTTATCAATAACAATTAAGAGAAAACGAACCAGAAAGAGCTGTCTTGTCATCCGTCTCCAAACCTAGTTCCTGCTAAGGCAATCAAAATCAGTCATTGAAAATGCCTATGTGAGGACTGAAAATCAGCTCTTTCATTCATAACAAGGAATACCAAGCTCAACGTATATATAAGAATAAACATATTTAAGTTCAACTAAGTTTAAGGATGACAACATAAAAAAACTGCACATAATCCACATGCCTTCTTTATGGCCTTTAACTGTTCATTCAACAAATAACGGCGTTGCTCTCCACTTATTTTTTCTTCAATTGCTTTTGCTATTGATTCCTGCAGAAAACAAAGAAGATGTAAATTTCTAAATGCATGCATAATTATTCAAAGTTCTGGAATGCATGTTGACATGCATTTACCTGAATCTTACTTATCTCCATTTCTTTCTTCACTATCTCCAGAGTAAGTTGTAGTCGTTTATGCACCTGATGCAGGTATTACAAGGTAACTATGAAACAACATCCAAGAAACAAGACATTCACTTAATCTTATGTACACACTATATTTTGAGCACTCAGCAGACTAAAGGGAGATCCCTCCGACGGTGAAGATTGCTTCCAATAATTAGGAAATCAAAAATACAAAAAAACATTGTTATGTTTACAAGACACCATATAGGCAAAAGGATCTATACCCATTACTTCCAATAATCAGGAACTAAAAATACAAAAAATATTGTTATATTTTCAGCACTAGTGAAGATTGCTTCCAATGATCAAACAACAACATACCCAATGGAATCCCACAAGTGGGGTCTGGGAGGGTAAAATATAAGCAGACCTTACCTCTACCTCATAGAGATAGAGAGGTTGTTTCCCGAAAACTCTCGTCTCGAAAATCAAACCCCATAAGCAGAAGATACTAGATATGGGAAAAAGGGAAAAGAAAAGGGGGAAAAAAAGGAAAGCAACTAATAATGAAAAGCAAATGATAGTATGTAAATACGATAAAAGCAACAAATACAAGACGGATAATGACAACACAGGATATAAAGACACGACTACTCCTACTAACCTACTATATCACAGTCCATACATCCACCTAACCCTATCAGCCTATTAGCCTTCTATCCTAATATGCAACTTCCACTCTTTTCTATCTAAAGTCATGTTCACGGTGAGATACAGTTTCGCCATATCTTGTTGATCACCTCCCCCCAATACTTCTTTGATCTACCTCTACCCCTCCGTGTAACTCCTAAATCTATCCTCTCGCACCTCCTAAGAGGAGCATTGGTACTTCTTCTCTACACATGTTCAAACCATCGCAGTCTCACTTTCCTCATCTTATCAACCATAGGGGCCACCTTTAAGTTCTCCCAGATGATCTCATTCCTAATCTTATCCCTCCTAGTATGTCCACACATCCATCTCAACATCCTCATTTCCGCGACCTACATCTTCTGAACATATGAGTTTTTAATTCGCCAAAACTCCACCCTATATAGCAGATATGGTCTAACCACCATTCTGTAAAATTTGCCCTTAAGTTTATGTGGTATCTTTTTATCACAAAATACTCCAGAGGCAAGCCTCCATTTTGTTCATGCTGCCCCAATACGATGTGTGATATCATCATCCATACCGCTACTACTCTGAATGATGGACCCAAGATACTTGAAGTTTTCTCTCTTTGGGATAGGTTGAGCGGCAAGGGTCATTTCAATGTCTGTTTCATCTCTCGCAACACTGAATTTGCACTCCAAATATTCTGTTTTAATCTTGCTCCGTTTCAATCCTTCGAATTCCAAAGTATATCTCCAAACCTCCAATGTATCGTTAACTTTAGCCCAAGTCTCATCGATCAATACTATGGCATCCGCAAATAGCATACACCATGGCCCTCCTACTGGATAGACCATGTCAGCTCATCCATTACCAAGACAAAAAGAAAAGGGCTCAACACAGATCCTTGATGAAGTCCCATCTCAACAAGAAAATACTCTGAAGTCCCACCATTCTTACACGAGTTTTAGCTCCGTCATAAATGTCCTTTATCACCCCAATATACATCATTGGAACACGTTTCGCCTCTGGACATCTCTATAGTAGATCCCCCGAAACTTTGTCATAGGCCTTCTCAAAGTCAATGAACACCATATGAAGGTCCCTCTTTCTCTCCCAACATTTCTCCACTAATCTCCGAACAAGATGGATTGCTTCAGTAGTCGACCGCCCCGGCATAAATCCAAACTAATTCTCTGAAATAGACACTCCTTTTCTCACCCTCATCTCCACACTCTCTCCAGACCTTCATAGTACGGCTTAACAACTTGATACCCATGTAATTGTTACAGTTTTGAATATCACCTTTGTTCTTGTACAATGGAACCATTGTACTACTCTAATCTTAGGGCATCTTAGCAGTCTTCTTAATAGCATTAAACAACCTAATCAACCACTCGATACCATTCTTGACCATGCTCTTTCAACATCCACTAGAACCTCATCGGGTCCGATCACTCTCCCTCTGTTCATCCTACTAATAGCACCTCTAACTTCCTCAGCTTTAAATCGCCTGCAATAACCAAAATCTTGAGGAATATCGGAGTGCGCCAAATCACCCAACTCAATATCTCTGTCACTTTTTTCATTTAAGAGGTTATGAAAGTAAGCTTGTCACCTTAGCTTAACAGAAATCTTATCCACCAACACCTCACCCTCCTCATTCTTAATGCACTTGACTTGGTCTAAGTCACAAGCTTTTCTCTCTCTCTCCTTCGCAAGCCTATACAATCTCTTGTCCCCGCCTTTTTCACCTAACTCAACATACAAGCGCTCAAGCGTTGCTGTCTTAGCACTCATCATTGCCATCTTCGCCATCTTATAGATATCCCTAAGCCTTCTTATAGACAAGCTTCTTAGCTTTCACTTTGCAAAACTTCTCCACTCCACCACCAATAACCTTGACATCCACCAAAGGTCCTTTGATGGCTACTTTTCTAATGTAATCAGTTGTAGTGTCCCATATGGTATTCACATCTCTGCTATTACTCCAAGCCCTCAAATTACTCAACCTTTTCCCCCATCTCCCGAGAAAGGACAGAAGTCAAGCCACCCAATCTAATCCTCGATTGGGCAAAAATAGCCTGCTTCCTCTTACCCCTCTTAATCTCTAAGTCTTCCACTAAAAGCCTATGTTGAGTGAAAATATTTACAAAGGCTTCTATTACCCTTCCGTAGGAGTAAGTAATCAATTTGGGGTCTTAGCAACCATAGTACGAAAGGTAACTATATGTTTCCCTCTTCGGGAAACATGAGTCAGCAATAACTCTAAGAAAGATGCTCCACCTCTATTCCTCTCCCCAAAACCAAAGTCCCCACGGACATCGTCAAAACCACTAGATGTAGCATCGATATGCCCATTAAAATCTCCCCCAATGAAGATATTTTTTGTGTATGTCTGATATACCTCTCACAACCTCATCCAAATTTTCCCAAAAGAGTTTTTGGTATTCCTCATCCAGACCCACTTGGGGCGCATGGGCACCAACTATATTCACAATATGACTATCGACCACAAGTTTAATAAACATCATCCTATCATTAATCCTCCTGACTCAACCACATACTCCTTAAGGTCCTCATCTACTAGGATACTTACTCCATTTCTATCCCTAGAGCCACTCAAGTACCATAATTTAAACCCGTCTCCATCACGAGCTTTGGTGCCTAACCATCGGGTCTTTTGAACACAGGTTATATTAGTATGTCTCCTCTTAAGACTCTTCACTAGCTCTATAGAGTTCTGTAAGTGATCCTATGTTCCACGTCCCTACTCTCAACCTATGCAAGCCCATGCCCCTCTTACCACTACTACCCCTAGACTCTGATCCCAACCAACGATATGATCCTAATCCACCATCAAACCCCAATGCCACTAAACTACACTAAGAGCCACTAACTCAACAAACTATAAAAGATAACAAATAAACAATCTCTCTAACGGAAACAACAGCCCAACAATACAGAACACTAAAATCTAAACTATAATTTACAATAATCAACTACTCAATCCTATAATCCTATAAAATAGAAAAACATCAAGACAAAAAATAATAATCCTATAAACTACTTGCAACAACACACAACACCATGATGCAAAGAGTATGAGAAACAACCACAATATTTAACAAGCAAGAAATATAACAAAAATAAAATATATTCAAAAATATGTAACAAGCAAGAAGTATGTAACAAGCAAGAAATATTGCAAGAAATATGAAATAGGCAAGAAATATTGCCAGAAAGAGAATTTTTGTAAGAAAGAAATAATATACACACTATATTTTGATTACTCAGCGGACTAAAGGGAGATCCTTCTGACGGTGAAGATTCCTTCCAATGATGAGAAAATCAAAAAATACAAAAAAAAACATCGTTATGTTTTTAACATCCAGATAAGTGGAAGGATCTATGTCCATCCCTACCTTGCTTAGCCACAGCTTGGTGTCTGTCTGTCTGTCTATCTGTCTATCTGTCTATCCATCTATCTATCTATCTATCTATCTATCTATCTATTGGCACAAGCTCACATAGAGAAAACAGAATGTATCTACCTTCTTGAACCACAGGAACTTACATCTAGCTCTTCAAGCACTTGCTGGCATTGCAGCGGGTTGGCTCCAGATATTGCAGCCCCAAAATCTGCTAACCTTGCATAATTGAAATCACCAATATGCTGCAACTTCAAGAAGTTAGAATATTGAACGGTGATAAGCATAGTAATGTTCAAGCAATGTATAAGGAAGACAGATAACTATTGATTGAGTAATTAAACATAGTGATGCTCAAGCAATATATAAAGAAGACCGATAACTAATGGTTGAGTCATTATATAAGCAATAATAATAAAATAGCTTCTATTTTATCACACCAAAACATTACAAGAAGTCCTTCTAAGTATTTTCTGTTCTCCAAGGAATAGAGAGGACAGGGTAGGAGAAATTGCAAATTTCTAACTCTGTTGAGGCCCTATGGTGGGAACAAGAAGACTTGATTCTGAAGTTAGTTGTAACAGACATAAGGCATAGCAAGAAGATCTTATAAAAAGAAGAAACAAGTGTCAAAAACACACCTGAACTATCCGTTTTTTTTAGTTTCATACCTAAACTATTGGAAGTGTGAATTTCATAATTAAACTGTCACTTATTAGTTTGAAAAACACACCTCTCTTTTGTTCTACTCTCATCATGGAGTGTGTGCTACACTCCCTTTTATTTTTTTAGAAAATGCCACATCACACTCCACGTGGACAAAACATTTTACTTTGATGAAAAATAAATAAATTATAATATTAGCTAAAGTTAAATATTAAAGTAGTATTGTTTCAAACAAATTATAAAGTAAAATAAAAAAACTATTTTTCTTACCCCACTCCACCATTTCCTCCCACCATAAATTTTTACTTCATCCGCCCAATTAAAATAATAACTTAGATATTATTTTAAATTTTGTAAAAAAATAATTCTGGCCTACCCAGCTAATCCTCCACTTTCAGCTTTTTCTCATTTTTAGAAGATTATTTTTTACTTGTCGCAAGTTTTTTGTTAAAAAAAATTATTTTTGTTATATTCAATACACAAGTAGAAAAAAATATTCTATAATACGTATACATATCGATAAAAAAATGTAAAAAAGAGAAACAAATAAATTAGGAGCAGAGTTAGATAGGGGTAAGGATAGAATTTTATTATTTTAAGAAATAAAAATAATATCGATTTTTTTAGGAATGAGTGTTGGAGGGAGTGAAGTTTGATTTTTTTAAGAATATTTTACAAAAGAGATTTAAAATATAAAAGGGCGAGGATTGTTGGATGTGAGGGTGGGGTGGAGGGGGGGGGATGGGAACTCAATCAATTCTTCGAAAATATTATATTACCTTCATTGATAATAGCCAAAAATATCAGGCGTATGTTATTCTTGCAACTTCCTGAATGGTTTGAAGATTTTCAGGAATGGAATAGAGAAATGCAAATTAAATGTACTTATAATGGTGTTCAATTATCAGAAACAAAATTTCCCAAAATTGGTTGAGAGACGGGATTCATATCAACATTTTATTTCTTTTTTGTCTGAAACCTTGGCATATATCTAAACTGTACCCCTCCCGCAGAGAGCTAGTGAAAAAGAAAAAAACAAAAAGATGATTTTTTGTTTTTTAACAGTTTGGGGAATGGAAACTGAACTTCCCTTTGGTTCTCCCTGAAAGCGCCCTTCCTTTTTTTATCCCATTTTAAAAGAACTGAAAAAAAAAATTGCAAAATTCAAAAAGAAATATTTTAGAACTCTAAAAAATTTAAAAAGAAAAACAAAATTATTTAGAAGAGTTTTCAAAGAAGCCAAAAAATGGCTTATACTTTATTGGATTTCTAAAAAAAATAAAAAAAGAACTTTCAAAAGTAAATCTGTCTGTATTATTTAGATTCAAAGAAATATCTGAATGAGCGCTTTCCTTGGAGATGGAAAATTTGCCCACCCGGTTTTATCAATTTGTAAATTCTTCCTCAGTTAGTTAAAAGAATGAAACTGGCTGATATTATGACAATACTAGGTAGCATAGATATCATTATGGGAGAAGTTGATCGTTGAAATGATAATTGATAC
>JAOTQJ010000002.1:5894621-5904780 GCA_025642045.1 Solanum sejunctum | reverse complement strand
AAAGGGAAATAAACTTTGGTATAGATCTCCTTCCCGATACTCCACCCATTTTCATTCCCCCTTACTGTATGGCCTTGGCAGAATTGAAGGAGTTAAAAGAGAAATTGAGGTATTTGTTAGAAAAGGGTTTCATAAGGCCTAGTAAGTTACCTTGGGGTGCACCAGTGTTGTTTGTGAAGAAAAAGGATGGTTCTCTTAGAATGTGCATTGATTACAGACAACTTAATAGAGTTACCTTATAGAACAAGTACCCTCTACCAAGGAATGATAACCTTTTTGATTAACTTCAAGGGGCTAGTCACTTTTTAAGATTGATCTTCAGTATGGATATCACCAAGTGAAAGTAAGGGAGTGTGATATTCCCAAGACGGCTTTCTGGACTAGGTATGGGCACTTTGATTTTATGATTATGTCCTTTGGGTTGACTAATGCATTGGTTATATTTATGGATCTCATCAATAGGGTCTTTAATACCTACCTTGACATGTTTGTGGTGGTCTTTATTGATGATATCTTGATTTATTCCTGTAGTGAGGAAGAGCGTGTGAATCACTTGAGGGTGGTGATGTAAATTTTGAGAGATAAGAGGTTGTATGCCAAACATAAAAAATGTGAGTTTTTGTTGAAAAAGGCTGCATTTTTGGGGCATGTGGTGTTGTGTGAAGGCATTAAGATGGATCCTAAGAAGATGGAGGTAGTAAGAAGTTGGCCTAGACCTTTGACTCATCAGGCATTAGAAGTTTCTTAGGTTTGGCGAGCTATTACTTGAGGTTTGTAAATTGCTTTTCTTCTATTTCTTCTTCTATGACTAAGTTGACCCAAAAGAAGGAAAATTTGTATGGACCTATGAATGCAAAAAGAGTTTCCAAACCTTGAAAGATAAGCTTGTCTCCGCTCCTATCTTGGCTCTACCAGAAGGGTTAGAAGGGTTTCTTATATATTATGATGCCTTAAAAATTAGTTTGCGGTGTGTCTTGATACAAAATGGCAAGGTGATAGCATATGCATCTAGGCCACTTAAAGTGCATGAGAAGAATTATCGCACCCATGATCTTGAATTGGTGGTCATGGTATTTGGTTTGAAAATTTGGTATCACTACTTGTGTGGGTTTCATATTGATGTGTTTACTGACCACAAGAGTCTCCAATATGTGTTCACCCAAAAATATCTTAACTTGATACAAAAAAGGTGGTTAGAGCTCCTTAAAGACTATGATGTGAATGTGCATTCTAGCCCCTTCAAAGCTAATATCGTGGCCTATGCTCTAAGAAAAGTGTCCAAGATTAGTCTAGTCATGTTATGATGGTGGCAAAGAGGTAGCTAGATTAAGGGTTAGGTTGGATGAAGTTGATAATGGTGGTGTAGTGGTTGCTGACAGTTCTGAATCTTCCTTAATTGAGGAGGTAAAGGTAAAAAAAGATCTTGACCCTGCCTTGCTATTGCATATCTTGGAGAAGAATGGAAATGTGGAGGTTTTCTCCCAATGGGGAGACGGCGCCCTTAGGTACCAAGGTAGATTGTGTGTACCAAATATAGATTACTTGAATGAATTGATCTTGAAGGAGGCCCATAATTCATCCTATTCCATTCACACCGGTTCTACAAAGATGTATAGGGACTTAAGAGAGGTGTATTAGTGGGGTGGTATGAAGAGATACATTGCCAAGTTCATATCCGGATGTCAAATTTGCCAATAAGTGAAGGACGAACATCAAAGGTCAGGTGGCCTAGCCCAAGATATAGAAATTTCTACCTGGAAGTTGGAAGATACCAACATGGATTTTTTGGTTGGGTTGCCTAAGGCTAGGAAACATTTTGAATCTATTTGGGTTATTGTGGATAGAATGACAAAGTTGGCTCACTTCCTACATGTTAAGACCACTTATGGTGTCGAACATTATGCTAAGTTGTACATTCATGAGTTTGTTAGATTGCATAAGGTGCTTTTATCTATCATTTTGGATCATGGTGTTCAATTCACTTCTCACTTTTAGAGGTCATTTCAAAGAGGTCTTTGTACTATGGTTAAGCTTAGCACGACTTTTCACCATCAAACGGATGTTCAAGCCGAGAGGACTATCCAAACTCTTAAAGATATGCTTAGAGCTTTTGTTTTGGAGTTTAAGGGTAGTTTGGATGAACATCTTCCACTTATTGAATTTGCTTACAACAGTAGATACCACTCAAGCATTAGTATGGCTCCCTTTGAAGCTCTCTATGGTAGGTATTGTAGATCCCTGCTTGGGTGGTTTGAAATGGGTGAGAGAGCTTTGCCAGGTCCGAATTTGGTCATGGAGGCCTTGGAGAAGGTGAGGTTAATAAGGTTGAGATTGAAAACAACCCAATGTAGACATAAGTCCTACTTCGATGTAAGGAAAAGAGATCTTGAGTTTAAGTTGGTGAGTGTGTTTACTTAAAAGTCTCACCCATGAAAGGTATGGTCCATTTTGGTAAGAAAGAGCAATTAAATCAAAGATTTGTGGATCCTTATAAAGTTCTGAGGAGAGTAGGTAATGTTGCATTTGAGTTGGATTTGCCTATGTTGATGGATATGGTTCTCAGGTCTTCCATGTGTCCATGTTGAGAAGGTAAGTAGGTGACCTAAGTGCTATAGTCCCCTTAGATGTTTTAGGTGTTGTCGAAGATAATTTGACCTGTGAGGAGGTCCAAGTGGAGATTTTGTATAGACAAGTGAAGAGGTTGAGAAACAAAGATGTAGCTTCCGTCAAGGTCCTTTACAGGAATTAACAAGTTAAAAGTGCCACATGGGAAGCCGAGGCAGACATGAAGAAGAGATATCCATATATCTTCCACTCTACTCAAGTGGAAGGTACTAATTTAAGTCCCTACATGATTTAAAGTCTTAAGTTTCAATCCTTATGTCATTTTGCATGCATTCATATTCATGGTAACAAGTTTATCATGATTTTTGACATTCATGTTGAGACTTTTTGAAAATGATGTGCAAATACATTTGTTACATTCATGTCGAGCTGAAATTTTCATGATTACTTCTCATATGCATGTTTCTTTGACATTCGGGGACGAATGTCAAAAGGGGGAGATATTGAAACACCCCCAAAATGTGCTTCGAAATGTCCATAATCGTAATTTCTATATATCTCATAATTTATGCGTGATATCAAAAATACAACTTCTTAATCCTGATAAGTGGGTAAAATTAAGTGGGAAATAGGTGTAACCTAGATTTTAGAAGACCCGTAGAAAAAACTAAACATAAATTTTTGCATTCTAGAGAGCATACACGCCCTCGCTGTGATGCGCTAGGGGCGCAGAGCAATACAATTTTGTCCTTTGGATTTGGTTCACGTAGTGGACTAGACATGGACCTGTATAACTTTTTCCTTAGTTTTTATTATGCGAAAAAGGGAATTGAGGACATAGCCCCATGTCCACTTAAGCATGAAAATGCCCATACTTAGCCATTTTTCAACTCTAAATCACTAAAAATCCCCTCCAAGACTTAACCAAATATCTCTTATCAAATTCAAGGATTTCAAGCTTAGCTTACTCAAGGATTCATTTTAATATCTAAGTTCTCTTCAAGCTCATCTCAAGAAAACCCAAGATTAAGGTATGTGGTTTTCATCCATTGTGTCCTTTCACATATGGAACCCAATCTTCCTTTTCATGAAATTTCATGATTTCAAGTTATATTACCTATGGGTGTATCTTATTATGAAATATGAGCATGATTTATGTTGGGGGGGTTTATCAAGTATTGTTGATTACTAATTATTATCTATTTTAATCTTACACTATGAGTTGATTTTTATCTATTGAGACTATGCATGTTTTGAGCTATGGAACTACGATCTATTATGAGTTTTGATGATAGATTTGAGGGTACACTACATGATGGTTTTATTACATTTGGTGGGTTGATTTGCATTAAGTTTTCTCATCTTATTTCACTCTTGAATTGCATGATTTTGAACTAGTATCATGAACCCACCGTGTGTTTGATAAAATGTCAAGTCAAGAATTCTCAAGCTATTAATGATCTATTTCATGATTTATAAGACAAGTGACTATATAATGATTAGGGTTTCAAGAATGTATTGAATTAATGAAAATTATTTCTAATTTTATAGGTTAGAAGTTAAGCCCTCTTTCAAGATTTTTACCTCTTGTGAGCCATTCATGTTAAAGCAAGGGATCATGATTATGATCTACTCTCATATTTCAAGTAAGGCTTGCTAATAGAGGTCAAGCATGTTTCAAGAGCTACTCCAGTCATATTTCATGTTTCTTACAAGTTATACAAGTTATGATGATTTTCAAGTTCTCCATGGAATTAGACTTAGCACCGATTGAGACTTAAAATGGGGCCTCGACTAAAGGGGTCCTTACATAAAGTCATTTGTCTCTAAAATATGTTCCACCATAGCATTATGATTATTACACTTGTTACACTAGTGGATCCATCTAGTTTATGTTATCATGTTTGGTTTGCCTTGGCATGTAGCCACACCTTGTCGGGGGTGTTATACCCGTTCCACCTGACCGAGAGGGTGTCATGCCTTGAATTCCAAGTTATAGCTACTTAGTCTTTGTCGATTAAGGCATCCTCCAAAACATGTTTTATGTACTATGCAAGTTGAATGATTTACAAGCATGTTTTATTTCTAGCATTGATCATGCATGCCATGTTGAGATTATACTTTTCAATTGCTTAAGCTTATGCATTTTGACTATATTGTCTTATGTCTTGTTGCATTACATCCTACATACTTGGTACATTCAAATGTACTAAAGCATACTCTATTCCTACGTGATATTACCATAGATGGATCAGAGCACCTTTTGATCATCCTCCACGTAGCTAGTTTGGTACTTCGGTAAGCTTTGGTGAGTCCTCAAGTCCAAGGACACTATCTATGTTACACTAGCTATTTTGAGACTTCTTTATGTTTAACACTTGTTACTATGAGGGTGATCTTGGAAAGTGTCCCTGCAATATTCCATGTTAGAGGTGTTGTTAGATATTATGATGTACTTATGTTTTGAGCTCAACTTTTTTATGCTTTTATGAATATCAAGACTTCCCTTAGTCCCACTTCCCTTTTTACTATATCTCTTGTTGTTGTTTAATTTGCTTTTGCAACCAAGGATATGCGATTGATATGCTAAGATGCTTGTGTGTGGTCCCTTCAGGTTCTCATTCACCATGTCACATCTTGTCCCTAGGCTTGGGTCATGACGAACTACCTATCAAAAGTATCTATGCAGGCATCCACAGGTGTGAATTTGTCCTAGATAGTGGCTACTGTGAACACCTTTATCAAGCCTCATACTCTGAAATGACTTGGCAGACCCTGGGCCAAATATACTGTAGTAACTGAGTCAGCTATATCTTAGTGTAGGTTAGTCTCTGTACCATGGCCTGAATGGATCCGTTGTCACATAGACCATGTCTGTGGGTGCTATCAGTGTGGGTACGACCTCTGGGACAAAAGTAGTAGTAGTAGTAGGCCCCCTTTACACATTGGCCTCAATCTATGGGAGCCTCTCATCAGTAGCAACAGCCGTAGTGGTAGTGGATGGAGGCTCAAACAGTGGCACCACCATAAATATCTTTGGCATCCGAGTTGGAGGGTTCTATGCTCACTAGAGGGGGACTGGATTATCCACAGGTTGATGAGGTTGGCATCCAAAATCCTCTTGACCTCTATCAATGAGTACAAATGATGTTGAATGTCTACCCCCAACACTATACAAAGTCTATAGATCAAGCACGGGAAGGGGATGAAGGTAGACCTCTTCATGGACACATTGTGTGTCTGCTCTATAATGAGGCTAGCCCAATCAATCTCATATCCAACCTAGATGTTGGCAACCAAAATAGCATAATTTGGCATCAATGTATTATCAGTAACTATAGGTTGGATCTGTGATCTCACCATAGCCTAAAAAAGTTTAGCGATGAAGCTGAGTGAAGCCTTCATGATAGGCTCCACTGATGTAGCTATCCACTCAGGGTCCAGGCCCTATCCTGCAATTTTTTCAGTGACCCATCTCATCAGACTATCCTTACAGGCCTAATCTCTTATCAGGCCTTATCCCTAGTCCGCCACAATCTCCTACCATACTATACTGTTGATTTGGATGCTAGGAATTAATCCTGAATAGCATGCGATAGATGGTAGTCTCAGAGATTTCCGCCTACTGACCCCTCACTCTGTATATGTCAGTATGGGATGAGTAAGGGGCTTTCTTTCCCTTGGAAAAAGTGCTGAGCATTATGGCGGCATATGATGTATAAAACTCCTTAACCATAGATGGGGAGTTTTTTCATGGAGCCGATATTTACTAATAGTTTCCTATAGGCATAGAACATTATCTAATCCAGAAGTGATAATCCGTGTCTACGTAGAAATGGAACGAGGTTGGTTGGCCCTACGCATTATTTTGTATACCCTCTCTGTAGATGGCTTGTATGCCCTCAATGCACCAACGTTTAGATAAAGCATCCAGAGGTGATGTGATGCCTGAGGTGGTGCAGAGGACTCTATCACCCACTCATCACCGGACTCTAACTCGGACTTCACTCTGAAGGAGTCATCTGAATGGAACTGTTATCTTTGTTGGCTTCCACTTTAAATTGGGGAGAGCAAGCAATGATAGCCTAGTTCTTGGCCTACCCAAGTCTCGCAGTAGCCCGTGTCTGTGGTCGCTTAGCATCCAGGTCAGGCTGGACACTGAGCTCCTTAAGTGATCCACTAGTCATGGAGGTGCCTTGATCCACTGAGGGCTCATTTCGTAGTCTCTGCTACAATACCTTAATATCCTCTCATCTTGCCTTTGGGGCCATAGTACCTAAAACACACACATTTAGCAAACATGGTTAGCCCCATAAGTCAAAGAATGAAAAGCAAAAACATTTTAGACATGGTTACAAATAGGTCTACAAAGGTACTTCTATGGTAAAATCTATGAGGTGTAAAAGGCCCTCGCAGAAACAAAGTGCATAAATTTTAGCGACTGGAATTGCATCTACGAGACCATGTACGACATATAAAATATTCTACGAGTTGTAGACTGAGTTGTAGATGTAATCCAGTGGTTGAATTTTTACAGGCAAGGATCTAGGAGACTTATCTATGAGTCATAGAAGATTCCACGACCCGTACAAGGTCTTATTTGATAGAGTCTAAGAAACTTCAAGTTTCTGAATTTTCATTTAAGGGGAAACTATATCTTGGGATATAGTCCACGGGCCGTAAAAGACCCTAATAGAGTGAAAAACATAGAAATTTAATTTTTTTAAGTGTATCAAAATGGATCCCACATGACACTTTAAACAATTTAATTAGTATCACTTGCAATGCATTATGAACCCCTACATGATTTCAACAAATACCCAACACACCGCACATAGTGTTCACATACGAACCTATCGAATCTTAAATTACATGTTTCCCAAGCAAACCGATCACGTTTGAATGTATAAACTTCACATCACACACATGTAATCACATATCAATTTTCAAGCAGTATAGGTTTTTCAATTCAAATGACATATGATGACAATGTTTTTATATGCTATCATTCAAACACATCAACATGGATATACACATAATTTTTTGGCTTTTAACATAATTCAAGGATTAGCAACACATTAGTCATGTTTAAATTCTAAGCACAAACAATGGCAAACATGGATTTATACCCATACCAATCAAATTACCATGCCCATCAATTAATTTCAACTTAATCACATCAAGTATGGTATTTAAAAAGATTTTAGGTCCAAGAATCTATAGAATTGAGTGAAAAAGATGCTAAAAATTGAAGAAGGATCCAAGAAAGGTGTACCATAGGCTGCTAGAGGTTGCCAAAAAAAGTTGTTAGAGAATGGTGTGGTGGTCAAAACTTGCTTAGGTATAGGTGTTCGGGTATTAGGTAAATTTTGTCAAGAACAGGGGTCAAAATTATTTGACCCCCTATTTATAGGTTGACCAGTTCTGCCAAAATTAATAGACCCTGGCTCTACGATACCCTAATTACGATCGTAGAAGATTTTACGGCCCATAGATCTCAATTTCATGGATTGCCCAAACCCTAGTTTTGGGACGTGGGTTTCACGGACCAGTCCATGACCGATATAGTTAAATATGACTTGTAGTGTTTGTCATAGAAACCTCCAACACTGGGTCAAAAGTAGAAAAACTTACCTGGGGTCCATGAGCCCCATTCATGGCCCATAGTTTTATCTACTAACTATAAAGTTGGCTCATGGACTAGAGTTCACAAAGTTTTGCTCACTGCAAATGTTTTACCAGTCAATGTATGAGTCATAGATTTACATACGACCCATAGAACCAGTTGTAGAAACACTTCTTGATGCCTTTTCAGATAAAAATGGCTGACTTGGTTATGTACTTGCATATTCTTCATAGAATACACTGTTACCCTATATGCAACCAGTCTAATGTCCATAAATTACAACTAAAACAATAAAAATTAAACTACCTACAAGTCCAAAAGCTAAAAAAAAACAACAAAAGTACAACTATTACATCAAATATCTTGGGTTGCCTCCCAAGTAGCACCTGATTTATTATCGCAGCATGACTTGGACAACTTGGTTACTCAGACTTCACCAAGTGCCCAAACATCTATCTTCAATTCATTTGGACTCTTCATTGACTAACAGATGTTGAAGGCAATTTCTTCGTCATTCAACTTGAGTTGGCTAGCCTCCATATTCACTAGTACTCCACCAGTGGCTAAGAAGGGCCTTCTCAAAATGATTGGTACTTCAAAATAAACTTCGCAATCAAGGATCACAAAGTCTACATGGAATATAAACTTCTCTACTTTAACAAGGACATCATAGAGTATCCTAACAGACTTCTTCATTATGCGGTCAACCATCAACAATCATATGCTCGTTAGAGTAGGGGCTCCTAATCCTTGCTTCTTGAAGACCGTAAGGGGCATCTACTTTATATTGTCACCGATATCACATAATGCCTTTGAGAATTCCATATCTATAATAGTGTAGGGTATGGTATATGCAACAGGATCTTCTCGCTTCTGCACTAAGGACCTTATAGCAATTGCACTATAATGTTAAAGCTCTTAGGAGTGTTCCTGACTCACAGTTTGCTTCTTTGTGACCAAGTCCGTCATGAACTTCACATACCCTAGCATCTTCTTCAATGCCTCAATAAGAGAGATATTGTTAGAGAGTTGTTTCAACATGGAGAGAAAGTGCTTAAATTTACCTTCCTCTTCCTTCTTTTTGGTTCTTTAGGGGAAGGGAGGAGGAGGTCTAGGAATGGGCTTCGACTTCTATGGCATCTGTGTAGCATCACTCACCCTATCCTTGCACAATCAACTTCGATCTTTGCATCTTTTACCTCAACTATCTCTTCTCGAACAACATCATCATCAACCGATATATGAGGATTAATTGTCTGCTTACCACCACAAAAGTCACCGTCATACACTGCCCCTCATCCTTCAAATTCTAAATTGTATTGTTGGGCAGTGCACCTCCCTCTCATTGGCTGAATTGAATTAATATTTGACCAAATTATTGCTCTAGCTATTGGATAGAAACAAAATGAGACTTGAACTTTTTATTAATGTTGTAGATGTCAGACTTCATCCCCCTCAAGGTCTCATTCTATGTGTCACCCATCTTCAACAATCTATCAAATATCTCCTAATATCTAGAATTACCAAAACATGTATCACGATTCTGTGGTCGCATATAAGGACCATTCTTGCAACCATCTCTGTGACCACAATCAGCTTTTCTATCTTAGCCTCTATTTCTGTCATAGTAACCTCCATTATTATTGTCTTTAAAGGCACCATCCCTATTATATTCCAACCTTGGTTTCCTTAATCTTAGTACCAATAGTCCTAATTATACCCTTGTGCGTTTATCTGAAAACCCCCCGACAAATCAGTAATAAATCAAGTGTCCACCTCATAGTAAGGCTCCTCGTACATGGGTGCTTGCGAAGGCTAATTAGCAACTGCATTGACTCATTCCTAATTCTTATTCATTAGTAACTCCATATTATTACTAATCTAGACAATCTCTTACATCATCTTCTCATTTATTTTAACTTGCGCTAAACTAGTGCTGACTACACGCGAGCTCTTAGTAGAGGACCT
>JAOTQJ010000002.1:5877688-5894521 GCA_025642045.1 Solanum sejunctum | reverse complement strand
AATAGTGTTCGTTTGACTAGAGTTAGAAAATTAGAAAGCTATAAGTTAGTTTGTTTCGAAATTACCTCTAAATGCCAGTTTGAGCAGTTTTGGCAAAGTTTCATAAAAGAATAACTACTTGTATTTTCAAGTGTTTGAGATAAGCTTTTAATGCATATGATTCTCACGACTCTGTTCGTGCCCATTTGGCCTCGTTCACCAATTCTCGAGCTAGATATTTCGTGCGCATATATGATTATATGTATATATATTCCGAGGTTGGTTGGATAAGGTGGGTTGGTTTGCCCATGGACCGGCTTTGCTTAGCAGAGATATTAGGTTCTAGGCTGGGATGGCATCATGGTATGTGAGTGCTGGGCCGAGTTTGCCTTGACTCATGGGAGTGTGTGGCACCATCGCCTCGGCTCTATAAACGGGCATGATGACCTTTATGGTTTATGGTACGTGAATGCTTGGCACCATCGCCCTGGTTCACGTATGCTCGTTTGAGGGTTTGTGTTAGAGATTTTGGATATTTGAAACTTCTGGTGTTATGCTGTGGTCTGGCGTGCGTTTGGAGGTCGCCATCGTTCCTGTCCGATACGCATTATTTTGATGTTTGAATAAATAAATATTTTGATGTTGACATACAGGTTTGACTTTTATATTTTTTGATTTGGATTGTTATTTTCACTTACATTTTGGGCTTTCTGCTTTACATATTTGGTACGTATTCATACTGACTCTTCCTTTCGGGGGATGCATTCATGCCCGCAGGTACAGACGAACAGGTTAGAGGATCGTCATCTTAGGACTTTCGTCTACCATTGAAGTGCTCCCTTGCATCAAGAGCAGATCATTGGTATATACTTGTACACGTTCGTTTGGTATTGTTGCATTTATATATATATTCGATGGTATGACGAGGGCCCTGTCCCGTCCTGTGATCCGTTTTCTGTACATAGAGATGTGTGGCTACATGTGGGTGTGGGAAATCCTATTGGTATGATCTTGTTTGTATGATATATTTGTTGGAAAGTTCTGCCGCAGCAGTGACCTTGTCGGCCCACATATATATATATGTTTATATGTTCATATAGAAATGTCTGGTACTATTGGGTTCGTTGTTTGCAGGTGAGGCCAGTTAGAAAAACAGAGGAAACTCTATCAAAATTTCGTGAAATTCCTTAGCTATCATGAATGGAGATTCGGTATAGTGTATGTCTAGGTGCCCTATCGGGACCAATCATGGCCCCCAAGTTGGGTCATGACAGATCGGTATGATGGTAGTTTTTAAGATGCCGAGGGTGGTAATTTCCAAGAAGGTCATAAATTCCAAGTTAAAGGCTCCTACAATGCTCAAAAGAAAAGCTTTGCTAATGATAGGGTGCCTAACCCTAAGGTTCAAGGTGGCAATGATGGGATGACTCTTCCAAGGTTCCCAAAATATGGAAGAAATAATGGTGGTAAATACTTGAGGGATTCTAATGCTTGCTATGGGTGTAGAAAAGTAGGCCACAAGGTTGTTGATTGTCCCTATGCTCAAAATAAGGGTCAAGATGATTGTCCTCAAGGACAAGGTGCTCATGTTGATCAAAGGACACAAGGAAGCCATCAAGGGGGTGCTCCATGTTACAATCGATTTTATACTCTTCAGGGGAAGCAAGGAATGTATGAGGAGCCCGATATTATTACCGGTATGTTAAATATTTATTACAATGTTGTGTATGCTTTTTTATATTCGGTTGCCACTATTTCTTTCATTACTCCTTTGTTGCCAATAAGCTTCATATGTGTCTGAAGTTGTTATGTGAACCCTTGGAGTTTTTTTACCCACATTGGTGAATCCATTATTGCTAGAAGAGTCTATAGGGGTTGTCCCTTGTCTATATTGCATAAAGTCTTGCCTTGTGATTTTGTTAAACTTGACATGGTAGATTTTGACATTATTCTCGAGATAGTTTGGTTATATGGATATCATGCTTTCATTGATTATAGAACTCATAAGGTTAGTTTCCAATTTCCTAATAAGCGCATCATTAAGTAGGAAGGTCAAATTTCGTGGTTAAGGGTGAGTTCATTTCTTGTCTTAAGGCCCAGAAATTGATTTCTAAGGGTTGTATTTACTATCTTATGAGGGCTATCAATGTTTAGTCTAAAGTCCCTCCTATCGAGTCGGTTTTGGTAGTCAATGAGTTCCTTGATGTCTTTCCTGATGAGCTTCCCGGTGCTCCACCAAAAAGGGAGCTAGACTTTAGTATAGACCACCTCTCTAATACACAAACCATTTTCATTCCCCCTTATCGTATGGCCTCAGTGGAGTAAAAGGAATTGAAGGACCTATTGAGAGATTTATTAGAGAAGAGCTTCATAAGGCCTAGCAAGTAACCTTAGGGTGCACCTGTGTTGTTTCTAAGAAAGAAAGACGGCTCACTTCGAATGTGCTTCAACTACAAGCATCTGAATAAAGTCACTATAAAGAACAAGTATCCCTTGCCAAGGTTAGGTTACCTATTTTATCAACTACAAGGGGCCAGTAAAGTTTTTAAGATTGATCTTTGGTTTGTATATCACCAAGTGATGGTGAGGGAGTGTGATATTCCCAATATGGCTTTTCAGACTAGGTATGGGCATTTTGAATTTATAGTGATGCCATTTGGCTTAACTAATGCACCAACAATATTTATTGATCTCATGAATCAATACTACCTTGACATGTTTGTTGTAGTCTTCATAGATGACATGTTGATTTACTCCTGAAGTGTAGAAGAGCATGTGGATCGTTTGAGGGTAGTGTTGCAAACTTTGAGGGATAAGAGGTTGTTTGTTAAATTTGAGAAATTTGAATTTTCGTTGAAGGAGGTTGAATTCCTAGGGCATGTGGTGTCGTTCATGGAATTAAAATAGACCCTAACAAGATGGAAGTCATAAGAAATTGGCGTAGAACCTTGACTCCAATGGATATTAGAAGTATCTTGGGCTTGGCGAGGTACTGCCGGAGATTTGTGAATGGTTTCTCTTCAATTGCTTCCCCTTTAACAAAACTAACACAGAAGAAGGGAAAATTTTATAGGACTGATGAATATGAAATGAATTTTTAAAGTTTGAAAGATAAGCTTATATTCGCTCCTATTTTGGCTCTACAGAAGGGTTAAAAGGGTTTATGATTTATTGTGACACTTCAAGGGTGGGTTTGGGGTGTGCATTAATGTAAAGTGGCAAGTTCATAGCATATGCTTCTCGACAACCCAAAGTGCATGAACATAATTATCCTACCCATGATCTTGAATTAACGACCATGGTATTTGATTTGAAAATATGGTTTTATTATTTGTATAGGGTTCATGTAGACGTATTCACCGACGACAAGAGTCTCCAATATGTGTCCACACAAAGGGATCTTTATTTGAGACAAAGAAGGTGGTTAAAACTCCTTAAGAGTTATGGCATGAGTGTGCACTATCATCCCGACAAAGCTAATGTTATGGTGGATGCTCAAAGTAGCATGTGCATTGAAAGTCTAGCTCATATTGGTAATGGAAAAAGGGAAGTGGATAGAGAAGTTCACTGGTTAGCTAGGTTAGGCGTTAGATTTAATGAGGTTGAAAATGAAGGTGTGGTGGTTAATTATGGTTCCAGATATTCTTTGATTGAAGAGCTCAAGTCCAAACAAGAGCTTGACCCAAACTTGCTAGAATTGAAAGCTTTGGTGAAGGATGGTAAAGTAAGGGTTTTGACCCAAGGGAGAGATAGTGTCCTTAGATACCAAGATAGGTTATGTGTGCCTAATGTTTATGGTTTAAGGGATTTGATTTTGAATGCAGCACATAACGCGTTCCACTCTATTCATCCCAGTACTACAAAGATGTATACAGACTTGATAGAGGTGTTTTGATGGGGTGGTATGAAAAGAGATATTGCAAAGTCTGTAGCTGCTTATCACAATTGCTAGCAAGTCAAAGTGGTATATCAAAGGTCAAGTGGCCTAGAACAAGACATAGAAATTCCTACTTAGAAATGGGAAGAGATCAACATGGATTTTTTAATTGGTTTGCCAAAGACAAGAAAGCACTTTGATTCTATTTGGGTTCTCATTGATAGAATGACAAAGTCATCTCACTGTCTATCAGTTAAAATAACTTATGAAGACAAGGACTCATGAGTTGTGTTAAGCTACATAGAGTACCGTTGTCTATTATTTCATATCGTGGTGCTCAATTGACTTCTCACTTTTGCCTTGGTACAAAAGCCAAGCTCAACATGGTTTTCTATCTTCAAACTGATAGTTAAGCCAAAAGGACAATTCCAACTCTTTAGGATATGCTTAGGGCATTTGTTTTAGAGTTCAAGGGTAGTTGGTACGAACACCTTCCACTCATTGAGTTTTCTTAAAATGATAGCTATTACTCTAGCATTAGAATGGCTCATTTGAAGCTTTATATGGTAGGCATTATAGGTCCCCGGTTGGGTGGTTTGATATAGGGAAAATGGCTTTGTTAGGGTTAGATATTGTTACAGAAGCTTTGGAGAATGTGAGGTTGATAAGGGAGAGATTGAAGACAAGTCAAAGTAGGCAAAAGTCCTTCTCTGATGTGAGAAGGAGAGATCTTAAGTTTAATATTGATGATTGGTTATGGATGAAGGTCTCATCCACGAAAGGTATGATCTAATTTAGCAAAAATGGAAAGTTGAGCCCAAGATATCTAGGTCCTTATAGAATATTAAGGAGAATTGGTAAGGTTGCTTATTAATTGGAGTTGCCTAAGGAGATGAGTATGGTTCATCCAATCTTCAATGTAACTATGTTGAGGAAGTGTGTCGGCGACCCAAATTCTATAATGCCCTTGAAAGTTGTGGGTGTTCTACGAGATAAATTGACCTATGAGGAGTTCTTGGTTAAAATACTAGATAGGAAAGTGAAGAGGTTAAGAAACCAAGATGTGGCATCTGTCAAAGTCCTTTGAGGAATCAATAAGTCGAAAAGGCCACTTGGGAAGATGAAGTGGAAATGAAGAAGTGATATATGTTCCTCTTTCCCTCTATTCAACCCTAAGTCTAAAAATGAAATCCTATCTATGATTTTAATCTTAAGTTTCAGCCCTCATGTCATTTATTTGAATGCTTACATGCCCATGGTAACAAGTTTTGATGATTTTTGATTTATATGTTTGAGGAAATGTTTAAGTGCATGTATTGTGTTCATGTTGCGCTAAACATGTTAGGCTGGACGTTTTCTAATCACTCTTCCTACATATGTTTCCATTACATTTGGGGACAAATGTTCCTAGGGGGGAGATATTATAACACCTCTCATATCCCTTGAAAAAGTGCCCTATAGTGTATTTCTTGGATATCTCAAAATTTGTGAATGATTTCGCAGATCAACTTCATAATCTTTTTTAGGGGGTAAAATTCTGTAGGAAAGGGATGGAGTTTAATTTTTAGATGGCCCATAACAAAAAATAATTTTTCGCTATGGGGTCTGAAATAGAAAGGGTATACGACTAGTCAGCATCGCGAACTTGTCGGACACTAGTGCAAAAAGGGCCTAAACCCATTCCTAGGGCAAAATAGGGAAAAATTCAACTTAGTACGAAAATGTAGTAGTAGGTTACAAGTCCACGTCGCGAACTTATCGCGGACTAGTTCAATAGATTCCTTAATTTTGTGTTTTCAACTAAGGGCAATTGGGTAATATCTCAATGCCTATATAGACAGGAAACCCTTATCCTGAACCATTTTTCATCCCTAAAGCTCTCAAAATCCTCTCCAAAATATCATCAACTATCCCATTAAAATTCAGGAATCTCAATAACTTTCTTTGGATTTCAAGAGCATAATTCAAGTCTCAAGTCCTCCTCAAGTCTCTCTTTAAGAAAACTCCAATTATAAGGTTTGTGGGCTTCGTTCATGGGGATTGTTCCACCCTGTGAAGTGATTCCTTCTCATTTATAAATTGTCATGATCTTTAAGATTGAATACTTTACGGGTAAACTTTATTATGCATTATAAACATGATTTGAGTTTGGATTTTTCAAGTATTGATGGATTAAGCATGAATATCTATTGAAGGCTTATTCCATTAGTTGATTCATATATGTTGAGGCTATGCATGATGTGAACTATGTAAACTATGAAAGATTTTGGACTTTTAAGATAAATTTTATGACACCCAAAATTGGGTTTCTACCATAATGTTGGTGGATTGAAATGAATAATTTCCAAAGGAATTGGTTTTAATCCCCTCTTGTCTTATACTCTTGAATTGCATGATTTTAAGCATATGTTCATATACCCACCATGTTTGACTTAATGTACATGACAAGGATTCTTACGTTGATGAAAGACTATTGCATATTTTGCAAGACAAGCATGACATGAAAAATTATGGGCTCCTAAGCATGCATTAAACTCATGAAAAGTTCCTTTAATTTGTCAGTATGATATTGAGCCTTATTCTTTATTATACCCTCTTGTGAGTGAATAATGTCTACATGAAGGAGTAAAGCATGACAACTATTTTAACCTCATGTTAAAACTAAAGCTCACTAAAAGCAGTCAAGCATATTACAAGTCCTACCCCATGTGTAATGCATTGCCTGCTAGAAGGGGTCAAGTTTATGAAATGTTTTTACCCTCTAGTATAAGGTATATACCCACATGTAGAGATCAAGTATTTGAATGAGCTACTCACACCGTGTTATCTTGCTTTTACAAATCATTCAAGATATGTGATTATCAAGTATTCTATGGGATCTGACTTAGCATCGAAAAATGCTTAAGATGGGGGCTCGACCCAAGGGGTCCTTATATTAAGTCTTGCTCTCTTAACTATATGTGACCATTGGTTTATATTATTCCCTAAATAAGCTTTATTAGTGGATTCAACTAGGACAAGTTACCCACTATGTGGGGTTAAGTTTGGTTTACCTTGGCAAGTAGACCACTCATTTTTCAGTAAGAAGACAAACATCAAGATTCCAAGTAATAGCTGGCTTGGTCATATATGTCAGTTATGGTCTCCTCCCACATATGCATGTTATGTTATGTAAGTTTAACTATAGACATGCATGATTTAGCTCAAACATTGATCATACATGTCATATTGGTCTTATATATATTGATTACACCTATGCATCTTGTTAATTATGGATTATATCATGGTTGAATTTGACTTCGCATACTTAGTACATTCCAAGTACTGACGCATACTTCTTTGCCTACATGATTTAACCATGCAAGGACCAGAGCTCATATTCACCCTCCTTCTGCACATGGCTAGATGGATCTTTTGAAGACTACTATTGGTGAGTCCCCCAATATGCGGACAATATCCACCTTACTTTCATGCTCTTGTTAAGACATGTCTATTTTTGGATACTTATCCTTTGAGGGTGAGCCTTGGAAATGTCTTGGCCTCGTTGAATTTGTATTAGAGGTGTTGTTGGATATAGATATTTTTGGGTTGAGCTTGACTCCATTAGGCTTATGTAGTTATGAAATACTTTCCTTAGTCCTTTTATTCCCCTCTATGCTTTTTTGTATGTTGATGATGAGATGGAAGTCCCATGTCCCTAAAATATCCTCATAGCATGAGTAAAATTTACCTGCCCCTTAGATATTATTTATTATATGATTCATGCAAATTCTCTTCCCTATAACATCCTCATAGGTTGAGCCCGAAGTCGCGCTCCTCATAGAATTATTTGTTACTCGCTTGTTGTGTAGTTATGCTTCCACAACCAAGGATGTGCAAATGATATGCTAAGAGGCTTATTTTGGGTCCTTTCGGGTTTCTATTCATTGTGTCCCATCTAGGCCCTAGGCTTGGGTCGTGACAGCCTTAGCTAAGTCTCATGTCAAAATCATACATTTAGAAAGGCATTAGTAAGTCATAATCAAGCCAATATGATTTAAACATACAAAGGTAACTTTAGCAAGAACTAGGTGAACATACTCGTAAAAAAGGAAATTCATATACACTTGGAACATACATAAATTTTAGGTATTTAAATTTTGTTCCATAGAAAAAACATCTTTGAAGTATAAGGAGAATATACATACAGGTGATCATTTAACACATTACTTTATATTTAAAACATGAGATAATGCACATGAGAAACAAAGAACTTACCCTTACTTGAATACGTGATGAGTCACATATACTTAGATTAGTAAGGAATCATAGGTGGTTATGTACAATTGAAATAGTAATATCCTTGGTTGAAAATGTGTCACTTTACATAAGAGACTATTTTATCATGAAACAAACACTAGTAATCATAATGGAGATCTCTTTACATACTTGATTACATAGTCATATACCTTTAAGAGAAGTACCCTTTGGGAGTAATACGAGACCTTAACTTATGTGAGAAAATCATTTGAGATTGTGCAATAATGAGTTACGTAGTATTTGAACCATCTACCAGAGAACTAAACATCCTTTGGTATGATAAGAAGGAGTCATCTTAGATCATCATAAAAAGGACATCTTAGGGACATGGAGAGAACTTGAACATATGTGAGAGCAATCTTTAACTGGCATAAACCATCTGATCTATGACATGGAGTCCAAATTTTCTCCTAAACTAGAAGAAAGGGAGAGATCACTTGCCAATGTGACCTTCAAATATACCAAAGTGGATCCACTAAAGCTAACTATCCATTAAGCCTCTACTAACGGGTGGTCTGGAAATGAACCTCTACTAGCGGGTGACTCTTGTTCCCTACGGTGGCATGTCATTATAGGACAATGCGATTCTACTAATAGTCTCATGCCTCTTCTAATGGGGAGCTTTCTCATTCATCCCATGGTCCACTTGGTACTAAGTAAAAATCTCACGGAATAATCATAAGCATAAATCATAGAGTCATCTAATATGGAGAAGTATTTTACTAACCTATCCCATAAAAATTTAGAATATTAATCATCATCATAAGTATAGCTCTTAAATCATGTCTATGCATCAACTAATGGGCTATCCTCATCTAACAATCATAGTTAGGTAAGAGAACTCATATTTTAATCATTCATTCATTCTTGACTTCAACACCATTCTAAGGGCATGTCATGTCATAAGATATCTCATGATGCAATGCACGAATACATGTAAGTCACCTTTAAGAGCTTGAAACTTGAAGTAAATATGCATACTCATATGTATCCATGACAATCAATCCACACTTAAGGTAACCGATCAACCAATTCACAAACCCATTATTTGAAATCAATAAGATACATGAGTCAATACACCAATTCATGAAATTCATGTCTTTTAGACTTGATTAATATAGAATAATAATAAAGGAAGTTTGAATTTAAGTAAAATAAAGAAACCCTCCATCAACTTCCAAATGCAAAATCCATAAGGAAATATCCTAAATAGCTATAGAATCATGAAAAGTACCAGTTATTCATATATGAGAGTTGTAGTGTTAATCAATTTAAAATAATTTAAACCAGTTAATAATCTTCATATCCCCCAAATTGGATTGCAAAGAAACCTCAAATAAATTTATGAATTCCAAGTAAAATAACTTATTTTTTATTTTTTCATGCATATAGGTGGAAGAATCCATCTATTTAAACCAACTTTATGAAACCATCAAATATGTCTAAACCTTAACTTCCATAATATAGGAACTTATGACATAACATACTTCCCATGAAATTAAACATTATTTCATAATAATATAGACTAACTAACATTAATAAATTTATAATATAACCATTTGGAATCATAATATAAAAACCCATGAAGAATTGCATACTTGAAATCAAGGAATGAGGTAGAAAATAATTTGGGTCTCCACTGGTGGAAGGAACCCATGGATAAAACTCACATACCTTTAAGCCTTATATAGAAGTTTGAATAAAGTTTAAGCTTGAACTTGGTGATTCTTGAAGAATTCTTCACTTGAACCTTGAGAGAAGACTTGAGAGGATATTTAAGTAGTGGGCGCTCAATATTTTGATTGAGAGAGTGTTGAGTGTATTATTATAGGTATGAGAGGGTAAAAGGGTCCAAACATCCCTTACGATACTGGAAAATGTATAAGGAAAATGAACCAAAAGCCCCCACATAAAACCAAAAAGAATGCTTGGAAGGAACCTTCCAAGAAGGCCATCCATGGCCCGTTAACAACACCACTGGCTGTAGTGTGGGTTGTAATATGGATGCAGCCTGACATTGCTTCACTAAAATGGGTGTAACTTTTGGTCCGATGTTTTAATAAGGTGAAATCGATGCAGTTGGAAAGATAATTCAAAGAGATTCTTTTGGTGGGTTGGAAAGTATCCAATACATTTTTTGCTAAATATATGATCATTTGAAGTTGACACCTTTAAAAACTCATGCTAGAACTTAGCCTACTAAAATTGTTTACACTTGGCTTGATGGGAAAGGGGCTTGGAACTGCATGAGGGGCAAAAGAAGGGATAGATAAAGTTGTTAAGGATTTAAGGGAATAGGAAAGGTTGAAAATACCCATAATGAATCTGGCAGTCTAAACCATGACATATGACTCGCTAAAAGAAGCTCGACCCGTACAATTATTCATAGGCCAAGATCCAAAAACCATTATTTAATGCCCCAAAATCATGAAACATTTTATTACCCGTAGAATGGATCACAAGCCATGAAAAACTATTGTAGTTCTCTTACATACTTAACAAAAATTCCAATCTCCAGGGCCCCATTTATGACCACACATAATAACTCGTAAAATATCATGACCTTTAGTGTCATGACCAAAGCCTAGAGCCTAGATGTGATCGGTGAATGGGGAACCCGAAGTAACCCCAAACAAGTATCATAGCATATAATTACACATCCTTGGTCATGGAAGCAATATAAAACAACATAAAAAAACACAAATAAGGGAAATGGGACTAAGGGAGAGAGAGATTTATTGTTTGAATATCATAAGTGAGTCAAAGCTCAAGCATAATACATAATATATCCAACAACACCTCTACTACATTGATAAGAGCGGGGGCTAAGATAAGCAACCTGGCTTACTCTCACACTTAATACATACACAAAAGAAAGATAGTCTTAGTATATAGCATGAGATCAGAAGCAACGTCCCTGGAATGGAGGACTCATGAAAAAGCTTGAGTGAAACCGTACTAGCCACATGGGTGGAAATGCTCAAGTGGGGCTCCAATTCCTACATGGTCATATCATATAGGCATAGAGTATGTGTTTGTATATTTGAATGTATTAAGTATATAGAATGCAATGCAACAAGAGATAGGCATCATACTCAAAATGCATAACAATAGGCAATAGGCATAATATAACAACATGGAATGTATGATCAATGCATAAGTAAAACATGCTTACAATTCTTTCAACTCATATATATCCTAATACATAGGTATCGGAAGAGACCTCAACTGACATAGAATAATAACAAATGAGTTACGACTTGGAATCCTGATGATTGCCCCTTACCGGTAAAGAGGTGGTCCACTTTCCAAGGTGCACCATACTTTGAACTTATATGAACATGACCCATTTCATATGAAGTAACCTTCCTTATGGGAACCCGACCCAATTTCAGAAAAGATTTAAGACCCCACTTTAACTTACAGGAACATGACCAAATTTCATATGAAAGGACACTCCTTAGTGGAACATGACCCAATTTTGGAAAGGATCTTAAGAGATGGTTAACTATATGGATCTACCAGAACAGCAAGGGCATAACATCATCCCATGGTGGCAAATAGTTTTGGCACTTGGGGACTCACCTCTAGTCCACTCGGTGCTAAATCTAATCCTACAAAATATATAAGATAATCATAGCTTTAATAACTTGTAATAATATAAAGGACATGGCACTAGTAGCTCATAACATCGCTGACCTCAAATTGTGTTAGAACAAACCATCATCAATCTTACCCTTGCATTAATATTAACATTAAGGGGCTCACAAGAGATGAAACATTTAAGAAAGGGCTCAAACCCGACTTTACAACATCATTAACATTTGCATGAATTAGACACATCTTAAAATCATCATGATGTCTTTCAACTATAAGACATGCATTGGACCTCCAATTCCTCAAGAAATCATAACCAGATATTTTATCAAATACTTGGTGGGTGTGTAGCGCTAGTGTAAAACCATGTTGTTCAAGAGTGAAAATATGCAAGTAAATCCCATATAAAACCATTAATCAACACATTGTAACACCCTCACACAACATACATCAAGACCCTTCATAAAATCAAACATTAGATCTAAGATTTAGAGCTCAAAACTTGCTAGACAACCATACTTTCATGAACTCAAATCACAGTGTAGTAGATTACTTAATATACAAAACCCACATGTAAAATCAACTTTAAATCATGCAATTTAAGTAGAAAAGAGGATTGGGCACCATAGGTGAAAGGACCAAATGATTGAAACCCACATACCTTAGATTTGGAGAAGCTTTTGATGACGTTTGAAAATGAAGGCTTGAAACTTGAAGGAAATCCTTAGATCCGGATGAGGGTTTGGGGACTTAAATCTTGAGATAAAAATTATCCTAAGTGTTTAAGTGAGTATTGGGGAATGTCTAGGATGATATGATAATGAAATATGGCTAAGTATAGGTATTTTTCAGGTATAGGAACTCTTAGGCCCAAAACTTGAAAGTCTTGGATTGAAGTAAAAAAGAAGGCCAAAATGACACTGCTCTGCCTTGCAGAAGCGACATGGATTACTCAGCGAAATTTGCATTTCTACACATATGAGTTTTATGAAAGCATGCACAAATGCTTCATCCGAACTCGAAAAAAGGTGAAACTAAGTGCATTGGAAATCTAATTTAAAGAGCTTTAATGTGGTAGGTCATGGGCTACCCAGGTTTTTGTGCGCTAAGAGATATGCCACTTTATATTTGACCCTCCTATTGTATTTTTGCAATTTTTGGATTTTGATATGGTTTCTCTAAAATTCAGGTTAGACCTATTTTCCACTCTATTTTGCCCCTGAACAAGAATATGAAGTTGGATTTTCAAAATAAAGAACAGATTTTTAGAGATATAGGAATTACGATTCTGGGTATTTTCGAGGCATATTTTTGAGCACTTTTTTGGGGTCATTTCAATATCTCCCCCTTGGAAATATTTGCCCCCGAGTGTAAACAAAACGTACCAGACTAGAGTGATCATAAACAAATCAACCCTAATAAGGATGCAACATTACATTTAAAACACCATTTCAAAATCTGAACATAAGTGTAAAATCATCACAAACTTGCCAACTTAAACATGAATGCATATGAACGACATAGGGGCTATAAAATAGTATTTGGAATCACATGAAGGACTTACTCGCTATCTTTGGCTTGATTAGAGTGAATGAGGTATGTACATTGCTCCCATAAGACCGCTTTGGCTTCCTTGGAGACACCCTTGACTTGATGATCCTTTCAAGAGGGACATAATGAACACCACATCCTCATTAATTAACCTCTCCACTCATCCATCCAACACCTCCACCAGGACCTTTCCTTAAGCCAACTGGTCCTCTATATCACCCATAATCTCAATGAATATTATAGCACTAAAGTCACCAACACATCCCATCAACCTAGAAGTATGAAAAACTTGACTAACCAAACCCCTATCCATAGGCAATCCCAAACTCATGCAACCTTACCAACTTCTCTCTTCATCCTACAAGGACTCACAACCATAACTCATTTGCCAACCTTAACCACACCTATTCCACTTGTCTCCACGAAGTAACATCTCCCCCTTGGGATACTACCTCCACTCTATTATCTTCCCACCCAAAACTTCCAACTCTAATAAGGCGGAATCAAGGCCTTGCTTAATCTAGACCTCTTAACAAAAGAAGATTTGGAACTATCAAGAATGCTACAACACCATGCTCAACTTCTCTCAAACTAACTTCCAATCTAACCAACCAATAGACCCCACTAGTCTCCTCCTTGCAACCATCAACAACACATGCTAGACTACCTAGAACACTGACCGCAACATTTGCCTTACCAAGAAAAAAATAATGCACACTTATTTCATAATTCTTAAAGAATTCTAACCACCTTCTTTCTATCCACAAAAAGCACACCTATCAGATTTAGCAAACAATCTCTCATCCTCTAAGACTTCCAATACTACACCCAAATAATTCACAAGCTCTAAACAAATCAATACCTCATCACCAGAGACCACCACAAACATAGCATGGTGGGGTTTTAAGACCCTATTCAAGAAACTCCAAACACTACCGATGCATAAGCGAACCAAACAAGTCAACAAATATTCAAAATGATCATTTCTAGTTCAAAAGGGCACTTAGGGATATCACCTACCATACTCCACACTTGAGAACAAAACCCGAACCTCAAATCAACCTTAGAGAAGTGACTAACACATTATAGTTTGCCAAATAGGTCAACTATCCTTAACCATCATCTTACAACCTTACGGGTTCTACACTCATTAGAAGCATGCTATGCAAGTAGCCCAAACTACCCTAAGACCTCCAACCTATAAAGCTAAGTACAACCAAGATCAGAAGACAAGACTCTATGCAATGATTACATAGGGCAACCCTTATAGACCCCTACTATCCATAATAGACTCATGTAATCATCTGCGACCCAAACGTGAATCCTATTAGCACAAAGTAATCACACAAGGGATAGCAACTCCCGGACCTATCAAATTACCCTACTAAAAATGTTGGTCATAACATTGGTTTTACTTAATGTCAACAAAGTCATAAGAGAGAAATAGAAGATAACCTCCGGTAATAGCCTGTTAAACCCTTGAAGCTCCTAACACCCAAGGGAGTCAAGGTCTTGTCTAATATCTAATCACCTTCATCTTACTAGGGTCTACTTTAATTCCATTACCCGGCACTGTACGACCTAGGAAAGTAACCTCTTTCAACCAAAATTTTTATTTCTCCTATCTTGCATCCAACCTTCTTCCTTAAACTTTGTAGTACTACCCTCAAATGACTCACATGCACTACCTCACTAGGGAAATGAACCATTATATCATCACCAAAAACCACCATAAGCCTATTAGAGTAGGGACTAAAGATCTTAATCATGAGACTTATAAGCATAACTGGTGTACTAGTCAAACCAAAAGACACTGCCCAAATTTCAAAATATCATAAAAGGACATTCAAGGCCTCATCTACCAACAACAACAATTCTATAAACAAAATAACTTAGGTTCAACACCTCTAATTCTCTCAAGATGATAAATGTAGCCCCTTAGAGATCAGTTGTACCTTAAGACATGAAATGGACCTATCCCTTTGCTATAACTTGACAACCACATCAAGACTCTTCTACTAAAGGATGGGTCACTAAGGAATTGGGTTCTAATTATATGGGTCCTACCATCTATGAAGACAAAACATGCAAACAACCATTTCATCCCTAATATGACATTAGAATCCACCACGCCAACTCCAACAAGCCACAAGGAAAAACCTAATGTAATACAAATCCGAATCAACACCTATGAACTTTCTCGGAACAATATACCTATCCAAGAGGTAAACACTGTAGGTTCACATCACAACTTGGGACACACAAGAAGCCCATTAGTAACAAAAAGAAATAATTAAAGAAACAATGAAACTCAAATCCATCAAAATCAAAACCTTCAACTTACCTTCATTTGCCTTCCACTTTGAAGCAGCATGATTAACTAGAAGAGCAAAGAACATTTGTCGGAGGGGAAAATCCAACTCACTTCTAGAGCAAGACTTAGACCATGAAGAAGGGAAATTTTTTCTAAAATGTCTTATAGCCCCTACTCATAGTTATGGTGCACAACACAACTATGAATAAGACTATAATTGACGCAGTGTGCTGGAATCTGAGGACCTAATAACCTAGAGCTTTGATACCATCTTTGTCACAACACAAGCCTGTGAGCTAGATGTGACTGGCGAATAGGGAACCAGAAGGAACCATAAACAAGCCTTATAGTACATCATTACATATTCTAGGTCATGGAAGCAATATAAAATAACATAAGAAACATAAAAAAGAGAAATTAGGACTAAGGAGAGAGGGATTTATACATAAATAACTTCGATATTAAGTGACTCAAAGCTCAAGCATAATATATAACATGTCCAACATTACCTCTACTACATTAATAGGTGCTAGGGCCAAGATAAGCAACTGGGCTCACCCTTATAGTTTAATATATACATAAAATAAAGATAGTCTTAGAACATAGCATGAGATCATAAACAACATCCTCGGAATGGAGGATTGACCAACAAGCTTGAGTGGAATAGTACTAGCAATGTGGGTGGAGATGCTCAAGCAGGGCTCCGATTCCTACATGGTTATATCATGTTGGCATAGAGTATGTGCTACTGCATTTGAATGTACTAAGTATGTAGGATGCAATGGAATAAGAGGTAGGCATCATAGTCAAAATGCATAATAATAGGCAATAGATATGATATAACAACATGGAATGTATGATCAGTACATAAGTAAAACAGTCTTACATTTCATTCAACTCATATAAATCATAACACATAGGTGTGGGAAGAGACCTTAACCGATAGAGAATAAGACCAAGCAAGCTACGACTTGGAATTCTGATGATTACCCTTCACGGGCAAAGAGGTGGTCTACTTGCCAAGGTAAATCATACTTCAAACTTACAGGAACATGACCCATTTCATATGAAGTAACCTTCCTTATGGGAACCCGACCCAATTTCAAAAAGGATTTAATACCCCACTTCAAGTTACGAGAACACAATCCAATTTCATGTGAAGTGACCCTCCTTACGGGAAAATGACCCAATTTTGGAAAGGTTTTTAAGAGATGTT
>JAOTQJ010000002.1:5866016-5877588 GCA_025642045.1 Solanum sejunctum | reverse complement strand
TTTCCATGTTGACCCTGAGTTGTTGAATGAGCCATATGAGATGTTTACTCCTATTGGTGCATCTATTGTTACTAAAAAGTTTGTAGAAGTTTTGCTATTTGCATCTTGCATAAACTCTCGCCTTGTGATCTTGTTGAGTTAGACATGGTTGATTTTGATATTATTCTTGGGATGGATTGGTTACATGCATATTATGCTTCTATTGGTTGTAGAGCCCGTAGGGTCAAATTTCAATTTCCAAATGAACCTGTCCTTAAGTGGGAAAGTTAAAATGTAGTGGTCAAGTGTAGATTCATCTCTTACATGAAATATCTAAGGAATATCTTTACTATCTTGTGAGGGTTAGGGATGTAGAGTCTAAAGTCCTTCCCATAGAGTCAGTCCCAGTTGTTAATGAGTTTCTTGATTTCTTCCCAATGACCTTCCCGGTGTTCCTCCCGAAAGGGAAATAGACTTTGGCATAGACCTCCGCCCTGGTACTCAACCCATTTATATTCCCCCTTACTGTATAGCCCCGCTGAGGTTGAAGGAGTTAAAGGAACAATTGAGAGACATGTTGGAGAATGGATTTATTAGACCAAGCCAATAATCTTGGGGTGCTCCAATGTTGTTTGTGAAAAAGAAAGATGGATCCCTTAAGATGTGTACTACCAGCAACTCAATAGGGTCACCATCAAGAATAGGTATCCTCTTCCAAGGATTGATGATTTGTTTGACCAATTGCAAAGGGCTACCAATTTCTCTAAGATTGATCTTCAATTCGGGTATCATCAAGTGAAAGTGAGAGAGTGTGATATTCCCAAGATGGCCTTCCGGACTAGATATTGGCACTATGAATTTGTGGTGATGTCTTTTGGGTTGACCAATGCACTAGCCATCTTTATAGACCTAATGAATAGGGTCTTCAAACCTTATCGAGATTCTTTTGTTGTGGTGTTCATTAATGATATTTTGATATATTCTTGTGGTGGGGAAGAGCATAGGGCTCATTTGAAGGTTGTGTTGTAAATATTGAAGGATGAGAAATTATATGCTAAATATGAAAAGTGTGAATTTTAGTTGAAGGAGGTTGCTTATCTAGGGCATGTGGTGTAGGAGGATGGTATAAAGGTGGATCCTAAAGAGTCCGATGTGATTAGAAATTGGTCTAGACCATTGACCCCATCGGATATTAGGAGTTTCTTAGGCTTAGCAGGCTACCATCAGAGGCTTGTGAATGGGTTCTCTTTTATTGCTTCCCTTATGACAAAGTTGACTCAAAAGAAGGTTAAGTTTATATGGGCCGATGAATGTGAAAGGAGCTTCCAAACCTTGAAAGATAAGCTTGTGCCTGCTCCTATATTGTCACCACCCGATGGGCTTGAGGGATTTGTTGTGTGTTTTGATTCTTCCCGGGTTGGTTTAGGTTGTGTGTTGATGTAAAATAGTAAGTTCATAGCCTATACTTCTAGATAACTCAAAGTGCATGAAAAGAATTACCTTACCCATGATCTTGAGTTAGCCGCCATTGTGTTTGTATTAAAGATTTTGCATCATTAATTGTATAGGGTGCATGTTGATGTGTTCACCTACCATAAGATCCTACAATATGACTTAACTCAAAAGGATCTCAATTTGAGGCAAAGGAGATGGTTAGAACCTCTTAAGGACTATGATACGAGTGTGCATTATCATCTCAGTAAGGTAAATATAGTGGAGGATGCTTTGAGTAGGGTGTCTATATGTAGTATTGCTCATGTGGATGATGGTGGTAAGGAGATGGCTAGGGAGGTCCAATAGTTGGCTAGATTGAGGGTTAAGTTAGAAGACGTGGATAATGGTGGTCTTGTTGTTGATGATGGTTCTAGGTCTTCCTTAGTTGATGAGGTGAAAGAAAAGCAAGATCTTAATTCCTCCTTGTTAGAGTTGAAGGCCTTAGTGAAAGAGGGCAAGGTGGAGGTTTTTCCCCAAGGGGGAGATGGTGCCCTTAGCTACCAAGGTAGGTTATGTATGCCTTGTGTTGATGGTTTAAGCGAGAGAACCCTTGAGGAGGCCCATAATTCTTCTTATTATATCCACCCAGGTTCCACCAAAATGTATAGAGACTTGAGAGATATGTACTGATGGAGAGGCATGAAGAGTGACATTGCCAAATTCATTTCCGATTGTCATAGTTGTCAACAAGTCAAAGCCGAACATCAAAGGTCAGGTGGCCTAACCCAAGACATTGAGGTCCCTATTTGGAAATGGTAAGATATAAATATGAATTTTGTGGTTGGGTTGCACAAGACTAGAAAGGATTTTAATTTCATTTGGGTTCTGGTTGATAGGATGACAAAATCAGCTCACTTTCTACAAGTTAAAACCATATATAGGGCTAAATATTATGGAATGTTGTACATTAATTACTTGGTAAGGTTGCATGGGGTTTCCTTGTCCATTATATCGGATCGTGGGGCACAATTCACTTCTCACTTTTGGAGGTCCTTTCAAAGGGGTCTTGGTACTAGAGTTAAGCTTTCTACTGCCTTCCACCCTCAAATAGATGGCCAAGCCAAGAGAACCATCCAAACTCCTTGTGGATAATCATATTCCACTAAATTAGTTTGCCTACAACAATAGCTATCATTCTAGTGTCAGTATGGTTCCATTTGAGGCTCTCTATGTGAGGCATTATAGATCACTAATTGGTTGGTTTTAGGTTGGTGAGGTAGCTTTATTGGGACCAGATCTGGTTATGGAGGCTCTTGAGAAGGTTGGGATGATTAGAGAAAGGTTAAATACGGCCCAAAGTCATCAAAAATCCTATGCTGATGTGAGGAGAAGGGAACTTGAATTTCAAGTTGGTGATTGTGTTTACTTGAAGGTGTCACCCATGAAGGGCGTGGTCAATTTTGGTAAGAAGGGCAAGTTGAGCCCAAGATATGTGCATCCTTATAGGGTGATGAGAAGGGTTGGTAAGGTAGCTTATGAGTAATTGCCTAGGGAAATGGATTTGGTTCATCCAGTGTTTCATGTGTCCATGTTGAGGAAATGTGTGGATGATCCGAATACCATTATACCTCTTGATGTAGTAGGTGTTGTTTAAGATAATTTGACCTATGAAGAGGTTTCGGTTCAGATCTTAGATAGGCAGTGAAGAGATTGAGAAACTAAGAAGTTACTTCTATTAAGGTCCTTTGGAGGAATCAAAAAGTTGAAAGTGGTACTTGGGAGGCCGAAGCGGACATACAAAAGCAATGTCCTTACCTTTTCCATTCCACTCATTCCTAAGGTATTGATTTATGTCATCATATTATCTCAAGTCTTAAGTTCAGCCCTCATGTCATTGCATATGTTCATGTTTAAATTGACTAAGTTCATGATGATTTTACATTGATGATGTAATTTTGAAATGATGTTTAAGGGCATTATTGCATTCTTATGTGCACTGAAACTATCATATTTATGTCTCTCATATACGTCTCTTTGACATTCAGGGATGAATGTTCCCAAGGGGGAGATATTGAAACGACACCAAGAAGTGTCCAAAAATGAGTCTCGGAAGTGCCCGAAATCGTAATTTTCATATATCTCAAAATCTGTGCGTGATATCAAAAATCTGACTTCATATTCTTGTTCAAGGAGTCATTTCGAGTGGAAAATGGGTCTAACCATGATTTAAGAGCAAACGATTAGCAATTTTAATTTTTACAGTTTTCCTTATCTAGTGTATATTCGCGATGGCACCGCAATGTGCCTCCATCGAAGATATGTGTAAATTCAGCCTCCTCGATAGGTTCACATCATGACACAGATACGTACCTATGTAAATTCTGCCTAGTTATTTTTCTTATGGTCCAAGGCTTTAAGTCTTGGACCTAAGTGTCCCCAAATGTGAAAATACTTATACTTAGCTATTTTTCACCCTCATATCATTCTAAACATTCCCTAATACTCATCCAAACACTTAGCCAAATATTTTACTCCTAAACTCAAGTCTCTAAACCCTCTTCAGATTTAAGGATTTGCTCTCAAGCTTCAAGTCTCCATCTCCAATCTTCGTCAAGTTTATCTCCAAAGCTAAGGTATGTGGGTTTCTTTCATGGGTTCCTTTCACCTATGATACCCAAGCTCTCTCTTTACTCAAAATTGCATGATTTAAAGTTGAATTATTCATGGGTCTTATCTATTATGAAAATCAGTGCAGACTATGTTGAGGGTCATGCAATTATGACTATTTTACCATGTTTTGGGATATGAATCTAAGATCTATTGTAAGATTTGATGAAGGATTTTGGTGTATATTGCTTGAGGGTGTTACCAAGTATCTATTAAAGGTTTTACAATGAATTTACTAGCATGATTTCACTCTTGAATCGCATGATTTTATACTAGCACTACACATCCTCTAAGTGTTTGATAAAATGTTCAGTTATGGCTTATTGAGGAGTTAAGGGCACAATGTTTGTTTTATGAATTGAATGACTATATGATGTCTATATGATGAAAGAATGATGATGAAATGATGATAAAATTCATGTACGTCTATGATAATGATATTATGATGAAATGATAATAGAATGATAGTGAAATGATGATGCAATGTGTGTATATTTATGATAGTTATATGATGATGAAATGAGAATAGAGTGATGATGAAATGTATGTATGGATATGATAACTAGATGATGATGAGAGCGATGAATGTATAAATGATATTATTCTATATAGTATTGGCTTGTGACCATGCCCTACTCTGGGGTTACGCATCTAGTAACCATGTCAAGTGGTTTGTACCTCGATAACCTGTCAGGTGGTTTGTACTCCGATCACCATGAGTGGTAGGGTGCGATAATCCATCAACCTTGTTGGGCATTTGTACCTATCAATCTATTGGGGGGTTTGTACTTCAGTCACCAAGGGTGGTATGGTATGACTATCCATCAACCATGTTTCAGATTTATACCCATCAACCCGGTGGGGGGTTTGTACCTATCAACCTGTTAGGGGGTTTGCACCTCCATAACCTCATGAAGGGTTTCATACCTCATACGCCTCTGCAAGCAGGTGATATGCCTTGGATTGCACTAATAAATGGTCACTCCCTCCACATACGTTATGTTCTATGAAAGTATGATCTAACCCAAGAATCTTCCACTCATGTCATATTATTATATGCTCATCTATTGTCTAATTAAACATTTTGATTATACTGCCTATCTATTGTTGCATTGCATCCTACGTACCTAGTACAGTCAAACGTGCTAACACATACTCTATGCCTACATGACGTCACCATGTAAGAATCGATGTACCGTTTGATCATCCTCCTCTTCCACGTGTCTAGACGACTTCTATCAAGCTTATTGGTGAGTCCTCCATTCCGGGGACATTACTTATGATCTTTTACTATGTATTAAGACTTTCTCTCTTTGACTTATGTATTGACTATGAGGGTGAGCCCCGTTGCTTTGTCTTGGCCTCGCTCTTATCTATGTAGTAGAGGTGTTATTGGATATGTTATGTATTTATGCTATGAGCTTTGACTCTATTATCTCTTGATATCTATGATATGGAAGTTTACCCTTAGTCCCAATTACCCTTGTTTACATTTATCTCTTATTGTCATTCTAATTGCTTCTATGACCAAGGATGTGTAATGATGTGCTATGGTGCTTATTTGGGGTTCCTTCGTGTTTCCCATTCACCAGTCATGCTTAGGCCCTATGCTTGGGTTATGACAGGTAAGACTTTCAAGTAAACCCAATCACCAACCTTAAATTCAAGATCTCTTCTCCTCACATCGGAATATGGCTTCTGTCTACTTTGGGCTATTTTCAATCTCTCCCTAATCAACCTCACCTTCTCCAAGGCTTCCAAGACCAAATCCAGACCTAGCAAAGTCATTTCCCCCACTTCAAACCACCCAACCGAGGATCTATAATGCCTACCATAAAGACCTTCAAAAGGAGTCATACCAATGCTTAAGGATAGCTATTGTTGTAAGCAAACTCAATAAGTGGAGGATGTTCATCCCAATTACCCTTAAACTCCAAAACACAAGCTTTAAGCATATCCTTAAAAGTTCGGATAGTCCTCTCGGCTTGACCATTTGTTTGAGGGTGAAAGGTCATGCTAAGCTTAACCTAAGTACCAAAACCTCTTTGGAAAGACCTCCAAAAGGGTGAAGTGCATTGAGCATCACGATCCAAAATGATAGACAAAGGTACCCCATGCAATCTAACCACCTCATGTGTATATAACTTAGCATAATCTTCAGCACCATAAGTAGTTTTAGCCAGCAAGAAGTGCGCCAACTTTGTCATTCTATCCATAACAACCCAAATAGAATCAAAATGCTTTCTAGTGTTAGGCAACCCAACCACAAAATCCATGTTAATTTCCTCGCACTTCTAAGTAGGAATCTCGATACCTTGGGCTAGGCCACCCGACCTTTGATATTCGACTTTTACTTGTTGGCAATTGTAACATACGGATATGAACTTGGCAATGTCTCTCTTCAGAAACCCCACAATACACTTCCCTCAAATCTTTATACATCTTTGTGGAACCGGGGTGGATAGAATAGGAAGAATTATGAGGCTCATCTAAAATCTTCTTTCTCAAGTCATCAACACTAGGCACACACAATCTACCTTGGTACCTAAGCACACCATCTCCTCCTTGGGGGAAAACCTCCACTTTACCATTCTTCAGCAAGGCCATCAACTCTAACAAGATGGGATCAAGATCTTGCTTTGCCTTTACCTCCTTAATTAAAGAAGACTTAGAACCATCAATAACTACTATGCCACAATTATAAAGTTTCATCCAACCTAACCAATTAGTGAACCTCCCTAGACACCTCTTTGCCACCATCATCAATATGAGCTAGACTACCCATAAACACCCTACTTAGAGTATCAGCCACAACACTAGCTTTTTCGGGGTGATAATGCACACTCATATCATAATCTTTAAGGAGCTCTAACAACATTCTTTGCCTCAAGTTAAGATCTTTTGGGGTGAACACATATTGGAGACTCTTGTGGTCGGTGAACACATCAACATGAACCATGTACAAGTAGTGACACCAAATTTTCAAAGCAAATACTATGCCCACCAATTCGAGATCATAGGTGGGATATTTCTTCTCATGCACCTTCAGTTGCCTAGAGGCATATGCTATCACCTTATCATTTTTCATCAAAACACACCCCAAACCAATACTTGAGGCATCACAATATACAACAAACCCTTCCAACCCTACCAGTAGAGACAAGATAGGAGCGGAGACAAGCTTATCTTTCAAAGTTTAGGAATGTTTTTCACACACAGCAGTCCACATAAATTTGCCTTTTTGTGTCAATTTAGTCATAGGAGAATCAATAGAAGGGAAACCATTTGCAAACCTCCGGTAATAACCCGCAAAGCCCAATCAACTTCTAATGTCCGATGGAGTCAAAGGTCTAGGCCAATTTCTAATCACCTTCATCTTCTTAGGATCTATCTTAATATAATAACCCGACACCACATGCCCTAGAAAAGCAACCTCTTTCAACCAAAACTCACATTTCTCATATTTTCCATACAATTTATCCTCCATCAAGATTTTCAGCACCACCCTCAAGTGATCCACATGCTCCTCCTTACTATGGGAATAGATTAAGATATCATCACCATAAACAAGTCAAGGTAGGGTTTGAAGACCCTATGCATAAGATCCATAAATATAGTCAATGCATTAGTCAACCCAAAGGACATAACCATAAACTCAAAGTGCCCATACCTAGTTCAGAAAGCCATCTTGGGAATGTCACAGTCCCTCACTTTCACTTGGTGATACTCGCACCAAAGATCAATCTTAGAAAAGTGACTAGCCCCTTGAAGTTGATCAAAAAGGTCATAAATCCTTAGTAAAGTGTAGTTATTCTTTATGGTGACCCTATTAAGTTACAGGTAATCAATGCACATTCTAAGAGAACCATCCTTTTTCTTCACAAACAACACTAGTGCACCCCAAGGTGACTTACTAGGCCTTGTAAAATCCTTCTCCAACAAATTCCTTAATTGCTCCTTCAACTCCTTCAACTCCACCAGGGTCATACAGTAAGGGGGAATAGAAATGGGTTAAGTGTCGGAAAGGAGGTCTATACCAAAATCTATTTTTCTTTCAAGAGGAACACCGACAAGCTCATTGAAAAAGTCATCAACGAACTCATTAACCATCGGAATTGACTCTATAGGAAGGACTTTGCACTCAACATCCCTAATCCTCACAAGATGATAGATACACCCCTTAGAAATCAACCTTTGGGCTTTAAGATAAGAAATGAATCTACCCTTGACCACCACATCACAACTTTCTCACTCAAGGACAAGTTTATTAGGGAATTAGAATTTCACTCTAAGGGTACTACAATCAATCGAAGCATAATATGCATGCAACCAATCCATACCAAGAATGACATAAAAATCCACCATATCTAATTCAACAAAATCACAAAGCAAGATTTTATACAAAATGAACACAACACAATTTCTATAGACTCTTTTAGCAATAATGGATCCACCAATGGGGGTAGACACTTCATAAGGCTCACACAATAATTTGGGACTAACATGAATCTCTTTGGAAACAAAACGAGTAATAAAAGAAAGAGTGGCACCCGGGTCTATCAAAGCATACACATCAAAATCAAAAACCTTTAACATACCGGTGATGACATCGGGCACCTCATTTACTCTTTGTTTCCCTTGAAGAGCATAAAATCTATTTTGCCTTGGAACACCCATTTGTTGGCCTACTCTTCCCTTTGGACCCGCATTCGTACCTTGGCCTTGTTGATGACCATCTCTACCTTTGTTGTGAGCATGAGGACTATTAATCACCTTATGATCGAGCTCATCACAACCATAGCAAGCATTAGTGTGCTTCAAACATGGGCCATTATGACTCCTACCACACCTTTGGAATATAGGGTTGTCATGAGAAAACCTTCTATTAGGAGAATTAGAAGACCCTTGACCTTGGAAATTGTGGCCTTGAGGAAACCAGCCACTCTTGGAATTTTGGAATCTACCTTTAAAACGAGCCTTGTTAGACTCACCATCCTTCTCTTTCTAAGCTTCATACCCTCTAGTTGTTTGGTGTATGTCATGAAGCGGGACAAATCCCTATCACCTATTAGTATAGCGATACGGTACTCTTCATTAACCAAGTCGGCCACACCCGACACAAATTTTTTCATCCTTGGCCTTGCCTCAGCAACCAATTGTGGCCCATACCTGGAGAGTTGGTTGAACATGAAGACATACTCCCTCACACTCATGGAACATTGCTTAAGGTTCATAAATTTCATCATTTTCGCCATCCTTAGCTCAAAAGGAAAGAACCGATTGAGAAATGACACTTTGAACTCTTCCCAAGGGATAACATTATCATTCCCCTTCCCCATCTTCCATTGAGTGAACCATATTTGATCCACCCCTTTGAGTTGATAGACACCAACTCAGCGTTTTCCTCCGAATTTACCCACATAATGGACAACATCTTATACACCTCATCAATGAATTCTTGGGGATCCTTATCCACTGTGGACCCATGGAACTCCGATTTATTCATCCTAGTAAAATCCCTCACTTGACACCGTAGTAGGAGCTTGGGATCCTTGGTTGATTTGGTTGGTCATAGCATGAGCTAACATGGTAATAGCTTCCCGAAACTCTACATGGGCCACTCCCCCATCTTGAGGAGCTTAAGGAGGGGGGCAGTTCTTTCTTGGGTGAATGGGCACTCCTTAGTCTTCCTCTTGGAATAGGCATGATCTAGAATATCAAAGAAAATTCATTAGAGAATAAGACTTACCTTAACTTCTATAGCACGATATTGATCATGAAGAAGGAAAATATTTTCTAAAATGACTCATAACTTCTTATTCATAGTTGTGGTGCACTTCACAACCATGAATAAGACTCTAATCGACGTGGTGTGTTAGATTCTGAGAACCATTAACAACCTAGTGCTCTGATACCAAGTTTGACATGATCCAAGCCTAGGGCCTGGACGTGACACTGTGAATGGAACCCAAAGGGACCCCAAACAAGTCTCTTAGCATGCCATTCACATATCCTTCGTCGCGAAAGTAAAATAAACAACAACAAAAGATATAAATAAGGGAAGTGGGACTAAAGGAAGCTGTGATATTTATAAAACATAAAAGAGTCAAATCTCAGAGCATAAGTACATCAATTGTTCCGATAATACCTTTAAACATAGATTGGAGCGGGGGCCAAGACACTCTCCAGACTCACCCTCATAGTATCAAGTGTTCAATGTAAGGAAAATAACAAAAAGGCAAGAGTGACATAGATAGCCTCCTCGGACTTGAGGACTCACCAAAAGCGTATCTCCAAAGCACGAAGCTAGCCACATGGAGGATGATTGAGAGGTGCTTCAGTTCCTACATGGTAACATCATGTATGCATAGAGTATACGTTAGTATGTTTGAATATACTAAGTATGCAGGATGCAACGCAAAAAGACATAGGCAACATAGTCAAAATGCATAGGCAATGGATAAGTATAATATCAATATGGCATGCATGATCAATGCTTTGGTAAAACATGCTTGTAAATCATATAATTTGCAAATATAGAGTACATGTGTAGGAAGAGACCATATCAAACATAGCTCAAGCATACTATTACTTGAACTCCAAAGCATACCGCCTCCTTGGAAGGTGATTGAGGTACCTACCCCTCAACGTGGTAGTACGGGCATGCCACCCCCCAACAAGGTGATTGAGGTACATACCTCTCAACATAGTAGTACGAGCATGCCACCCCCTGATAAGGTGATTGAAGTACATATCCCTCAACGTGGTAGTACAAGCATGCCAGCCTCTAACAAGGTGATTGAGGTGCATACCCCTCAACGTGGTAGTACGGGCATGCCACTCTCCGACAAGGTGATTGAGGTACATACCTCTCAATGTGGTAGTACAGGCATGCTACCCCCTGATAATGTGATTGAGGCTTGTCACCCCCTCAACAAGGTGTGGTCAACTTACAGCACCATAGATATTTTCTATAAATTTAATGCATACATACAATACCTTAATCAAAATAACGTCACTCGACGTGTAAACTATGCAATAGATCATCAATAACTCAAGAATCCTTGTCAAGATATTTTATCAAACACTTAGCGGATGTGTAATGCTAGTTCAAAATTACGTAATTCAAGAGTGAAATAATATAAGAAGACTCAATGTAAATCCACCAACCATCATATAGTAAAATCCTCATGTAAGATACTTTAAAATCCGTCATCAAATCTCATAATAGATCATAGATTCATAGCTCAAAAGATGCATAGTCTCAATAGCCAAAATCAATTCATAGTATAAACTTGAAATAGACAAACATGCATATTCAATCAACATTTCATAAAACTCCAATATAATTTGTAATCAAAATCCATAATAGAAGATACCCATAGAAGATACATCTTGGAAAAATGCAATGTTTACATCTGGAAACAGCCGCTTTATGTTTTTAAACATAGGGGTTAGGCTGCGTACATTCGACCCCCCCAACCCCGCAATG
>JAOTQJ010000002.1:5827829-5843982 GCA_025642045.1 Solanum sejunctum | reverse complement strand
TGTGGCTCTCTTTACATTTTTCTCTCCTCCTTGTGTCCTTAAAATGAAGAAGCTTAAGTTCTTCTTTTATAGGCAAACATTGCCTATAATTATTGAAAAACTCAACAAGGTTGGCAAAGTTGTTGGACAAGAATGACATGCCTAATTTGACAACAGTATTTTATATAGCACCAAGAAAGTGCTACCAAAAGTATTTACAATCGACACAAAGAAAGGCATCGCTTCCTATTCGTAAAGGGATTTTATCAGATCTATCACTTCTTTTTATTATAATACCCAGTTAATGCTGTTCTAGACATACGACTACTGATCCTTGACCCAATTGGTCATTTTTATTATCAGATCTATCATTTTTCTTTATTATCTGTTAGGTAAAGTTAATCTTCTTGTAATTGCCCGGTTAATGCTATTCTGGACGTACGGCTACTGATCCTTGACCCAATCGGTCACTTTTATAGTTTCAGAGAGTTTTCTGTTTCTGAAAATTGTTCAGTAGCTTGTTTGAAAATGCATAATCAACTGAATTACCTTTACACATGTCCTAGCCCGTAACTCTCAAAAATCACTTATGAAATTGATCATGCACACATTTGTTATGCAAATGCTGGGAAGATTTGGAACTTGTCTCTCTGCATCCGTTTTAGTGCTATGCATTTCTGTTTTGTCTGACAATTTAGCCATGTCTAAATTATCTGCTACTCTTTTGATTCTGTATTTAGTTCTCTTTGAACCAGAATCTGTTATAGTGATACTATCTTTTTCTATTTTAAAAATGTTCTTGTAGGGGAATCGCTTGCACAAAGGGTTGCTTAACCATTGGCAGAAGTTCACTTTTAATCCTAGGTAATTCCTTTTCTCTTGTTAATTCGATGTTGTAGCAGCAATAGTGTGGTATTGCAGCAATTGGCACATCATTATTGTCTAATTGTAACATTATTGTGGTATATGATGCTAGGAATTTAAGTGAGAAAAGACTCAATATTGTTAAACAAGCGAGGACTTTGCCTTCTTCCTCTATGTATAGGACAATGCAACACACAACAGATCGGTTAGAAAGAAGAATAAATCGATCACACGTCCTTTCACTTTCTCACAAGTGAAGTCTTTGACCTTTGATAAGCCTAGGTCTTCATATCTAAAACTGAAAAATCATCAGTTGGAGAATCATTTCACGTTGTGGTCAAAGTGCAGGAAAGATAGATTCCTGAGATCATTGCGAGCATAAACAAACATAAAAATCGCTGGTTTATACGCTAGATCATAAAACCAAAATTACTTTGAGTTAAAATGTTATTATTCGTGAGAAAGGTATGACTTTGTTGAACAAGCAGAGACTTATTTGTGTTAAATTACATGAAACATGGATTCATGTAAGCAGTGCATATATATGGAAAACATAAAAGGCTTGATTTTCAGACTAGAGCATAAAACCAAATGTACTTTGAGTTATATGCACTCTGATAATTGGGAACATCAAGTTCTTCACCTAAAGCGATAGCACAAGCATAAAGTTCTTGGTACTTCCAAGAAGTAAAAAACTTTTATCGAGGAGACAGTAAAGCAAGACAATGTTTTAGAATATGAAGAAAGTGGTTTGGATAAATTTTGCTGAGATCAAGAAATTATCAAACACTACAAACAACAACATAATACCTAGTGGAATCTCACAAGTGGGGTCTGGAGATGGTAGAATGCACACAGACCTTACCATTATCTCATAAGGTAGAAGGATTGTTTTTTGGGAACCCTCGTCTCAAAAACCCATAAGCAGATTAAACTAGATATAGAAAAAAAAGAAAAGAAAAAGAAAAGGAAACAGAAAGAACGACTAACAACGAAAATATCATGACAGTGACCAGGATAGTGTGTAAATACAATAAAATCAATATATATATATATATGACATATAATGACAATACAGGATATCAAAGCACGAGTAATCCTACTACCCTACTATATCCCAAGGCCAAACATCCACCTAACCCTACTAACCTATTAGCCTGCTACTCTAATTCGTGATCTTCACTCCTTTTTATTTAAGTTCATGTCCTCGGTGAGATCAAGTTTTGTCATATCATGTCTGATCACCTCTCCCTAATACTTTTTTAGTCTACCTCTACTCCTCTGTGTAACTCCCAAATCCAACCTCTCGCACCTCCTAACAGAAGCATCGATACTCCTTCTCTACACATGTCCAAACCATAGCAGTCTCGCTTCTCTCATCTTATCAGCCATAGGGGCCACCTCTAGCTTCTCTTGAATGATCTTATCCCTAATCCTATCACTCCTAGTATGACCACACATCTATCTCAACATCCTCATTTCTGCGATTTGTATCTTCTGAACATGTGCATTTTTGATTGGCCAACACTCCACCCCATATAGTATAGACGGTCTAACCACCATTCTGTAAAATTTACCTTTGAGTTTAGGTGGTATCTTCTTGTCACACAATACTCCAGAGGCAAGCCTCCATTTTTTCCATGCTGCCCCAATATGATGTATGACGACATCATCAATATCGCCACTACTCTGAATGATGGACCCAAGGTACTTAAAGTTTTCTCTCTTGGAGATAGGTTGAGAGGCAAGCCTCACATCAATGTCTGTTTCACCCCTCGCAACACTGAATTTGCACTTCAAGTATTCTGTTTTGATTCTGCTTAGTTTGAACCCTGTTAAAGTTGACAAGATTTACCATGAATATGTGAAAATATTTGGTAGGTAAGACTTTTCTTCTTTGGTATTAAAAGTCATGGTAGGTAATTTATAGTTACACCTACTTGGCATTTTTGGCACATATGATGTCATGAATGACGTTAAGAGGAAGAATTCACTCCTATAAACATGTAGTTCTTGGTTCATTTGTAACATCACCTCCCACTTGTCTTCTTATCTCCTAAGGCATAAGATTTCTCTTTTGTAGCAAAATACATTAGAAGGGTAGAGATTGCTAAATTCTTTTAGATGTATTTGGGATCTCTCCCCTTTCTTTGTTAATATATAAGCAGTTGTTCTCTGGTGGATGTAGGATCATTCCGATCCAAACCACGTTAAATATCGTTGTTCTTCTTTCTTTCTTGTTCTTATTTTCATGTTTTCCGCTAACAATTGGTATTAGAGCTAAGGTTCTGTCTGAGTATACTCTGTGGTTGCAGCACGGTCTGAACTTCCACATTAGAAAAAAATTGCTTTGATTTTTGGTATTTCCAAATTGTTTGTTGTGGAAGAGGAAGAACAAGTAACGATAAGTTCCATGAAGTTTGAAATTGATATATTTAGTTGACGAAACAACTTCAATGTCTAGAAGATCTAGATGATGGTGTTACTGCGGAGGGAAGGTTCAATCTATGCTATTGACGGAAAATATCTCGATAGTACATCGAATGCCAACAAAGAGAGGATTGAAAGGGATACATTGAGTGCAATCCAACTTTTCCTTGCACCTAACGTGCTTTGTGAGGTGAGTACAAGTACTAAGGAGACAGCCAAATAGTTATGGGAAAAGCTAGAAGGGTTTTACCGGGACCAATCGGTGACAACAAGAATGTTGTTACAAAGGCATCTTCACACATTTAAGATGGAGCCAGGTACTTTGTTACAAGACCATCTAGATGCATGCAATAAAGTTGTGATGGACTTACAGACTGCCGGGATTAAAAAGAATGAGGAGACGCTTGCATGTGCCTTGCTATTTTCATTGACTTCAAAATTTCGTGATATTAAGAATTCAATGATGTATAGCAAAGAGCCTATCACTCTTGAGCAAGTATGGCAGGCACTTAACTCTTGTGATATAAGGAGACGCCTTGAAGGAGATAAAGATGATGAGGTTAGTGGGCTCTTTGTGAGAGGTCCTACTAACTAACAGGGAAAGAGCAAATCAATGCATAGATCAAAGTCTAGTGTGAACAGGAAGAATGCATAGTGTTGGGGCTGTTACAAGAAGGGGCACTTTGAAAGAGATTGTCCTATGTCAAAGTCCAAAGAAAAGGCGAGTACATCTATTATTGAGCGGGTACATGATTCTGACGATGATTATGTACTAGCAACATCATGCAATAGTGGATTCTATAACAATAAATGGGTGTTAGACTCTGGTTGCACTCTGCATATGACATTTCGAAGAGATCAGTTCACCAATTATGAGACAAGTGGAGGAACCGTAGTAATGGGCAATAACGCAACTTGTAAAATAGTTGGCATTGGTTCAGTTCGGGTTTGCTGCCATGATGGAATCATGAGGACCATTACAGAAGTCATGTTCCTGATATGAGGAAGAATTCAATCTCCCTAGGTACTTTGGATAAAAATGGCTACAAGTACATGAGTGAAGGGGGAACTATGAAAGTGACTAAAGGCTCTTTAGTCATGCTAAAGGCCAAGTTGGAGGATGGCCTTTACACATTGGCAGGAAGCACCATCGTTGGCTCAATTAATGCATCTACCATGCAATTATCTGATGATGACAAGGATCTAGAAACTCAAGTTGATGAGTCAAAAGATGTGGATCTAGATGAACCTGTTGTCAATGAACCATACACAATTGCGAAGGGAAGGGACAAAAGGCAAATACAAAAATTGGAACATCTTATAGAGTAAGCAAATCTGATTGTATATGCGTTCATAGCTGCAGAAGAAGAGATTAAGGATCTCGAGCCTTTCTCGTATAATGAAGCAACTTCTTGCAAGGATGCTACATAATGGAGGTTAGCCATGATAGAAGAGATGGAGTCTCTTCACAAAAATGAGACATGGGTCTTAGTTGAAAGGCCAAAGGGGAAGAGGACAATTGGATGCAAATGTGTCTACAGAAAGAAAGAGGGCATTCCAGGAGTGGGAGATGATAAGTTCAAGGTGAGATTGGTTGCAAAGGGTTTTAGTTAGAAGGAGGGAATTGACTATAATGAGGTCTACTCTCCAGTTGTGAAACATAGCTCAATTCGCGTGCTACTAGCATTGGTTGCACAATTTGACTTGGAGCTTAAACAACTTGATATCAAAACTGCTTTCTTACATAGTGATCTAGAAGAGACAATCTATATAGATCAACCTGAAGGTTTCCTAACTGAGGGAAAAGAAAACCATGTATGCCAACTGAAGAAGTCTTTGTATGGTTTGAAGTTATCCCCTAGATAATGGTACAAGAGATTTGATGCATTCATGACTACACATGGATTCTTGAGGAGTTCATTTGATAGCTATGTGTATCACAAGAAGATCTTTGGTAACTCTATGATTTATTTATTGTTGTATGTTAATGATATGCTTATTGCTTCTAACAACATCATAGACATAAACAATCTGAAGAAATTGTTGAGAAAGGAATTTGACATGAAGGATTTGGGGGCTGCAAAGAAAACTTTTGGAATGGAGATTTCAAGAAAAGACGGTGTTGTACATCTTTCTCAGAAGAGATATATTGAAAAGGTTCTTGAGAGATTCAATATGCACATGAGCAAGCCTGTAAATACACCATTAGCTTCTCATTTTAAGTTTTCAGAGTTACAAATGCCTCAGTTTGAAGATGAGGTGGAATATATGTCAAAGATCCCTTGTGCTAGCGGAGTTGGTAGCATCATGTATGCTATGGTTTGCACACGTACAGATATTGCTCAACCTGTAAGTGTGGTAAGTAGGTACATGGCCAACCCAGGAAAAGGTATTGGGAAGTTGTCAAGTGGATATTAAGATATCTCAAAGGAGCTTCTAATGTTGGCCTAAGCTTTCGAAAAGGTGAAGGTATTTCAATTCTCGGTTATGTGGATTCTGATTATGCAGGAGATCTCGATAGAAGAAGGTCTACAACTTGATACATCTTTACTTTTGTTGGTAGTGCTGTTAGTTGGAAATCAACTTTGCAGTCAATCGTCGTTTTGTCAACAACAGAGGCAGAATACATGGCAGCAACAGAGGCAGTAAAAGAAGCAATTTGTTTGAAAGATTTGGCGGCAGAATTAAGATTAGTTCAGCTGGAACAACTCTAAGATGTGATAGTCAAAGTGCTATTCATTTGATTAAAAATCAAAGATTTCATGAGCGCACTAAACACATTGATGTCAGATTTCATTTCATTTTTGAGATGTCGTTGAAGAGAGAGCTATCAAGATTGAGAAGGTTATCATAGACGATAAACATGTTGACTAAGATAGTCCCGCTTGCCAAGTTTGCACACTGCAAGGACTTGGCGGGAGTATGCATCAACTAATGCAACTCTGGGAGAACAACTGCTAGGTGGAGCTAGTATGTTCAATAAAGGTTTGATTCTTCTTGTTTCTTACAATGGGAGCCCAGTAAGCTTAGAAGTTTTGGCGGAAGTTGTTCATACGCATGCTCGGAATGCAAATCAAGGTGGAGATTGAAAGAATTGGTTTGGTGGAAAATCTTTCCAAGGTGGAGATTTGTTAAAGTTGACAAGATTTACCATGAATATGTGAAAATATTTGGTAGATAAGACTTTTCTTCTTTGGTTTTAAAAGTCTTGGTAGGTATACATTTTTGGTACATATGATGTCATGGATGACATCAAGAGGAAGAATTCACTCTTATAAATAGGTAGCTCTTGGTTCATTTGTAATATCACCTATCACTTGTCTTCTTATCTCCTAAGGAATAAGATTTCTTTCTTGTAGCAAATACATTAGAAGAGTAGAGAATTGTTAAATTCTCTTAGATGTATTTGGGATCTCTCCCCTTTCTTTGTTAATATACAAGCAGTTGTTCTCTGGTGGCCTTAGGATCATTCCGATCCAAATATCATTGTTCTTCTTTCTTCTTGTTCTTATTTTTTCACTTCTTCTGCTAACAAACCCTTTGGATTCCAAAGCGTATCTCCAAACCTCCAATCTATCATTAACTTTAGTCCAAGTCTTATCAATCAGTACTATGTCGTTTGCAAATAGCATACACCATGGAACCTCCTCCTAGATAGACCGTGTCGGCTCATCCATCACCAATGTTGTAAAGACAAATGAAATGACGAGGCTGCTAAAAGCATGAATTGAATTCTTTTGGAGAGAGTATGGTGTGTATACACTTCTAAATGTTGGTCTATCAAAACACTTCTGGGAAGAGGCAATCTCTGTCGCATGTTTTTTTCTGTTAAATTTTCACCAATGACTGCTATAGAGTTAAAGACTGGCTCGGCAAACTTACTGATTATTCATACATAAAGATTTTCAATTGGCTTGCATATGTGCATGCATGCCAATGGAGGAGAATAAAAAGTCAGAAGTGTATTTTTCTTTGTTATGTGTAGGGGTGGCAATTGGGTGGGTTGGGTCAAATTTGAGCGGGTTATAATGGGTCAAGACCCAACCCAACCCAAATATGCTTGGGTCAAGATGGGTTGGATCAAAACGGATTGAGTAACGGGTTATAGAGCTGGTCAATACCCAACCCTACTCAATTTTTACTAAGTTTACTTATTTTATTTGGTCTTTTTCAATATTTTAGTACTTAATTAAATTATATTTTTTTTTATTATGACTATATAAAACATATCAAACTAAAAAAAAGTATTTTAAAAATATTTTAGCAAGATCTCTCTCAAGTCAATTCGAGTTGCATATCAACCCAATTTTAAATGGGTTAAATGAGTTGGGTGAAGATGGGTTGAGCAAATAGTTGAGCGAGTTATTAACCCGTCCAAACTTCAAAGGGTTGGACCGGGTTAGGAGGGTTGGGCTTAATTTTGTCACCACCCCAGTTATGCGTTCAAGGTAAAAGTATATAAGTTGTGATGTCCCAATCCTGAATCATTAAACTTTGTCATTAGCGGAGATGTTCTTTTTTGCATATGGGTCTTGTCATATTTTATGACCATCATTTCTTGACTCTGTTTTCAGTGAAAAATGGTGCCTCTTACAGGACGAATCTTCCCTATAAATTGACGATTTCCTGCTTATTTATTAGAATCAATCAAGTATTGATCAAGAGAGATTTGCATCAAGTCTTCAATAAAGATATCAAGAGTTATGTCAAGGAAATTGAGAGTGATAAGATAAAATATTAGAGAATTAAGTTGTTGATACTCTGATTGATCAACAGGAATAAAGACTGGACTGCGATCTATCAGATATTATGGACTATTGGTTCCCTGTGAGAATTGTATTTGTCTCTACTGCACAGGACATGACAATTAGAGTGAATGTTGATTTCTAAGGGGTCACATTCTCTGATAGTTCAAGTTATCAAGAGATCAGAATATCTAGGATAGCGCATGATTTTTTAGCGCAAAACCGCAATAACAATAATGATTTTGCAAGTATGATGTAACAGAAGAAGACTCTGGGTTAATAAAAGAATTCTTGGTTCATGGACTTTCTAAATTCCACCAATTATTCTGTCAGTTTGTATCTTGTTTTATCTAGGTCTAGTTCATTGTCTTTGGACATCACATTTGACACATTGTACTTGTCTGTGAAAATTCAGCAAAACTTGTTATTTTATTTTTTAATATTCTTTTTGAGATATGTGGAAGATTGCTAGATAAAACAATTGTTTCAGTATCCCAAAAAGTACTTAAAGCAGAAATTTATTTTGTCAAACTTGTCTTTACTGCCCAATGTCCCTCCCAACGTCTCTTTTTTTAAACACAAATTGCCTTTATGGCCTTGATCTTTTGTGTCTGTTGGCATATGTTCTTTTATACATATAAAATACCAATGTGGAGTTGTGGAAAACAGAGAGCAATTATTTCTCTTCTTTTTTTATTTATTAGGTTTTATTGTATTTAATCTTTGTTAGATTTTGGCTCCTAATCTTTTGCTAAAAGAGTTTGTTGAATGCTGAGGAATACACCTACACCAGGTGAAATAAGTGTCATTGTCATGCCTCAATCTTTAAAGAATTTGCTATAATGTTCGTGATTAAGTATTTCCCCTGAGATTTCCAATACAAACTACTCTGGATGGAAACCAGTCTCTCCCAATGGTTAGAAAAATGTAAAACTTTATACTGTATATCTGCTCTGACCTTTAGGTAAAATCCCCCTATTTGCTGAAAGTCGTAAAAATTTTCTCTTGACTTTTGCAGTGGAGGATTGCGTTTGAAGCGTGACATTACCGAATATGGAGAGTTTGTTCGTAGTTTCAATGCCCCTCAGGTTGATGAGAAATTTGAACAGCTTGGAATGTAAGTTGCAAGAGTTGTGAAAATATTAAGCCTTATAGAAAATATATTTTCCTCTAATTTCGTGTTTTGACTTTTGCTTCAGCATAGCGAATGTGTTTATTGTTGCTCCTGAAAGTCTGGGCCCATTGTTTGAGGGAACTCCGAGCATTAAGAAAGATGCTCAAAGGTAACTAAGATGTTGACATATTCATCTTCTTTTCTATGTTATGCATGTATTCAAGTGAAAGGTCCACCACAATTTTTCTTTCTGAATAGTAATATAACAAAAGGTTGAATGACTTCTACCTTGTATATGGTGGTTCTGAATTCTTTTCAATTTAGCAAGTTCTTTTTGAATAAAGATTTCTTTTGTTTGCAAACTCAGGTTTATTCAACTCCGTGATGACTACAAGAATGCAAAACTTGCATCAAAGCTCAGCTCTTTGTGGAATTAGCTTAGTTGGATCAGATATTATATGACAACACTCTTCCATCTCATTTGTTAATTTTGAGGTAGTTCATTCTAGTTCGAAGTCTTTTTTCGAGCTTACGTTCTCCTTTTGCTGGATGTATCTCATGATGTTTACTAGATGTTTTCGGTACACTCCTTTTGGGAGATTCTTAAAAGCTAGGCCATAAATTAGATCCCAATCTAAGGAGAAAGTTGTGATACCCAATCGGTATCGTATAGGATTATATTTTTTTAAGAAATAAAAAAATATATTAAACACTAATTTAGTAGAAAATATATTCGTTATGATACTCCATCGGTATATTTATACCATATCAATATTGTATAAGACCGAAAATTATTAAAGTTACAAAAATATTTATTAAACTCTAAATTAGTAGAAAATATATTCTTGTGATACTCTAATTATATATGTATACCCTATTAATATACCATACAAGGTGATGTTGATATCAACATGACATCAGCGCGCGAATTGTAATATTAGAGGGGCTAATTTTAATAGTGGGGTATAAAATGTAAAGGAGTATATGGATGTAAATCATTTGTTTTAAAGGAGCATAAATTAGGAGTATATGGATGTAAATCATTTGTTTTAAAGGAGCATAAGTTTACTTTTCCCAACTATTTACCCTTAATGGACCCATAACCCAAACTATTTACCTTGCTACCTCATTTTCCCCCTTTTTTTCTACCTTGATGTCAGCGTGAATACTATATAATAATCTTTTGTGATACTCTGATGGTATATATATATATATATATATATATATATCATATATAATGATCTTAATCCTCTATGACACTTTGTGGTATTTTGATACCAATTGGTATCATATACGATTATGTTTTTCTTTAAGAAATAAAAAAATTATTAAACTCTAAATTAGTAGAAAATATATTTGTTATAATACTCCATCGATATATTTATATTATATCAGTATCGTATAGGACTAGAAAATTATTAAAGTTACAAAATCTGTTGTTATATTGATACCCTATTAGTATCATATAATTTTTGGGCTCTTTTTTTAATAAATAATAAAATAATCAAGAGAAAATTATCAAAGTTATAAACTTATTTATTAAATTCTAAATTATTAGAAAATATATTCTTTGTGATACTCTATCGATATTTGACATCACATTGGTATCATATAGGACTGATCTTAATTCTTTATGATACTCTATAGGTATATGTATACCCTGTTGGTATTATCATACAAGGTAGGTATTAACATCAGCATGACATCAGTGTGCAAATTGTAATAATAAGGAGACGATATTAATAGTAGAGGGGCATAAAATGTAAAAAAGTATATGAATATAAATATTTTGCTTTAAAGGGACATGAATCTAGTTTTTCTAAAAACTAAAAAGTCCATCCCAATTGCTTGGAATGGTTATAGGCCCAAATGAAAGTCCACGATCTTATTTTTAAGTAGAGTTTACATAAATCATATTGTGTAAAGAGTTAATTTTTTTTCCTATATTTTCAATTTATGAAAATTCCTTGAAAAACACATGATAATTCGAATACATTAATTCAGATACACTAATTCAATTTTGGATACAAAAATTAGGGTTTTAAAGTATCAATAGGTAACACTTAAAACATATATATTAAACATAGAGATCATTCAAGAATCAGAATTAATATATTCAGATTATTGAATTAAAGTATCTAGATTACTGAATTAATTCATCCAGAAGGAAAGAAGAGGTTTTTGAATTTTTTTAGAATGTGTGAGAATAATGAAAAATGTGATAAATAAAGGAGTGTAATTAAGTAATAATTCATATTTTTAAAATGATTCAAAATAGGTTCGATATAGTTGGGTTTAGTCAATTTGATCGATTTTTCATATTTTTTTGACATTGCTAAAGGATATAATTAAGATTGACGACGTATAAATTTGCATTTTTTATGTTTTTACTTAATCAGGTTTGCACAAGTTCTACCTCCCTAAACTCCATTTGTAAAATATATATTGGTTATGTTATTAATATTATTTGAGGCAATCAAAATTATAAGGTATTACTGATTATTTTAAAAGGAGGGTGCCTACTGACTAGTTGTAATTTATTAAGGGAAAAAATATCCCTATACATTTTAAGAGTCCCATCATCATCATCATCAACATACCCCAATGCCTCGAAAGGCTCCCGCTCATTGCGGGGTGAGGGGGGGTCGGATGTACGCAGCCTAATCCCTATGTTTAAAAACATAAAATGACTATTTCCAGATGACTCATGAGGAGCGTCGAAAGTTGCATTTTAAGAGTCTATATTACATAAATATATCAACAAAATTTATTTACCATCAAATGCCAATATTTTTTTTAACAAAAGTATACATATGTGAGCAAAGTTCAAAGATAAAAAATAAAAGATAAAACAAAATTGAAGCATGTGAGCATTAAAGGTCTGCATTTAATGTTGTGTGCAGAGTGTAATTAATGCTAGGGGATTGGTTGCATTTAATGTTGTGTGCAGAGTGTGATTTATGGTCTGTTTTATATGATATATTGTTTAGCTCTAACTTTACTTTGGTATAATTTATAAGTTTGTTTGAGTACACATTGTAAATGGTAGGATTTTATCTTAAAAATATACGAGTAACTTTTTTACGATTTGCTGGTTTTCTATTTTTGTTTAAACTATATGTTAATATGTTTATTTGTAATAGGTCATTTTTCTTAGTGAAATATGCACAACAAAATTTTAGACTAGTAATTGATTTTATTTTGGTTTAAACTATGTTAATACGTTTGTTTGAGTACAAGTTGTCAAAGTCGTTAAAATAAAATTAAAGCAAACCATTGTCCTATTTCAAAATTCAATAATATAACCAAACATAATCCAAAATTAAACCAAAGTCTGGTCAAAAGAGAGATACTGACGGAAAATAGCAAACATTAAGTTAAATAGATAAATGTCTTAACAATAAGTAACTACACATCCAATAAATCAAAAAATAAAATTGTCTTAACAAAAAGCACAAAATCTGTAACACTCCCTAATTCTTTCCTACCTGATATAGATGTAGATGTGCAGGAGATACTGAAAAAAATTTAAGAAAAAGCTGTAGAAGCGGGTTTACGAGAGTCATTACGACTCATAAAGAGGTTTACGAGTCGTAAAAGAGGATCTCGTAGGGAATCCCAGTAACTCTGAGTTTCAAGGTTCTTTAGTGTAGGAGAGGAGTTTACAACTTATAGACCCTTTTACGACTCATAGAGGAGGATTTTGTGATAAATTTCAGCGAAGTTCAATTTCATATTCCCTGTTTATGAAAGGACATCTACGACTCATAGAATAGTTTATGAGTCGTAGAACTAGGTTTCATGTCAATCTCCAGTAACTCAGATTTTTGAATTTTCAGTCTACGAGAGGTGGTTTACGACCTGTAGAATGCCCTATGAGTCGTAAATGGGGTCTCATAGAGACAAACGACAGTTATACTGAAGAGTATATATGTTCTTTCTAGTTTCTTTTACTTAAACCCTAGATGTTTTTAGGCTTGAATAAAGTTTTGCAATCAACCCTAAGGGTATTCATTCTTCACCTTTGGTAGTTCTTGAGAGCACTGGAGGAGAAAGGGGAGTTAGGGTTTTCGATTCAAGAGTAAGGATTGATTGAAGATTGATTGTTCTATCTATTCCCAGGTATGTAAGGCTTACCAAAGTGTGAAATTCCTTTATTCACATTCCCCTTCATCATCTTGAGTTAAGATTTGAAAAAGAGTTCAGATTTGAGAAACTCTACCATCCTAATACTAAATCTTTGTATTCATTCATGAGGTCTTATTTTTTTACATGAGGTAATTGTTTTATTGCATGAGTACTGATATGATATTTATACATGTATTCCATACTTGATAACGTGAACCCTAATTTTCATGATTTTTGTGAATTTCATATATGTTAATGAGTTTAGGTTGAGTATATGAGTTGAGCACTTTGAGTACGATTGAACATGACGAGCATGTTGCATTGAGTCACACATATACTGCTACAAATGAATATCTTGTTTGCACTATATAATGAGTAAGTTGAGTGAGTCTAAATGACCGTTTGAGTTTGAGTCAAGTTTGATTTTCTTGCACTGATTGATTGAGCACTGAATTTAGAGTTGATTGATTGAGCACTGAGTTTTGACTTTATTGAATCAGTATTAAGGATTGAGTTGATTGATGAGTTGAGCATATTTTAGTCTTGGGAGAGGGAGAAAGGGGGAAGAGTATCGAGCACCGAGCAGGGAGCGAGTATACATATCTACTTTAACCTACAAAACTATATTGTTAGTGTAGGATAGTCATTACAACTCATTCTAGCGACTCTACTAAGTGGTCATTTATTATGGATCCATGAGAGATTTGATTGCCCTTTTTCGTGACAAGTTAAGAGTGAGTATGGCAACGACGTCGAATTTATTGTGCATCACCAAATTATAGGTGGTGGAATGAGGATGTCGATTAAGAGAAACTCCTAAGCAACAATGATTGAGCATGTCATTTTAAACTGAGTCTAGTTTTACTGAGTACATTTTTAAAAGTATGATTTACCAAAACTTGTATATTGAGTCAAGCATGAGTTGAAGAGTCGAAATGAGTGTGTTGAGCTTTATTTTCTTGAGCTATTTTACATACCAGTATATTCCATGTACTGACAACCATTTGGGCTTGCATCATCTTATGATACAAATACAAGTGATAGAGGACTTCATCCTGCGCATCGTTGAGATCCAAATCAGTACACTTCCAGAGTTGATGAGCCTCTTTGTTATCCGGAGGCACTATGCTATTTTATGAGTTGATTTAGTACATTTTCTTTCTTTGATTTGGGCACCCATGGCCTGTCATGGTGCCATCTAAACTGCTGAGTAGAGGCTTTATAGATATTTGAGTAAAAGATTTAACATTTTTGTATCTAAATTGGTTTCTTTAAAACTATGATACAACAGAGTTATATATTACTTATATGATGTCTCCTTGATTGTGTTATTTCTTACGTTGTCGAGATGATGTGATGATGAGGCCAAGTGATTCTCTTGGAGAATTAACAATGGTTCTTCAAGTGCCAGCCACGCCAAGGGTATCCTCCCGAGGAGTGACAAAATCATTGTTTACATAAATGTCCAAAATTACAATACGATAACATAACGTCTAATTCTTCCTTTGGAGTATCAACTTTGACCATACCACATTGTCATTGACTGGAATGTATTCCTTTGCAACTTTTAGAGTCCTAAATCAGCTAACAACCTTCCCGGTGACTTTGCTTTCACTGACTTTATCAATCTCTATCTTTCTTATTTCATATTCCCAAAGCAATGCACCATACCTCAAACGCAATAAATGTGGGTCTATAAAATAATTAGAAATATCCAAATGGTTAATTGTGCACTACAAGCTTCTTAACATTGTTAATTAATTGTGCACATTTAACCAGCAAAATTCACCACTGTAAGAACAAACTTAGTAACATAAATCAAATAAAAAATAAATAAATAAAAATCAATACTCAAAATCAATTACCAAAGGTTTATATCACCTATAACACGAAAAATTACTACTTTGAATGTTGAAAGCAGGGAATTCAAAGAGAAAAGGGTTAGTTAACAATGTCACCAACTACAGAGAACTTGTTAACATATTTTAAACAAAAAAAAAACTAAGAAAAATAAAAAAAATTAATGTAACATATTCAACCAACAATATTACCAATTACAAATAAAACTTAATGACATAGTTTAAACCAAAATGAATTCAATAAACTTCTTAACATAATTTAGACAAAAATAAAACTAATAAAAATTAAAAAGTTAGTTGTGCAACCAACTTATTAGCATAAATTAAACAAAAAAAAAGGTCAAACCCAATAATCAATGGTTTATATCACTTATAACACCAATAATTAGTACTTTGAATATTGAAAGCAGGGAACTCATAAAAAAAGGGTTAACCAACAATATAACCAATTATAGACAAACTTGTTAACATAATTTAAATCAAACAAAAATAACAATAATCAAAAAAGTTTATTGTGCATATTCAACCAACAATATCACCAATTACAAAACAATCTTAATGACATAATTTAAATCAAAATAAAATCAACAAAACGTCAAAATCAATTTTCAAATATTTAAATAATCTATAACACCAAGAATACTACTTTGAATGTTGAAAACATGACATTCAAGACCATCAAAAGGTTTAATCAACAATATCACCAAATCACACACAAACTTCTTAACATAGTTTAGACAAAAAAAAATCCAATAAAAATCAATGCATTACTTGTACAAATCTAACCAAAAAATATCACCAAAGCTATAATATACTTGAAAAGCTACCAAATTATAACACAAAAAATCATCATCAACTGACTGCTACACTTAACAAACTAACAAATAAATAATATTAACCAACAAGAAAATACTTGAAATTTAAAGTAAAGACAAATTAACCAACTTGACTGTCAAAAGTTTGAAAACACACAATCAACATAAACATTGAAATATAGTATTTGTCAAGATAAACTTAAAAAAAGGAAAAAAGTA
>JAOTQJ010000002.1:5773311-5797248 GCA_025642045.1 Solanum sejunctum | reverse complement strand
CTAATATGGAAAGTAAGAATCTTTGGGGTGACAAAAATGGGTGGTTGGAGAAGTTCACTGGTTAACTAGGTTAGGAATGAGGTTGGGTGAAGTTGAGGATGGAGGTGTAGTGGTTTTGATGGTTCCAACCTTTTTTTGGTTGAAGGGGTCTAATTTAAGCAAGCCTTGATTCTGACTTGATAGACTTGGAGTCTTTGGGTGAAAGATGGTAGAGCAAAGGTTGTCTCCCAAGGGGGAGATGGTGGTTTATGATGCCAAGCGGACTATGTGTTAATAAGGTTAACAATTTGGTTAGGATTTGTAGGTCCGTGTAGGGTTTGGAGGACGAATTGGTAAGGTTGCATAAAGATTGGAGTGCCTATGGATATGAATATAGCTCTTTGGGTTTTTCCATGTATGTATGTTAAGGTGGTGTGTTGGTGACCCAAGTGCTATGGTGACTTTGAAGGTTGTAAATGTGATGATGGACAATTAGACTTATAAAAAGGGTTCGGTGAAAATTTTTGATGGTCAAGTGAGGAAGTTGGGGGGAACAAAGATGTAGCTTTCGTCAAGTCCTTTGGAGGAATCAACAAGTTGAAAGTGCCATATCAGAAGCCGAGGCGAACATGATGAAGCGACATCCCTATCTTTTTCCAATCTACCTAAGCCTAAGACACTAGGTTCTTTCTTTTCCGAAGTGGTCCTAATCCTTCCAATTCTTGAATCTCATGGCATGACATGCTTACATGTGCATTAAAATGATTTATGTGATGTTTGAAATGATTTAAACACATTTTGGCATGAGCTTTAACTACTTCATGATTTTCAAGTAATGAGCTACGCATAGAATCCCATGGTTGGGAGTTTCGTGTTTTAAATATAGTCTTCCTAGACTTGCCCTCTCACATTCGAGGATGAATGTTTTCAAGAGGGAGATATTGTGACACCCCATAACTCCATACTCTTGTGTATCCATGTTTCAAGCCTATGGTTATGTTGGGAGTGTATTCGGGGCGAGGAGACTTCTAGTACTTAGACGAGTTCAAGACCTCCCTATGTGTTGAGTTTTGGGTGTTTATTTTTGTAAGGGGTAACTTCGAACGAGTATAACTTTTAGCACACTTGGTATTGGACAACCCACGACATGTCAAATGAAATCCCTTTGAGTTAGCTTTCCAACACACTTGGTTTCACCTCATTCTGAGGTTGAATGAACGAGTTATCAACATTTTCATGAGATCGTCCCGTGCAATGAAACCACAAGGGTAACTTGAAGGGCAGTGGGGCCTTGGATAGGCCATTTGTGCTGCCTTGAGCTGGAAAAGGCCATTTTTGGTCTAAGGCATGGGGCACAGCTAGTGGCACAGGATGTGTGGTTGGCCGTGCAGTGTGTGCAAGTGAGGAAGAGTGGGTGTGGGCGGAGTTTTCTTGGTTAAGTGTTTTTCCACGGCCATCTTCACGGGCCATCGTAGGTTTGACAAGTCGTGGCCCAGGGCATAGGGTGGTCTGGCAACATTTTTCTCACTAAGTGTAGTTCAATGGACCACTACATGGACCGTGTAGCACCACACGGCCCGTGAGTGCTCCTGTCAAAGTGACAACTTAAATACACTCTCAACTTAAATACACTCTCAAATCCTCTCAAAAGCCTCTACCAAGACCCCAATATAAATTCAAGGATACTCAAGAACAAGTTTGGATTTCAAGACTCCCTTCCTAGCTTTCATTCTGTCGCAACTCAATTTCAAGAGACTCAAGGTCTAAGGTATGTGGGTTTTATTCATGGGTACCTTTAACCCATGAAGCCCAATCTTCCATTTCTATAAAAATTACATGTTTCCAAGTTGTGTTGCATATGGTTATTATTCACTAGTGATTATGTTCATATATTATATTGGGGTTTCATGAAAGTTTGATTGAAAATACATGTTTACTCATTTTAAGTCTATACCATGAGATGATTTGCCTATTATCATTATGTATGTTTTAAGCTATAGAACTATTATCTCCCTTGATATTTGATGGGGGTTTTCAACGTATTTCATATGAGGGTTTTACCAAGTATTGGTGGGTTGATTTACACTAGAATTTCTCAAATGATTTCACTCTTGAATTGCATAGATTTATACTAGCATAATACACCCGTCAAGTGTTTGATAAAATGTCCGGTTATGAATTCTTGAGTAATTGAAGGATGCATATCTTATGAGTTAAGTGACTTTATGACAATAAAAAGAATTTTTATATGAGTTGTTTCCATGGAAAGTACTTATAGTATCGTAAGTTGACCATGCCTAGTTGAGGAGGTGATGCCTCAATCACCATGGATGGTAGTGTGAGACAACCATCAACCAATTGAGGGGTTGATACTTCAATCACCATGGATGGTATGGTGATACAACCATCAACCATGTTGAGAGGTTGATACCTTGACAACTATGGTGGAAGGTGTGATGTCCATCAACTATAATGAGGGATTGATACCTTGACCACTGTGATAGAGGGTGTGATATCCATCAACCATGTTGAGGGGTTGATACCTTGACCACCATGATGGAGGGTTGTCATGTACATCAGCCACAATGAGGGGATGATACCTTGACCACTATAATGGAGGGTGTGATGTCCATCAACCAGTTAAAGGGTTGATACATTAACTAGTTTGATGGAGGGTGTGATGTCCATCAACCAATTGGGGGGTTGATACCTCAATCACCATGGATGGTAGGGTGTGACAACCATCAAGAGGTCTCTTACTACTCATATAATATATTCTATATAAGCATGTCTTACTTCAAGCATCATTCATGCATACCAAATTGCTATACGCTCATTTATTGCCTAATTATGCATTTCAACTTTGTTGCCTATCTCTTGTTGCATTGCATCCTACATTGTTCGTTCATCCAAATGTACTAACGCATACTCTATGCTTACATGATGTTACCATGTAGGAACTGGAGCTCCATTTGATCATCTTCCTCCTCCACTTGGCTAGTATTATCCTTGAAGCATGTTTGGTAAGTCCTCCACTATGAGGACGATAACTTTTAATCTTATGTTATGCAAAGACTCTCCTTCTTTATTTGTATGCTTATGACTTTGAGGGTGAGCCTGGAAAGTTGTCTTGGCTCCCGCTCTATTCTAAGTCTAGAAGTGTTGTTAGAAGTGTAATGTAATTATGCTTGAGATTTGATTCTTTTATGTTATTTAAGTATTTAACTTTTTCCCTTAGTCCCAGTTTCCCTCATTTATGTTTATCTTGTTGTTTTATATTGCTTCCATGACCAAGAATGTGTGTATGATATGCTAAGAGATTTGTTCGGAGTCCCTTTGGGTTCTCCATTAGCTGTGTACTAGGCCCTGGTTTCGATCGTGACAATAGATATAGCCGGCTAGTATGAGTCACCAGTGGAATAACATAGATGTATCGGTATATCAGTAACAACCTTGAGATCATATCTCATCTAGAACACCTAATGTGAGCCCATCTACACAGACTCTATGGTTTCCAGGGACTGTGATATGGGCAGTAGCTAGATGTAATAAAATAGAAGAAACAGAAAAAGAAAATTTCGAAGTCCAAGTCTATTAAAAAGAAACAAATAGATAATATCAAAAAATACTCGAGAATTGTGATCTTCTATAAAATTCCAGCATAACATTTTTTTGTGGAGTAAAGCAATCACGAATGTTCTTTGTCATTTACAGAAAATAGCGACACCTCTTTAGCCATGGAAGAAAATGACTTGGTTTTGTCCTGCATCTCAACATTTCTAATGTTGATACCCGCAAATACAATTTCACAAAACATCAGTATCTTTTATGCTTTGTTTCTGTTAGATACGCCTAAACATAGACAAGTAGTCATTTTGACTTTATAAGCAATGTTCCCTTTTGCCATAAAAATTCATGTAGGGTAAATATCGTTGTAAAAATTTATTCACTATGAGTAATGAAATCCACCATATAGTACTTGTAAGTTCTTCAGATATTCACTGAGCTTGACTTGGCTGCCTCTGCAGCATTTGGTTCCTACAATCAAGGTAGGAGAAATTTAGTTACATTGCTATCTAGACATGCAGCTAGTTGCATGTCAACATCTTAGTCAAATTACTAAATAGTTGAAATAAGGATTATTATTAAGGGTTAATGGCTTAGTGTCCCAACAGTTGGGAAGTAAAAGAAGATGCCAAGTGATAAAAGTTGTTTATTTTTCAACAAATATACTCTCACTTCTCTTTGCCGTTAGAAATCACATATTTAATATCCTTCTTCACCTTCCTCGAGCCAAAACTACGAACGCAGGAAAGAGAACTTACAGCAGAGTAGTATACCCATATCTTTTCTTAATTTGACTTGTGAGCCTGCATTGTCCTTGCACAGTTGAAAGCTTAAAGTCTTGATAATTATCAACTTCTTGAAAGCTGAAAGCCTTGATAATTATCAGAGCCTGAAATGTATTTGTAAGGTTCTGCTTGTTTATTGCTGCTACCATTTGATTTTCCTTTGTTTCTCTTTTGGATCTTCAATTTCAATATCATCTTTAAGGGAAAACAGAAAGTTAGCAACAAGTAGTTGTATAGTTAGAAAAAACAAAAGAAAGATCTTCTGAAAGGAAAAACAAGCAACCCCTTAACGTAATGCTCTCAAGACTACCATCAACCATAACTTTTGATGAAAATATGAGAAACAGTTCAGCAAGTTAATTTGAAACTTTTTTAGGTTCTTATTTCTTTACTTTTCCTGGTAATGCTTAGATCCTGGCTTTAAGACTATTACAGATAAGTTCATCCATGGAACCTTTTGATGGTTCTCCTTCATTCTCATGTATATAGACCTAATAGAAAAGTTCGTAATATGTATTACCTTCTTGCAAGTAAATCTAGCAACAGTAAAATAATCGCAAGCTTCCGAGTTCTTCTTAATAGTTCATGAAGCTTGTGTCAGGCTGATAGCCCTTATATATTAGCCATTGATGTTGTAAGCATTCTATTGAATCAATAGCGTATCTTTTATTTTGTCATATGTATTTTTGTCTTCCTTCAGCTATGAACTATTACTGCTTGAGGAACTCATAGTCAATTTTTGTAGTATTATTCATTGGTTAAACTATGCTTGTTTTTACGCGTATAATCTTACATTTGAGTGTGACTTGGAAAGAAAATGTTCAATGGAAGTCTTCTAATTTTTTCATCTATTTTTACAGAATTCGCTATTTGGATATAACCAGAATCAGATTTATTTTATAGTTTGAATTATTTGTGTTATGCAATTACATACTATTTAATTCCACAATGTTTTACTAACATATCATTAGTTTTTACAATAATTATAGAAAAAAATATTTTGTACTTTATGGATAGTCCTAGAAAAAAAGTGGATGTATTGTGATAGAGTCACTAAAGAATACTTGGATGGAGTAGAGAATTTTATAAATTATGCCTTTTCTGAAAACAAGATGAAGACAAATTATATGTCCTTTTATAAACTGTGTGCTTTTCCATCAAGTAAATCAAGCTAGAACAGATGATCATCCTGTGGTTAATGGAAATTTGCAACCATATGATACTTGGTTTTGCCATGGGGAGTCTCTAAGTAAATCAAACAATTCTCAAGTAATTAACTGCAACTAGTCGACTTTAAGGGGTGATAATATGAGAGGAATGATACATGATGTCTTTCAAGATGTACCGAGTTCATAAATAGTGATTCTAATGATAGGGGTATGATGGAGCCAAATCTACAGCAAAATACTATTCATCCATCTTGAAATTAAACTCATCTAGAGGTGGATAAGTTTGAATGACACATGAAAGAAGCAAATGAAGATGTATAACTTGGATGTAAAAAATTTAGCAAATTATCCTTTTTGCTACATACCTATCATATAAAATGCATGTTCAAATGGTCAAATGAATCATTTAATAATTTGCTTGGAATAATGAAGAACGCACTACTAGAGGGATAAAAATTGACTCCTTTTTATCAAACAAAAGAGATAGTTGAAGATCTAGGGTTAAAATATGAAAATATCCACGCTTGTCCTAATAATTGCATGCTTTTTAGAAAAAAGAATTTACCAATAAGGATGTCAATGAATATAAAACTTGTGAGGCTTCATGATAGATAAATAATATAAATAAAAAAATAGCCAAGTTTCTAGCATACTTTCCTTTAAAATCAAGATTACAAAGATTATTTATGTCTTCAAAGACTTCTAAAGCAATGCGATATAGCATCATGAAGAGGCAACAAAGATAAAATTTTAAGACATGTTGTAGATTCTAAAGCTTGGAAAAATTTCTGAGATTGCTGAAGATCCTCGCAATGTCCATATGGGATTAGCTTCTGATGGATTTAACCCAATTGGCACAATGCAAACTATTCACAGTACATGGCCAGCAATTTTCATGTCATATAATTTTCTACCATGGACGTGCATGAAGGAAACATTCTTCATCTGTCCTTACTTATTCTTGGATCTAAAGCACCTGGAAATAATATTGTTGTCTTTTTGAAACTCTTAATAGAAGAGTTAAATGAATTATGGAGTGTCGGGATAGAAACATACGATACCTTTATAAAGGAGACATTTCAAATGCGAGCAGCTCTTACGTGGGCTATAAAAAATTTTCTTGCACATGGTACTCTCTCTGGATTTGAGCACTTATGGTAAGTTTACATGCCTTTCTTGCAACATAAACACTCAATCTAAAAGGCTACAACATGACAAAAAATTTTGTTTCATGGGGCATTGACATTTCTTAAAGCTTGGTTACAAATATCGAAATGATGCAAAATCATTTGATGGGTCTAAAAAAATAAGAGGTTTACCATGCACAGTATCTGTTTCATAAGTACTAGATCAAGTTAAAGATATTAAGTTTATTCTAGGTAGGTCAAGTGAAGAGGTAATTGAGTGACAAAAAATTACATGGAAAAAGAAGAGAATATTCCTTGATCTTCTTTATTTGGAGTTTGACTTGGTGAGACATAATCTCAATGTAATGAACGCAGAAAAGAATGTGTGTGATAACATATTGTATACACTATTAGGTCTTGGTAAAAATTCAAAAGATAATATAGAAGTACGATTGGAGATGAAGAAGATGGAAAGATGACCAAGCTTATGTCCTCAGTATCGAGATAGTGGGAGGACATTTCTTCCTCCTACTTATTCCACAATGCCTACAAATGAAAAAAAGATGTTTTATGAAGTACTACAAAATGTCAAATTTTCACATGGCTATGCCTCTAATATTTCACGTTGGATTCACAAACGAAAGCTATTTGGGCTAAAAACTCATTATTGCCATGTTATAGTGCAATAACTTCTTCCTCTTGCCTTACAGAGATCAATAGATAAAAGAGTTAAATCTGTTTTAATTGAAGCCTGTGCATTTTTCATATTTGTGTAGCAAAGTGTTAAAACTAAAGTTAAAATTACTTGAAGAAAAAATTTCAGAGACATTATCTACTATGGAAAAACTATTTCCCCCAGGATTATTTACTATTATTGTCCACTTGGTTACTCACTCGGCAACAAAGGCCAAACTTGTGGGTCCAGTACATTATCATTGGATGTACCAGATTGAGAGGTATGTAGAATATCACCGAATTTAGGTACTTTAAAATCATATGTTCATAATAGGACATGTCTAGAGGGTTTAATAGCAGAAGCATATATAACAAATGAGTGTTTTACATTTTTCTCACGATGTTTGGTGAGTGGAGATTCAAGGTCTTATTATTCAAAAAAAATGCAATGAGGAAACTGAGCATAACTAGTAAAGAAGAATGTCTTTTTTTACTACATAGGTGTGTATAATGGAGTAGATGTATTTGAAATGGGTAAGAAAATATTTTTGCAAGCACATTGACATGTAGTTTTCAATTATGAGTTAGAGGTGATTGAGAATTATAAAAAGTAAGCATTATATCTATGGTTGAATATGTGCATATTAATTTATCTACTAAGAATTGATAAATTTGAATCACATGAATAGATAACATATTGCTAAAATCAAGTGATCACATCGAAAGCATCGTTTGACACAGCATCAGCTTGATCATATACATTTTGATAGATTTAGTGAATGGTTCAAGGAGCAAGTGAGTGGTAGGGCTAAATCATTGTTTTGCCTTAAATTATTTTACTCGTGCACATATTCATACTTAAGTTGTATCTTTCTATTTGGTTAGGATGAGTTGGAGGCCACATTTGATATTTTAAAGATTGTTAAAATTCTTTGCACAAGGGTCGTGTTATATTGCAAAAAGATTCAATGTATATGATGTAAATAACATGTATTGATATCGAACAAAACAAAATGAAGAGTCCCTAGAGACACAAAATAGTGGTGTTATGGTTGTTTCAAAGGTCGAAAGTTATGCAAGTTCAAGTGATAATGCTCCAAAGCCTGCAAAATATCATATATTATGGCAATTGAATGAAATTGTGGAATTAAATTACTATGAAAAATTTAAGGTTGTCTTATTTAATTGTGATTGGGTTGATGTAACTAAAAGGTAGAGAAGTTATGAAAGATAATTTGAGTTTTACACTTGTGAATTTTTCATGCTTGGCAGATTCTGGTGATCGAGAATGCCATGAGACTCTTATTCTGGTAGAACAAGCTCAACAAGGAATATTTGTGCAAGATCCTTAAGATCATGAATGTTTTTTGCCTAGGTTAATCAAACCTCGAGATGTTTTTAATATAGGAGAGGAAAATAGTGCATAGTTTGAATCGTCAATGCAGAGTGATTGTACTGACTTGGCTATTCGAGAAAATTCTCACATTCTAGAGTATGAGAATAATGGAGTCGATCGGATAGTAATTTACACAGTAGTCAATTTCAAGTTTTTTCATGTAATGCTGAGATTAATCATGCAGAAGGAAATGATATTGAAAATAAAAGTTGTCCTGAATGATAGGTGGTTATTTTGAAATATATTTTTTGCAAGTGTTATTAAAGAACCTTTTGGAATTCATTATTTATTACATAGAAATTTTGAATAAAATAGATTTACGGATGTATTTTCGATTTAAATCGTTTTATAGAAGGTGTGTGTAAGATAACTATGGACTTTTCAAATTCTTATTGGGTAATTATTGAATATTTTGAATGTATTTTTTATGATTTCTTTAACTTATAGTTTTTTGTTATGTTTCCTACATTGTGAAGTGCGAACGTGTGCTTATGAATTGGATGTTCTAAGATCCTGGTGCATTAATGTGTATTTTCAAATCTTGAGATGGCAATAACACTTTCTCTTGTTTTCCATGCATCCTATTATTTTTCTGTATGTTAAACTTAATACATTTGGATAGTTAATTCATTTTAGATAAGAAAGTATGCAAACTAGAGGCTAGAAAAGATTGGACATTCAACTACAAAATGATGAAGATGTACAACACTATGTTGAGTAGTTAATGGATGAACGAAATATAGATCAAGCCCAATCATATATTGAGAAGTTGGTAGATAGTCAGAATCCCTTAGAAACTCAAGATCATGATGATCAATCTAATGAATTGAATAATTCTACTGGTGGTGTTGTAGAATCAAGTAGTACTTTTTTCTGTTGGGACAAAGCTCCGACTATACCCAACTATATAACAAAAAGTAGGCATTCTATGAAAGCTCTAGAAAGAGATGGAGCTTACTAATTCACAACTGAATTGAGCTCTTAGTGGAGGTGTTGAACAGAGTCCCTACCTAAACCTGCATGCAAGAAATAAAATGTAGCGTCCCCAGGCAACAAGATGTCAATACAAATAAACATGTATTGGTATGTAAGGCAGAAAGCAAAGCCATAGATAACAATAGTAAAAAGGATAATAAAAATACAACCTGTAACCAAAACCCAAGTAAACTTAATAGCCAACTTTCAACGTCCTAGTAATTAAACATGCATGGTATGCTTGAGTATCACATGCCGTGAGTACATATATATAGATGTGAATGCATGACATACCTAACCAAATGCTATAAGTGGTGGTTTTTTCCGATAGCTGATCGACAACATACTGCCAACCTGTGGCCATCTATACCATGTACATATATATAGCCATTTGGGCAAATAGACCCATACCTCTAATTATAGCTGAGAGTCCATGCATAACATGCCATGTATGATATGAATATCGAATTCATATAGTAGGCCATAACATATATTTATCCAATCTTGGCTCATTGCTACACTTTATCCTTATAACATAAATAGTCGATACTGTTATTAGCTGAGTAAGCCACTAAACATACTAGACCAAAACAAAATCAGGCAGTAAAAAGTTTGAAAAACTAAGCTTGGACTATTTGGGTCATGACCTGGTCGACAGTCAATCCTATACAGCAAGATAGGTAAACCAAAACAATAATGTACTAGCTAGCTGACAAGGCTACAACAACAGAGGTACATGCACACACTATATATACATGTCAATCCTATGAATGGAAATTGAAAGGAACCGAAAGACTAACCCAAAATAACATGTCCACAATAGCCTCTAAGATAATCATTAATACTGTCAAGATAGGGCACCAACTATACCCAACTATACAATAAAAGGCAAGCATCTCGTAAAAACTACAATAAGAGATTGAGCTTACCAACTCACAACTGAATTGAGATCCTAGTGGAGGGGTCGATCAGAGTTCCTACCTAAACCTACATGCACGAAATAAAATGCAGCATCCCCAGGCAATGGAACGTTAGTATGAATAAATATGTATTGGTGTGTAAGGCAGAAAGTAAAACCATAGCTAACAGTAGTAAAAAGGATAATAAAAATGCCACTTGTAACCAAAACTCAAGTAACCTTAATAGCCAACAATAAACCTCCAAGTGATTAAATATGAATAGTATGCTCGAGTATCAAATGTTATGAATACATATATATAGATGCAAATGTATGACACACCCAACCAAATGCTAGTAGTGGTGGTTCTTTCTGGTACCTGATCGACATCATATTTGCCAACCTCTGGCCATCTATATCATATACATATATATAACTATTTGGCCAAATAAGCCCCATACTTCCGATTATATCTCAGAGTACATGCATAACATTCCATGTATGATATGAATATCAAATGCACATAGTAAACAACAGCATAAATTTATCTATTCTTGGCTCATTGGTACACTTATCCTCATAACATCATAATTATTATTGTAGCACATATACATGACTCATGGGATCTTACATGTCTTTCGAATAAGTTTTACAGCTTAACTCAAGATTTAGAATGAGGCCTTAACTCTAAAAATTTCCGTAAAGGTGTTTTACATAATGCTTATAATTGGTCCCATATCAATTAGTCAAAGAAAGTATTTAAAGTGTTTTATATAATGCTTATACTTTGTCCCATATCAATTAGTAAAAGAAAGTATTTAAACAGAATCAAGTGCCTTAGTAGATTAAATAGGAGGATTATGATAAAGATTGTTGGAAATCAACGCATTACTTGTTAAGTGTTTTAATTGTGTTTTTAGTTTGGACGAAGGACTGATTATGACTATTACCTTCCCTTCGTAATCTAAAATTTTCTTAATGGAACTACAACAAGAAGAGAAACACCCCGAACATATGGATAGGTAGTCAAGAAATCGACAATAATGATATATAGATATTGAATGTCCAGTATAAGCGAATGAATGGAATGTCAACCTAATATCATCATTAAAATAACAAAACAACCCCAGAAATACCCAAAAATGTTCCTCGAAAATGCCCAAAATTGTAATTTCCATAGATCTCAAAAATTTGTGCATGATATCAAAAATTCGACTTCGTATTCTTGTTTGTGGAGTAAAAATTAGGGGAAAAGGATCTAACCCCTATTTTAGAGCAATCATATCAAAATTTGAAATTCTCAAAATGCAAATTCTGGAGATGAATCTGCATCACTTCTGCAACACGCCTCTATATAAAGAGGTGTCTATTTTATTGACTTAGCCCAAGACTTTTAAATGTTGGGCCTAAGTGTTCCCAAACGTGAAAATACCTATAATTAGCTGTTTTCACCCTCTTATCATCCTAAACATTCCCCAATACTCACTCAAACACTTAGACAAATTTCTTACTCCTAAATTCAAGTCTCAAACAATCATCCAAAACTAAGGATTTCCTTCAAGGTTCTTCTTCAAGCTTCAAGTCTCCATCTCCAACCTTTATCAAGTTCATCTCCAAGCTAAGTTATTTGGGTTTCTTTCATGAGTTCCTTTCACCCATAATACCCAAGCTTCATTTTACTCTAATTAGTATGATTTTAAGTTGATTTATAATTGGGTCTATCTTATTATGAAAATCATTACACACTGTGTTGAAGCTCATGAAATTGTAACTATTTTGCTATGTTTTGAGTTATGAAACTAAGGTCTATTGTAAGATTTATTGAAGGATTTTGATGTAAATTACTTGAGAGTGTTACCAAGTATCTATTGAAGGTTTTATATTGCATTTCCTAGTATGCTTTCACTCTTGAATTGCATGATTTTACTTTAGCACTACACACCCTCTAAGTGTCTAATAAAATGTCCGTTTATGGATTCTTGAGGAATTGAAGGTCCAATGTATGTCTCATGAGTTGAATGACTATATGATGATGGTATGATAATAATATCATAAAATGATGATGAAATGAATGCATGTATACAGTGCTCCCTATGTAGTGTTGGACTGTGACCATGCCCTATCCGAAGGTTGTACACTGGGTAACCTTGTTAGTGGTTTGTACCCGTTAACCTATCGGGGGGTTTGTACTCAGGCACCAAGGGTGGTAGGGTGCAACGATCCACCAACCTTGTTGGAGGTTTGTACACATCAACCTAGCGGAGGGTTCGTACCTCAATCACCTAGGTTGGTAGGGTGTGACCATCCACCAATAGTTAATAGTCTCTTTTTACACATTTGTTATATTCTATGTAAGCATGTTTTACTTAAGCATTAATCATACATGCCATATTGCTATATGCTTATTTATTACCTATGTTATGCATTTCAATTATGGGTCTTATCACTTGTTGTATTGCATCCCACATACTTAGTACATTCAAATATACTAACGTATACTCTATGCCTATATGATGTCACCATGTAGGAACCGGTGTTCAAGTTGATCATCCTTCTCCTCCACGCGGCTAGTTTGGTACTACTAAAGCTAGTTAGTGAGTCCTCCACATCGGGGACTTTATTCTAAGTTTCTCTTATTATGTATTGAGACATTCTTCTTTATTTTTTACTTTAGCTATGAGGGTGAGCCCAGTTGCTTTATCTTGGCCCCTGCTCTTATCTATATAGTAGAGATGTTGTTGGACATGCTATGTATCTGTGCTATGAGCTTTACTCTATCAATTCTTGTTGTCCATGATATGAAAATGTATCCTTAGCCCTGGTTGTCCCAATTTACTATTTCTTAATATATTCTATTGCTTCCGCAACCAAGATTGTGTAATAATATACTATGAGGCTTATTTGGAGCTCCTTCAAGTTTCCCATTCGCCGGTCACATCTAGACCCTAGGCTTGGGTCATGATAAAGGTGGTATCATTGTACTAGGTTATTAAATCCTCAAAGTCCAACACACTGCATTGATTAGAGTGTTATTCATGGTTGTGTTGTGCACCACAACTACGAGTAGGAGGCTATGAGATATTTTAGGAATTATTTCCCTTCTTCATATTCTAAGTCCTGCTATAAGTTAAAGTAAGCTTTTCCCCTAACGATTATTCTTTATTATGCTAGATCATGCCAAATATGAGTGGAAGAGGAGCCGCACGCCTGAGGAGCAACTGGCCAATGGAGAGCTTAGGGATGCTCTCACCTTGCTTGCACAAGTGGTGGCTAATCAATCCATCTGAGGGGCCCAAGACCCTCATGCTCCTACACTAGCCTCTCGAGTGAGAGACTTCATGAGAATAAATCCCCTAAAATTTCATGGTTCAAAAGTGAGTGAGGACCCGCAAGAGTTCATTGATGAGGTCTATAAAATCTTGTCTGTCATAGGTCTTATGCCAAATGAAAAGGCGGAGTTGGCAGCGTACAAACTCAAAGGGATAGCTCATAGATGGTATAACCAATGGAAGGAAGAGAATGGAGTTGGCTTTGTGGTGCTTTGGGAGGAGTTCAAAATGGCTTTCCTTAATCAGTTCTTCCCTTTTGAGCTTAAGGTGGCTAAGTTGGTGGAATTTATGAATTTGAGACAAGGGTCCATGAGTGTGAGGGAGTATGCCCTCAAGTTTACCCAACTTTCAAATTATGCTCCATATTTGGTGGCTAACTCAAGATCTAGGATGAATAAATTTGTGATGGGTGTGGTCGACTTGGTTAGTAAATAGTGTTGGTCAGCCATATGATGACCTATGCCAAGCAAATGGAGGGGGAAAAATTGAGGAAGAGGAGGTACCATGAGGCTAAGAGGGCTTGTTTTAATGGAAAGTTCAAAAAGGGTGTGCGGATCCACCAAGATCAAGGTTCCTCTCATGCTCTCAATTGGGGGTTTACCAATGACTTCCCAAAGCCCTAAGGTGTTGGTGTTGTGGTTCTTAATAAGGTGTGTCCTAGGTATGATAAGAGGTATAAGGGCCCATGCTTGAGAGATATGAATATATGCTTTAGTTGTGGGGAAGTGGGTCACAAAAAGGTGGATTTCCCCTAAGATCGCAACAAGGGGAAAGAGGTTAATCCACAAGGTGTTAATGTGGTTTCTTTGGGGCTAGGTGGCCAATAAGATGGTGCCCTAAGGCACAATCAATTTTATGCTTTGCATGGGAGGCAAGGGGTTGATGAAGACTCCAATGTTGTCACCAATATATTGAAATTTTTTTACTTTGATGTGTATACATTGATTGATCTGGGAGCCACTCTTTATTTTGCCCAAAAGCTCCATGTTGCCCAAAAGTTCCATGTTGACCCCGAGTTGTTGCATGAGTCATATGAGGTGTCTACTCCTATTAGGGCATCCATTATCACTAGAAAAGTTTATAGAAGTTTTTCTATTTGCATTTTGCATAAAAACTTGCCTTGTGTCCTTGTGGAGTTAGACATGGTGGATTTTGATATTATTCTTGGGATGGATTGGTTGCACGCCTACTATGCTTCTATTGATTTTAGAACCCGTAGGGTCAAATTCCAATTTCCAAATGAACCCATCCTTGAGTGGGAAAGTAAAGATGTGTTGATCAAGGGTAGATTCATCTCTTACATTAAGGCACGTAAGTTTATTGCTAATGGGTGCCTTTGCCATCTTGTGAAGGTTAGGGATGTAGACTCTAAAGTCCTTCCCATAGAGTTGGTTTCGGTTGTAAAATAAGTTTCTTGATATCTTCCCAAATGATCTTCCCGGTCTTCCTCCCGAAAGGGAAATAAATTTTGGCATAGACTTCCTCCCCAATACTCAACCCATATCTATTCCCCCTTACTGTATGGCCCCGACGGAGTTGAAGAAGTTGAAGGAACAATTGAGGGACTTATTAGAGAAGGAATTTGTTAGACCTAGCCAATCACCTTGGGGTGCTCCGATGTTGTTAGTGAAAAAGAAGGATGAGTCCCTTAGGATGCGTATTGACTACCGACAACTAAATAGGGTCACCATCAAGAATAGGTATCCTCTTTAAAGTATTGATGAGTTGTTTCACATCTTGCAAGGGGCTAGCCATTTCTCTAAGATTGATCTTAGGTTCGAGTTTCATCAAGTGAAGGTGACGGAGTGTGGCATTCCTAAGACGACCTTCCGGACTAGATATGGGCATTATGAGTTTGTTGTGATGGGTTTTGGGTTGACCAATGCACTGACCATCTATATAGACCTAATGAACAGGGTCTTAAACCCTACCTTGATTCCTTTGTTGTGGTCTTCATTGATGACATTTTGATCTATTCTCGTGGTGAGGAGGAGATAGGACTCATTTGAGTATTGTGTTGCAAAGAATGAGGGAGGAGCAATTGTATACTAAATATGAAAAGTGTAAATTTTGGTTGAGGGAGGTTGCCTTCATAGGACATGTGATGTTAGGGGATGGTATTAAGATGGATCCAAAGAAAACCGATATGATTAGAAATTGCCTAGACCATTGACCCTGTCGAACATTAGAAGCTTCTTGAGTTTAGTGGGCTAATTTCGGAGGTTTGTGAATGGGTTCTCTTCTATTGCTTCTCTAATTACAAAATTGAATCAAAAGAAGGTTATATTTGTGTGCATTGAGGAATGTGAGAGGAGCTTCCAAATATTGAAAGATAAGCTTGTCTCTGCCCTTATATTGTCACTATCGGAAGGGCCCGAGGAATTTATTGTGTGTTGTGATGCTTCCCGGGTTAGTTCAGGTTGTATGTTGATGCAAAATGGTAAGTTCATAGCCTATGCTTCTAGACAACTCAAAGTACATGAAAGGAACTACCCTAACCATGATCTAGAGTTAGTCGCCGTTGTGTTTCCATTAAAGATTTGGCAACACTAATTGTATGGGATGCATGCAGATGTGTTCACCAATCATAAGATTCTCCAATATGTCGTCACTCAAAAGGATCTTAACTTGAGACAAAGGAGATGGTTAGAACTTCTTACGGACTATGATATTAGTGTACATTATCATTCGGGTAAGGCAAATGTGGTGGCAGATGCCTTGACTATGCTATCCATGGGGAGTGAGGTTCTGCAAAATACAACATATTTGATACCTAAACCAAGGGATTTTGTGAATTCTTAATATGACTTTTTATGGATTTTATGTGTTTTTGTGTTGTTATTGTAGGAAAGGTAGGTTGGCATAATTTTAGAAGAAATTTGCATATTTTTGCTGAAGTACAAGACATACGAGTTCACTTATGAGTCGTAGCCCAATCTATGAGTCATAGGATTATCTCGTAGTAGGAAACAGAGTAAAAATCAGAAAATCTGCTAAGTGGATGTCAGCCTTGCAAGGACATCCTCCGAGTCATAGGTCTTACTAGGACTTGTATAGGTGGACTCATAGCAAGGAATAGAGAACCAAAGACTTTGGATCAAAAAATGAAGGCCTAGACTACGGAAGGAGAATATGATTTGTAGCCTAAGCAATGACTCGTACCAATGGGTCATAATAGTTGAATCCAAAATACTAAGTGCCAGATACGAGACCTCGATTATAACTCAAAGGTCAACCTATGAGTCATACCTGTAAGGCATATCAACTGCCAACTATCTTTTCTGTGTAATTTTTAGGGATTATACTGTAACTACTATAAATACTTTAAGTAGGGGTTTACTTTGAGGAACCCAGACTTGAATATTGAGAAGATCCTTTGATTATTCTCTCTAGATTACTTTATAGTTTTAGTGTAGATTTTAATTTTCTCTTGGAAAACCCACTTTTGGGGAGTGCAAATCATACATTGTATTCATTCTCAATCTACCAAGCTTGTGGTTTACAACTTGTAGTGTTATCACTCTTCATTGCTTTGGGTAAAATTCTCAACTATGTCTTGTATTTGCATCTTTGTTGGTTTTTCCTTAGACATGAATAGCTAAGCACCCACAACTTAGGATTATGGGAACCATGTTCGTTGATTTGAGTTGAACTAGATTTATTACATTTCTATGATTGCGGTTTTACATGTATTGTCTATTTTCCTTTATTATGATTGTTGTTTGGTGGTGACCAATAGCAAACCCTGCCTACTATCACCATCCCGACAAAGGTAGTGACGAATAGGGAAAGGCAAGTAGATGACAAGATTCGATTGATGTGTTCTGGTCTAATCTACCAAACATGACCAAGGGGATATTGACTGGGACAATAGGTAACAGTTTGTTGGCACACCATGGTTGCCGACCCAGCGCCATGGTGAAATTCGACCTTCATTTTCACAAGAGGGCTGGAAGAATTTAAGTTACCATCTTGCATGCAAATTTACTATTATGGTTATGTTGTCTAGGGTAATCGAGCTGATGAACCGTGGGGATCACAATTCCTAAGTTGTTCCTAAGATTGAGTGTTTCCTTGCGTAGTAGTATAGTATTTATTTTACTTTTGTTCTTAAATCACAATCTCCCTCCCTCCCCTCCCCCCTCCCCCCTCCCGCTATTTAGAGACTTTAGTTATACATACTCAAAATGATTGATAGTGAATTCTTGTAGTCAAGCACTGTATTCCTTGTGGATTTGACCTTAACCTTCGGTTAGGTTAACTGCTGATAGTGATTGCTTTCATATTGGAGCATGAACATCATAAAAATTATGGCACCATTACCGGGGAATACGACTAGGTTTTGACTTGATTTCACTATTAGTTAGTTCTAGTGTCAATTTCTAAAGTCTCTTGTATTTTACTTTTACTTTTTGTTTTCATTGCTCAGTTTTCTTCATAGGTTAATCTGCACCATGGATGAACAAAAGCTCTACATTACAAGTGACTTGCTAGAAACATTGAAAAGACGCGTCCCCTTTTATGGGCAAGAATTGGAAAATCCCCCAAACTCACCTTTAGAATTTCACTTCAACTCTGAAGGGGGTGCTTGGGATGCCATGACTCTTCAAACCTTTCCCATGACTCTAAGGTGTGATGTTGCAGAATGGTGGTCAATATTCCCACCAAATATTTGCTCCAACTGGGAGATAAATGAAAAGGCTTTTCCTTATGCATTTCTACAAAGGGCCCGATAAACAAGAACTGTAGGACTACATTTGTAACTTTAAGCGGGTGCTACGAGAGACACTTGATTTCACTATTAGTTAGTTCTAGTGTCAATTTCTAAAGTCTCTTATATTTTACTTTTACTTTTTTTTCATTGCTCAGTTTTATTCATAGGTTAATCTGCACCATGGATGAACAAAAGCTCTACATTATAAATGACTTGCTAGAAACATTGAAAAGACATGTCCCCTTTTATGGGCAAGTATTGGAAAATCCCCCAAACTCACCTTCAGAATTTCACTTCAACTCTGAGGGGGTGCTTGGGATGCCATGGTTCTTCAAACATTTCCCATTACTCTAAGGTGTAATGTTGCAGAATGGTGGTCAATACTCCCACCAATTATTTGCTCCAACTGGGGATAGATGCAAAGGCTTTTCCTTATGCATTCCTACAAAGGGCCTGATAAACAAGAACTGTAGGACAATATTTGTAACTTTAAGTGAGTGCTAGGAGAGACACTAGGAGTATCTTGGGAGACATAAAAGAAATAGCTAGGGTTGAGATGATACCACAAACTATATGATGATGTGCTGGTAGCTTGTTTTTACTAGGCATTAACCTCCGAACAATAATAGCATGCTAACTCATTGTTTTGAGGCGACCATTTTCTTAGATTGCCAAGTATATGGACAACCTATCTATCATTTCCCAAGAATACCAACCCACTCAAGGATAGGTAGCATCCTCTACTAGTGTACTAAACAGACCCTTAAGTGACCCCAACAAACAGAGTGTGCCGAATTAGCTCAGGTTATTGCACCAACAATGCATCACTGATAAGCTAAAAAGGATTGAGTGCATGCTTCAAAAAGTGCTGACAAAGACCAATGAGCAAGAAGAGGTTGTTCAGGAGATAAAGTTTGAAGTTATCAAGTGTAACTACAAAGTGGAACAACAAAATATAGTAATACAGAGGCTTGGCGACAGGATGGAGCAACTTGCTGAGCAACTAGAGTCGATACAAGATCAGCAAAGATGGTGTCGAAGGAGCAGCTATGAGACTCATAGGGATGTATGAATACCCATAATGGCATAGTCATACTATGAGAATAAATCAGGTGCTTCCTGGGAGACAACCCAAGGTATGCCCCTTGTACCTCTTTTTCTTATATCTACTTTGACGAAAAAGTATTCTATTTTGAGGGGGTACGGGAAGTTATGGAATAAGGTAAAGTCTGAGTAGCCTCGAGTCCATAATTTCCCCTATTTTTTATCCTAAGATTTTTCTTACCGTATTTATTTTTCCTTGTAGATGTTTTAATTTTTTGTTGAACTGGTATGTCTAGCTAGTGTAGATAATTTGTAAATACATAATAGTATGATCTTTTCACACACACACACACATATATATTTTAAAAGCTTTTAAAATTTTGATGAAAATTTGGTACCCTCAAATTTTTGAGATTGTTGGTTATTGATACAGTCATGCATATTGATTATCTAGTGATGTTTGTTCTAATAATAAAAAGGTAAGTTAAGGCTGGAAGCATGACCTGTGAGCCTATATTTGATTGTGTGTGCAATGTCATATGTGTTGTGAGCTTATTTTGCTGCAGTCATGAATCATGTATGAACTCAGAACTTGCCTTATTACTTTAAGATTGGTTTGGTGATGTATTTGATTTGGAAAGGATCTTAGGCCTTTGTTTTTCTAGTGAGCCCATTTTTGCCTAAATGACTTACCAAATGTGTTAGTGAACCCTTTGTTCCAAAGTTTGAGCCTCTTATGCACTAATTCTTTCTTGACACCTAGCTAGCTCAACCTTGTTTTATGAAATACCTTGATATTGGCCCTGGTCTATTCTTGAGCATGTGAACCTTGATTGAGGCTAAAAGCCTACGTTGAGGGTGACTACAAATGGTGGCCTGGTTTACGGAATAGATATTGTGTACTTCACCTCAAGCTAAAAGACTAAGTTGAGAGTGTCCTTTGTTGTGGTAAAGTAATGAAAATAAGGTGGTTAGTTGGGAAAGAGAGAATGAAATGAAAAATCATGAACCAGGTAAGGAAAAATAAATAGAAAGTGCCTTGAATTGAGAAAAATTAGCAAAATTGAGTGCACAAAAAAGGACCAACCAAAAAAGAGAAAAATAGCATCCGGGGAAAGCTTGAAACAGGATAATAAGGGTGGATTTAGTGAAAATGATTGGGTTATGAAGGTAAAAGTGTTGGTAAACATGGTTCAAGGATAGCTTTTAGACACTACTTGCCTAAAATCTACAGTATATAGATATAAATAATACTATAGATATAGGTGAGGTATTTCGAATTGTTTGTTGACACGGACCCCATATCAAAGCCCCATGAGTCCTTGTTACAAGCTATTATGTCCTAAAGTGATCCAAATACACTTTATCGCCAATCCAAAAATTGAGTATAGGGGAAAGCCTATGGTGTTAGTCATTTCGCATAAATTTCATTTGTGAGAGTGAGTATGCTTCCAGAGACCCTGAATTCCAAATGCTTTTTGAGTAAGTAAGAGGGACTTCTTTTCTGTGAGGGCATTTGCACTACTTGATTAGCATATGACTATACTAGTGATTGTGGATGGTTCACGCTCCATAGCTTATCACAGTTGGGTTGTTAGATATATCTTTGTATTTTTGTTTTGCTTAGTAGCTTTGTAGTCTTATTTTGAAAATGAAAGTTGGGCACCTAAATTAAAGTAATGATGTATATGCCATTAGTATAGTACTATGTGTTTCTCATTATCTGCTTAGATTGAGTCGTCACTTGGGGATAAGCAACAATTCTAAGTTGAGGGTGTTGATGTGCTATCAAAATACAACACATTTGATGCCTAAAACAAGGGATTTTATGAGTTCTTAAAGCAACTTTTTATTGTTTTTGTGTATTTTTGTGTTTTTATTGCAGAAAAGGTAGGTTAGCATGATTTTAAAAGAAAATTGCAAATTTTTGCTGAAGTACAGGACATACGAGTTCACCTACAAGTCGTATCCCAAGCTACAAGTCTTAGGGTGATCTCATAGCAGGAAACAGAGAGCAAAAATAAAATAATCTGCTAAGTGGAGGTCAGCCCTATGAGGCCATTCTATGAGTCGTAGGTCTCACTATGACTCGTATAGGTGGACTCATAGCAAGGAACAGAGAGCCAAGACATTGGACCAAAAGCTGAAGGCCTAGACCATGAGAGGAGCATATGATTCTTAGCCTAAGCAACGATTCATACCAGTCGGTCATACTAGTTGAATCCAAAATACCAAGTACCAAAAGCAAGACCTCGATTACGACTCATAGATCACCTTATGAGTCGTACCTGTGATGTGAACCAGCTGCCAACTGTCTTTTCTATGTAATTTTTAGGGTTAATTTTGTAACTACTATAAATACTTTAAGTTAGGTTTATTTTGAGGATCCTAGACTTGAATATTGAGAAGAGCCTTTGAATATTCTTTCTAGATTACTTTATAGTTTTAGTGTAGATTTTAATTTTCTCTTGGAAAACCCACTTTTGGGGAGTGCAAATCATACATTGTATTCATTCTCAATTTATCAAGCTTGTTGTTTGCAACTTGTGGTGTTGTCACTTTTTATTGCTTTGGGTAAAATTCTCAAATATATCTTCTATTTGTATCTTTGTTGGTTTTTCCTTAGCCATGAGTAGCTAAGTACCCATAACTTGGGGTTATGGGAACCATGGGTAGTTAATTTAAGATGACCTAGATTTATTGCATTTTTGTGATTGTACTTTTGCATGCATTATCTATTTTTCTTCATTATGATTGTTGTTGGTGGTGGTCAACACCAAAACCTGCCTACTATCACGATGCCGACCAAGGTAGTGATGAATAGGAAAAGAAGAGTAGATGACAAGATTTGATTGATGTGTTCTCATCTAATCAACCAAACCTGGCCAAGGGGAGGTTGACTGAGAAACTAGGTAACGGTTAGTTGGCATACCATGGTTGCTGACCAAGCGCCATGGTGAAATTCGACCTTAACCTCCACAAAAGGGCTGGAAGAATTTAAATTACCATCCTGCTTTTAAATTTCCAATTATAGTTGTATTGTCTAGGGTAATCGATCGATGAACCATGGGGAACACAATTCTCAAGTTGTCCCTAAAATTGAGTGTTTCCTCGCATAGTAACATAGTATTATTTTACTTTTGTTCTTAAATTACAAACCCCCTCCCATTTAGAGACTTTAGTTATAGATACTCGAAATAATTACTAGTTAATTCTTGTAGTCAATACTTGTATTCCCTGTGGATTCGACCCTAGACTTCGTTAGGTTAATTGTTGACAGCTATTGCTTTCTTATTGGAGCATGAACATCATCAGGTAGCTTAACTCATGTTGACGGTAGTGAGAAAGAGATGGCTAGGGAGGTCCATCGGTTGGATAGGTTGGGAGTTAGGTTGGAAGAAGATGGTAATAGTGGTATGGTTGTTGTTGATGGATCTAAGTCTTATTTGATTGATGAGGTGATAGCAAAACAAGATCTTGATCCCTCCTTGTTAAAATTGAAGGCCTTGGTGAAAGAGAACAAGGTGGAGGTTTTCTCCCAAGGGGGAGATGGTACCCTTAGGTACCAAGGTAGGTTATGTGTACTATATGCTAATGATTTGATAAAAAGGTTTCTTGATGAGTGCCATAACTCTTCTTATTCTATTCACCCTGGTTCCACCAAAATGTATAGAGACTTGAGGGATGTGTATTAGTGCGGAGGCATGAAGAGGGACATTGCCAAATTCGTTTTAGGTTGCCATACTTATCAATAGGTCAAAGCCGAACATCAAAGGCCGGGTGTCCTAGCCCAAGACATTGAGGTTCCTACTTGGAAATGGGAAGAGATAAATATGGATTTTGTGGTTGGGTTGTCCAAGACTAGAAAGGGTTTTGATTCTATTTGGGTTGCCCAAGGCCGGGTGTCCTATCCCAAGACATTGAGGTTCCTACTTGGAAATGGGAAGAGATAAATATGGATTTTGTGTTTGGGTTACCCAAGACTAGAAAAGGTTTTGATTCTATTTGGGTTGTAGTCGATAGGATGTCAAAATTGGCTCACTTTATATTGGTTAAGTCCACATTTGGGGCTGAAGATTATGCAAGGTTATACATTTATTACTTGGTAAGGTTTCAGGGGTTCCTTGTCCATCATATCGAATCGTGGAGCAAAATTTACTTCACATTTTTGTAGAACTTTCCAAAGGGATCTTGGTACTAGGGTTAAGCTTTCTACGACCTTCCACCCTCAAACGGATGGCCAAGCTGAGAGGACCATCCAAACCCTTGAGGATATGCT
>JAOTQJ010000002.1:5747173-5773211 GCA_025642045.1 Solanum sejunctum | reverse complement strand
AGGTAAAGCAATATAAAGAACATAAAGTACTTGATCCCAAAGTATAATTAAAGGTGGTCTCTTATCCGCAATCAATGTATAACTTCATTTTAGTTATATTTCATGTATAGTATTTATTACGTTACATTTTAGTATATTATCCCATACTAAGTCCCTTCCCAGGGACCCGCATTTCATGTTACAGGTACAGGTGCTAATAGATCTTCCCAATAGAGTTTAGGACATTCAGCTGCTTTACCAAGCTCCAGGTTGTTCCAGAGCTTTGTGCGTAGTTTGAGTTTATATGTTTATATTATACAGTTAATTCAGATGGGGCCTATCCCGAATATTTATGGATACTTTCTCTCGACTAGAGGCTTTATAGACTATGTAAACTAAAGTGTAGTCATGTTTCGTACATTAGGCACCGTGGCCCTAATGGCCTAGCTATACGCACCTCCTTTTAGCTTGTTATTACCATTTATCTCCCTATAAGAATGCCAAACATAGAAAGTTAATTATAATATGTATATAAGCGAATAGATATAGGTTGGTTCTCCCGACCTTATCGGCAAGGGTGCCAGTCCGCCCTAACGGCAACTTGGGGCGTGACAAAGAGGTTGCATTTTTGGGACATGTGGTGTCGTGTAATAGTATTAAGGTGGATCCTAAGAAGACAGAGGTGATTAGAAATTGGTCTAGATGTTTGACTCCATCGGACATTAAAAGTTTCTTGGGTTTGGCGGGTTATTATCAGAGGTTTGTGAATAGTTTTTCTTCTATTGCTTTTACTATGACTAAATTGACACAAAAGAAGGTTAAATTGTATAGAGCGAGGAGTGTGAAAAGAGTTTCCAAACTTTAAAAGATAAGCTTGTCTCCGCTCCTATCTTGGCTCTACCGGAAGGGTTGGAAGAATTTGTGGTATATTGTGATGCCTCAAGAATTGGTTTGTAGTATGTTTTGATGCAAAGTGGTAAGGTGATAACATACGCCTCTAGACAACTTAAGGTTCATGAAAAGAATTATCCGACCCATGATCTTGAATTGGCGACCATGGTATTTGCTTTGATAATTTGGTGTCACTACTTGTATGGGGTTCATGTTGATGTGTTTACTAACCACAAGAATGTCCAATATGTGTTCACCCAAAAAGATATTAACTTCAGACAATGAAGGTGGTTAGAGCTCCTTAAAGATTATGATATTAGTGTGCATTATCACCCTGCAAAGCTAATATTATGGCCGATACTCTAAGTAAGGTGTCTATGGGTAGTCTAGCTCATATTGATAATGGTGTCAATGAGGTGGCTAGAGAGGTTCACCGGTTGGCTAAGTTTGGGGTTTGGAAGAATGAAGTTATTGATGGGGATATAGTGGTTACGTTGTTAATGGTTCCAAATCTTTCTTGATTGAGGTGGTAAAGGCAAAACCAAATCTTGACTCTGCCTTTCTAGAGTTGAAGGCCTTAGTGGGAGATGATAAAGTGGAGGTTTTCTCCCAAGGGGGAGATGGTACCTTAGGTACCAAGGTATATTATGTGTTCCTAATGTTGATGACTTGAGGGAGTCGATTTTGAGAAAGGCTCATGATTCATTCTATCCTATTCTTCCCGATTCCATGAGAATGGATAGATACTATGGGAAGGTATCTTCTTGAGGTTGGTGAGATGGATTTGATTGTATCGAATTTGGTTATGGAAGCTTTGGAGAAGGTGAGGTTTATGAGGGAAAGGTTGAAGACAGCTCAAAGTGGGCAAAAGTCATATTTCGATGTGAGAAGGAGAGATCTTGAGTTTAAGGTTAGGGATTGGGTTTACTTGAACATCTCACCCATAAAGGGTGTGATCCAATTTGGCAAGAAAGGTAATTTAAGCCTAAGTATTGGGGGTCCTTATAGGGTGTTGAGGAGGATTGGAAAGGTAGCCTATGAGTTGGAGTTGCCATTGGTATGAGTATGATTCATCCGGCCTTCCATATGCCTATGTTGAGGAAGTGTATAGGTGACCCAAGTTCTATTGTGCCTTGAGATATTGTCGGTGTTGCAGAAGATAATTTAACATATGAGGAGGTCCCAGTCGAGATTTTTGATAGACAAGTAAACGATACTGAGGAACAAAGATGTTGCATCCATCAAGGTCCTTCGGAGGAATCAACAAGTGGAAAGTGCCATATGAAAAGCCGAAGCGGACTTGAAGAAGCAATATTTGTACCTCTTTCATTCTACTCAAGCTTAAGATAACAAATTAAGTCTTGTCTCTGATTTCATGTCCTATGTATCAGGCCTCATATCATGTTGCATGCATTCATGTTTATGGTAACAAGTTTATGGTGATTTTTGACACTTATGTTGAGGCTTTTTGAAAATAATGTTTCAATGTGTTTTGTTGCATTCATGTTGAGCTGAAATCTTCATGATTACTTCACTTATGCATGTTTCTTTAACATTCGGGGATGAATGTTCCCAAGGGAGAGATATTGAAACGCCTAGAAAATGTGCCTAAAAAATGCTCATAATCATAATTTTCATAAAACTCAAAATTTGTGCGTGATATCAAAAATTTGACTTCATATTCTTGATCAGAGGGCAAAATTTAGTGGTAAATGGGTATAACTCGAATTTTAGAAGTCACTTAGTGAAAAATGATTTTTGCCAACTTTTTGCAAAACAGTGTGGGTTCGCGATGCGAACCAGTCGTGAAGTAGTGTTATCACTTCCTTAATTTTATGTTTCAGCCTAAGGCATTAGGGTCATGGCCCCATGCCCTTTTACAAGTGAAATATCCTATACTTAGCCATTTTTCACCTCCGTATCACTCAAAAAATCCTCTTTAAAACCTCTCAACCATTTTATCAAAATTTTCATCCAACTTCAAGTGTCTAAAGCTCAATTCCAGATCTGAAGAACTCTATTCAAGCTTCAAGTCTCCTTTAAGTCTACATCAAGGAATCCCCAAATTGAGATATATGGGTTCATCCATTTGGGTCCTTTCACCCATGGAGCCCAATCTCTATTTTTATAAAAATTGTATGTTTTCAAGTTGTATTACCTATGGGTATCTTCTATTATAGATTATGAGTATAAATTATGTTTGAGTTTTATAAAATGTTGATTTATTATACATGACTATCTATTTTAAGCTTGTACCATGAATGGGTTTTTTCTATTGAGACTATGCATGTTTTGAGCTATGAAACAATGATCTATTGTGAGATCTGAAGATAAATTTCAAGGTATTCTATATGAGGGTTTCTCTATATATTGGTGGGTTGATTTGCATTGAGTTTTCTCATATTACTACACTCTTGAATTATATGATTTTGATCAAGCATTATACACCCACCAAGTGTTTGATAAAATGTCTTGATAAGGATTCTTAGAGTTATTGATGATCTATTGCATGATTTATTAGTCAAGTGACTTTATGATGATTTTGGGCTTTCAAAAATGTATTGAATTCATAAAAGTATCTATGATGTTGTAAATGCCGAATTAAGCCCTTTTTCAAAGATGTTACCTCTTGTGGACCTTTGATGTTAATGCAAGGGTAACGTTTGATAATGATCTATTCTTGTGTTTTAAAGTTAGGCTCACTATTAGAGGTCAAAGATGTTTTAGAGAGCTACTCATGACATGTTTTCATGTTTCTTAAAAGTTGCTAAAGTGTGATTATTTCAATTATTTTGTGGGATTAGGGTTAGCACCAATAGATTGGATATGGCAAGGACTATCTTCATGGGTTCATATTCCTTTCCTCAAACTATGTGCCAACATAGGAGTATACTTTACCATTGCTTTACTAGTGGATCCATTTAGTGCACTCTTCCTTGAAATTCTTCTCGAAATGGGACGGGCTCCCATAAGGCAAAGTTTCTCATAAAATCCTTTTTGAAATAAAAGGGGTTCCCATAAGGGGGGTAACTTCTCCGAAGTGGGATGGGCTCCTGTAAGGTTAAGTATGGTTTACCTTAGCAAGTAGACTGCCTTTTTACCGATGAGGAGTAATCATCAGAATTCCAAGTTATAACTTGCTTGATCTTATTCTTTGTTAGTTGAGGTCTCTTCCCACATATGTATTACATTCTATGAAAGTTGAATGATTTACAAGTATGTTCCACTTCAAGCATTGATCATCCATACAATATTGAAATTATGTTGTCTATTAACTATGATTTTGCATTTTGATTACATTGGCATATGTCTTGTTGCATTGCATCCTACATACTTATTACATTCAAACGTACTAACTCATACCTTATGCCTACATGATATCACCATGTAGGGACTAGAGCACCTCTTGATCCTCTACGTGGCTAGTAAGATTCTAAAAAGATAAGCTTTGGTGAGTTCTTAAATTCGAGGATACTATCTACTTTCTCTAGCTATTCCTAACACTTTTTTATGTTGAAGATTTGACATTATGAAGGTGATCCCAGAAAGTGTCTTTGAAATGACCAAAAAAATGCCCGAAAATGTGCCTCGGAAGTGCCCCAAATCGTAATTTCAATATATCTCAAAATTCATATGTGATATTAAAAACTCCAACTTCATATTCTTGTTCAGGGGACAAAATTAAGTGGGAAATGGGAACTCGAATTTTAGAGCAAACCAATTACAATTTCAATTTCCCAAAAATTGAATTCTAGTAAGGTTTCCACGCCCTTGGCGCGACTCAGTACATTTTTTATGCAGTTTTCTTATTCAGTCCAAGACTTTTAGGTCTTGGGCCTAAGCCTTCCCATGAGTTAAAATACTTATAATTAGTCATATTTCTCCTCCATATCATCCAAGACATTCTCCAATACTCTCTCAAACCCTTAGACTAATATTTCTCTCAAAATTTAAGTGTCCAAATCTCTTCCGGAACTTAAGAAATTCATCCAAGCTTCAAGCCTCCATTCAAATCTTTATCAAAGATAAGTTATATAGGTCTTATTTATGGGTTCCTTTCACCCATGAAGTCCAACCTTCCTTTTTACCTAAAATGCATGATTTCAAGTTGATTTACATATGGGTTTTACTTATTATGAATTAGATATGAACTATGTTGGAATTTTATAAAATTATGACTATTTTAGCATGTTTTAAGCTACGAATCTAAGATCCATTGTGGGACTTGATGAAGCATTATGATGTGTATTGCTTGAGGGTATTACCAAGTATTGATGTATGGTTTTACATTTAATTTTCTTGCATGATTTCATCCCTATATTGCATGGTTTTACACTAGCACTACACACCCATCAAGTGTTTGATAAAATATCCGGTTATGATTTCTTGAGGAATTGAAGGTCCAATGCATGTCTTATGAGTTGAATGGCTTTATAATGATGAAAGTAATATATTTATATGATATTCTCCTATATCATGTATTAAATTGACCATGACCAACTCGGGGAGGAGAGGGGAGGGGTTGTGAGCCTAGGTAACCATATCGAGGGATTTGTACCTTGATAACCATGTCGAGGGGTTTGTACCTTGATAACCGGGTTGAGGGGTTGGTACCTCAATCACCATGGGTGGTAGGGTGAGACTATCCACCAAACAATCAAATAATTTATACCTTGATAACCGAGTTGAGGGGTTGGTACCTCAATTAACTTGGGTGATAGGGTGAGACGATCCACCAACCAATAGAGGGTTGGTACCTCAATTACCATAGCTGGTAGGGTGAGATGATCCACCAAATTCTATAATGATGGTCTCTCTTTGCACATGTATTATGTTCTATGTTAGCATGATTTACTTCAAGCATCTTCCATACATGCCATATTATTATATGTTACTCATTTCCTATGCTTATGCATTTCGATTATGTTGTTTATCTCTTGTTGCTTTGCATTCTACATACTTAGTACACTAACTTACTAACTCATACTTTATTCCTACACAATGTCACCATGTAGGAACTGGAGCCCCACTTAAGCATCTTCTCCCACATGGCTAGTACGATTTTTCTCAAGCTAGTTGGTGAGTACTCCATTCTGAGGACAATGTCTATGATCTCATGCTATGTACTAAGACTATCTTTCTTTTATGTATGTATCAACTATGAGGGTGAGCGCGGTTGCTTGTCTTGGCACCCGCTCCTATCTAAGTTTTAGAGGTGTTGTTGCACATGTCATGTATTGAGCCTTGACTCTCTTGTTTTAATATTTATGTTATGAAAGTTTTCCTTTTAGCCCATTTTCTCTTATTTCTAATCTAATTATATTGTTTAATTGATTTCGTGACCAACGATGTGTAATGATATGTTGAGAGGCTTGTTTGGAGTCCCTTTGGGTTCCCCATTCGCCGTGTTACATCTGGGCCCTAGTATCGTGTCATGACAAACATGATATCAGAGCACTAGATTGTTAATGGTCCTCGGCATTCAACACACCACGTTAATTAGAGTCTTATTCATGGTTGTGTTGTGCACCATAACTATGAGTAGGAGGCTATAAGGCATTTTAGGAAATGTTTCCCTTCTTCTTAATCTATGTTGTGCAATAGAAGTTAGGTCAGTTTTCCCTCTAATGAATGTTCCTTATCATGTTTAGATCATGCCTAACACAAGAGTTAGGAGAGCCCATACTCCCGAGGAACAATCGGCTCATAGTGAGCTTTGGGATGCTCTTACTTTGCTAGCTCAAGCTATGGCCAATCAAGCCAATCAAGGGGCCCAAGCCCTTTATGCTCCTACCCCGAGATCTAGGGTAAGAGACTTCATGAGGAAGAAACCATCAGAATTCTATGGGTCTAAGGTAGATGAGGACCCTCAAGAGTTCATTGATGAGGTCTACAAGGTATTGGCTATCACAGGTGTTAGATCGAAGGAGAAAGTGGAGCTGACGGCCTATCAACTCAAAGGGGTAGCACAAATATGGTTTAATCAATGGAAGAGGAAAAGGGAATCAATAATGTGGTGCTTTGGGAGGAGTTCAAGGCAGCTTTTCTTAATCGGTTCTTCCCTCTTGAGCTTAGGGAGGCTAAGATGGTGGAGTGTATGAATTTGAAACAAGGGTCTATGAATATGAGGAGCATTCCCTCAAGTTCAATCAACTTTGTAAATATGCTCCCCACTTGGTTACCGACCCAAGGTCTAGAATGAACAAGTTTATGATAGGTGTATCCAATTTGGTGAATGAGGAATGTCGGTCCGCTCTATTGACTAATGACATGGATTTATCCTGTTTGATGACCTATGCTGAACTAATGGAGGAGGAAAAGTTGAGGAAGAGGTAGATTCATGAGGCTAAGAGGGCTCATTTTGAGGAAAAGTTCCAAAGTCGAAAGGATGACCTATTCCATCAAGGCCAAGGGCCTTCTCATGCTTTTAATAAGGGTTTGCCAATGACTCCCAAAGGGCCCAAGGTGTTGTGGTGTGGTTCCTAATAATGCATCACTACTACAAAAGGGTCCTTTAGCGACAATTATTTTGTGGCAATAAGCTAATTGCCACTAATGTATACACATGAGGCAAAATATTAACAACCAATGTGTAATAGTAAGCATTAAGTATATTTTTTGTGGCAATTCAAAAAAATAATCACAAAAAGCCTCTTTAATCTGAAAAATAACGTATGATGACCACAGTGTGTGAGGGTTCGAACCAGGGGAACAACAATTCTTTTATTTTTAGAAAAGAAAAATCTGAAAAATAAGTTACCGCCAAAAAAATTGGTTGCCACCTAAAAAATTTGGGTTTTTTGACTCTGATTAAAAAGGGAATTATTAACCTAAAATCTCTCACATGTTCATCAGGAGAACGCTCCTTAAAAGATCTCTCACGCGTATAAGGAGCTGTGCTATTTTACCAGAACAACACATCGAGCAGCATATTGGTGCAGCAACAACAAATAGGAGCAACAAAGTTTTCAGGTATGTACTTCGGGCATCTTCACTACTCTGTTGCTACGTTTCCAGTATCTTTTTTGAATCACTGCTCTGTTCCTACGTGTTCCAGTATCTTCTTTGATTCACTGCTTTGTTGCTACGTGTTTTAGTGTATTCTTTGATTTATAAACCTTCACTAAAACTTTACCCCTGCAATTTATTCTCTGTCATGTTTATTGATCAGTTTCTGGCATTAATTAGGAAGAAAACAGAAATTATATTAATGAACTAATTAGTATTTAAGCATCAATTGTGATTTTCAAGTGATTTCATATCTGTAAAGGTGATGTTTTCTGTGTTTCGGATCTCTGACTACTATCTGGTTGTCGAGTCATTCAGCGAATGTATTTTTTATTGTACTTGATTGTATCGATTTCTTAATTAACATATAGTAAAGTGCGTCTCTGTTATATTTAGGAACATCCCTGTGATATTAAGACTTGTGATTATTAATACATTAAGACTTCTATATATATCTGTAACTTATGATTGTTTAGAAGTTCTATTGTGAATACGATAACTAGTGTAGGAAAACAATTGTTTCGTATTGAGTATGATGTAAGATCTCTTCTTTAAAAGATTCAAGAGTAGCAATTACATAGATGCTCTGTTAATTGGGTCTCTGTTTATGCTAATACATAGACCATCTGTTAATACAATAGGACCTTTATGAATGTTTTTTTTGAGTCATAGTATCTATCTTATTGAGAAGTTGTACCATTGGCGTCTCAGGTTATCCTGCACGTGTATAGAATCTGATTTACTACGTTAGCCCAAAGGCATAGAGTAGTATGAAAGCTCATACGATAACTTAGAGCTCGACATACCTCAAAGTCGCTTGAGACAAATGAATGTCACACCACTCTTCCCATCTATACTGAACAACTTCAATCTTTAACTCATATTTATCAACATCTCATATCAAGTCCATTCGACTCATTTGGGGCTGTAATACTTAACATTGAGCCTAAAGTAGCAGAATTCTACACTTTCATTGGAGAATGGTTCTTGAATTCCGACTTCAATTTGTTCAACATTCAGATTATTGAGTCAATTAGAATCTCTGGAGACATAAAGTACTATAATTGGTGTTAAGCCATCACTATTACTCATCGTCTTCCCACAAAAAAGTGCATTTTCTAGACCCATTTATAGAGCATATCCAGTTGCTAGTTTAAATCTCAATTTTATTCCACAACTATGTTCTGAAACTTCATTATAACAGAATGTATAAATGGCTTTTCTATTCAAGTTAAGGTTAAGGAATCAGATACCAAACTAGACTTTGTTGGAAGTTTGTGCTTAAATGTATAATCTGTTGGGATTTTGTGCTTAAAAATTTGTGCGCCGCTATTATATCAAGGAACATCACTCTTACATTAAGATGCGTACCGATTAATACATTAAGTGCCTACTAAGAAGAATAATCTCTATACAAAGAAACTAGAAAAGCATAAATAAGGGAGACTCTCCCTTTACAAGCAAAGAAAAATAATACAAAGAAAAAGAACCAGAAGACAGCCCGAACCTAACCAGGAAATAGCCTAAGAAGGGATTTCCAAATAACATCAGAATGATTAGAGAGGTTTTTTAATCCTCTTGAGTTTCTTTCTTCTAAAAGTAGCTATTTCAATTTTATTAACGGCCAAATATGTTCTAGCTTCAAGTATGGCTGGAAAAATAAAGTTGAATAACATTGCAAGTATGGTCGTATTTGGCAAGTGAGCAGTAACATTGGTTTCTCTGAAACAGTGGTTACATCTGAACACTTGGAATTGGTTGATGATGAGTGGATGTCTGTCCAATAGAGGTTGAATCTGCCAGAGAGGTTTAGCTAAGTGCTTAAACCACTTGATGGGTTCTGCATCAGCTTCTAAAATTAGCTTTGCGTAACCAAAATGGATACACCATAGCTTGTCCAGCTAATGTAACTGATGTCCTCATCTACTTCTCAGAGGAGTTTGGTCCTCTCTTCTTTCCAATGGCAACCACTATATGCAAATATTACCAGCATCTCATAAGAAATAAAGTTCAAATGTCATAAAGAGAGACTTCAAATGTTTCCCAGCAAAATAAAGCATACATACAAGTAAACCACCAAACAAAGATAAAACTACAAATTAGAGGTCAATACAATAGCAACTAACAAACTTGTTTATGGAAAAAACAAATAAAAAATAAATTTGAGAATCTACAACATAGACCAAAGATTGAAACTTTAAGTATTTTCTCTCTATAGTCTAGGTACACATAGATGCTCACTGTAGTAAGTCATATGTATGTCCAAAACTCCCTGTCATTGAATACCTTTACTATTTTTCAAATCCTATGACCACTAAATTCTTAGGGGATGTTTGGTGTGATGTGACATGTATATCATGAATTAGTCGAGATGCACATAAGCTAGCTTAAACACCATGGTTATCCAAAAAAAGGGTTATTGTTGTTACCATCATATTAGAGTATACATTTTCTTAGCAAACTTGCTCAAAACTGCACTATTGTGATATGATAATCCAATGAGCATATAATTGATTTTAATGTGAGATAGCGGAATCAATTCTTGTGAAATCAAGGAATAGATTTTTACTTGATCTCTCTCTCTCCCTTTCTTGCTAAAAGAGAGAAGATACAATCACATCTTAGGAGTGGCATACAAGTCAAGTTGTACTGTTACATAAGTTGCATTTAGTATTTCCTTTTCGTAAATCGAACATTTGAACTCTATTTATATTAAGTAGTTTGCCTCACACAACAAGCCAACTGGTGAACCTATATTTAGAAATTGTGAATCTATTCTATAAGCAAATTTTAATTTAGATATACTACTAATTAGACTTTCATATCCCAAAAATATTGAGAATATATGTTTTACCATTTTGAAAATAACCATATACTACCGATAACATGATGATCTTTATCATTCAAATTTAATGTTCAATTTAAAAGTTAAAATAGTATCTGTGTCGAAACAAATTTCATACTAACTAGATGGACGTTTTATCTAAATTGTATTTTCATAATTTTCTCTCTTTTTACTAATATATTTTTAGCTCCTATAACATTTGTAGAAAATAAGATAATATCTTCACATACATCATGAATAATTCTATAAATAAAAGGTGGATGTCATTTGGTAGACGTAATAAAGAATACTTGGATGGAGTAGAAGATTTTTTAAATCATGCATTTGCTGATAAACAAGAAGGAGATAAAATTTATGTCCTTTTATTGAATGTGTACTTATCCATCAAGTAAATCGTGCTACAGCTTATGATCATCTTGTGGTTAATGGTATTATAGCATCATATGATAATTGATTTTGTCATGGAGAGTCTCTAAGAGGATCAAACAATACTGAAGTAAATAATGAGAGGCAGGCAACGGTACGAGGTGATGATATGAGAGGAATGATACGTGACGCCATTGGAGGTTTTACACAGTACATAGATAGTGGCATCAATGAAAGAAGTGAGATGGAGCCAAATCTTCATGAGAATGTTGCTAATGTACCTGGAATGCAATCTCATGTAGAGGTGGATAAGTTTGACCGACTCATGAAAGAGGCAAATGAAGAATTATACCCTGGATGCAAAAAATTTAGCAAATTATCCTTTTTTATTACATATCTATCGTACAGAATGCATGTTTAAATTGTCAAATGAATCCTTTAATTCTTTGCTTGGACTACTGAAGGATACAATGCCTGAAGGATATGAATTGTCTTCTTTTTTATGAGACCAAAAAGATTATTGAAGGCTTGGGCTTAAAGTATGAAAAAATTCATGCTTGTCCTAATGATTGCATGCTATTTTGGAAAATTTCCAGTAAGAATGTTAATGAATGTAAAGTAGGTTGGGCTTGTAGATGGAAAACTAATGCTAAAAAAATTCCTGCAAAGGTCTTAAGGTATTTTCCATTAAAACCAAGGTTGCAAAGATTATTTATGTCTTTAGAAATTTCTAAAGCAATGAGACGGCATCATGAAGAACGTAACAAAGATGGAGTTCTATGACATCCTGCAGATTCTGAAGCTTGAAAAAATTTTGATAGTAAGTATCTCGAATTTGCCAACAATTCTCGAAATGTTCGTCTAGGATTAGCTTCTGATGGATTTAATTCATTTGGCACAATGAGATCTGTTTATGGTACATGGCCAGTAATTTTAATGTCGTATAATCTTCCACCATGGATGTGCATGAAACAAGAGAGTTTCATTTTGTCTATGCTAATACCTAGACCAAAAGCTCCTGGGAATAATATAGATGTCTTTTTACAGCCTTTAATAGAAGAGTTAAATGAATTATGGAATGTTGGGATAGAAACTTACGACACCTCTACTAAGGAGATATTTCAGATGCAAGCAGCTCTTATATGGACTATAAATGATTTTCCAGCATATGGTACTCTATCTGGATGGAGTACTTCTAGTCGATTTGCATATCCTTCTTGTAACATAAATACTCATTATAAAAGGCTCAAACATAGTAGGAAGTTTTGTTTCATGGGACATCAACATTTCTTGAAGTCAGACCATAAATATCAGAATGATGCTAAATCATTTGATGGAACTAAAGAAACAAGCCCTGCACCTTGTACAATCTCTGGGTTACAAGTGTTGAATCAAGTTAAAGATATAAAGTTTACTCTTGGAAAATCGAATGAAGGGGTAAGTGGAGTGTTGAATAACACATGAAAAAGAGGAGCATATTTTTTATCTTCCTTAATGGAAGTATAACTTGGTGCGGCATAATCTTGATGTGATGCACATAGAAAAAAAAAGTGTGTGACAACATAATTTATACACTATTGATAAAAAGTCTAAAGACAACTTACCTGCTCGATTAGACTTGAAGGACATGAAAATAAGACCACCCTTATGGCCACAATATCGAGCTAATTGAAGGATCTATCTTCCTCCTACTTATTTCACGATGTCTTCGAAGGAAAAGGAGTTATTTGATGAAGTTCTAGAAAATGCCAAGTTTCCATGGCTATGCATCTAATATTGCACGTTGGATTCGCAAACGAAAGATATCTGGATTAAAAACTCATGATTGTCATGTTATAATGCAAGAACTACTTTCTCTTGCCTTATGAAGATCAACAGATAAACAAATAAGTTTCATTTTAATTGAACACATTCTTTTGTGTCTTATGTAGCAAAGTATTAAGAGTAGATGAGTTAAAGTTACTTGAAGAAAGAATTCCAGAAATATTGTCTACTATGGAGAAGCTCTCTCCTCCTGGATTTTTTTTACTATTATTGTACACTTGGTTACTCACTTAGCAACAGAGGCTAAACTTGCAGGGCCGGTACATTATCGTTGGATGTATCTAATTGAGAGCTACAAAAAATAAATATTGTATTATTTTTTAATTTATAAATATTTATAATATCAAACTGAAAATATTACATATTTCTATAGGTATTTGGGTACTTTAAAATCATATGTTCGTAATCGTGCATGTCCAAAAGGTTCAATAGCAGAAGCATATATAGCAAATGATTGTTTAACATTTTGCTCACGTTATTTGGAGGGTGGAGATTCAAGGTCTTATTATTCAAGAATAAGTGATGATCAAATTGAGCATGATACTAATAAAAAATAATCTCTTTTACCTACAGTTGGGGAGCTAGATGGCGGAATAGATGTGATTAAGTTGGATGAGAAAACATGGCTGCAAGCACGTAGACGTGTTATTCAATTGCGAGTCAGAAGTAGTTGAGAATTATAAAAAGTGAGTGTTATCTATCTATCTATCTATCTATGTGTGTGTCTCTCTCTCTCTATATATAACTCATATATATATATACATATACATATATATTGTTATTACTTTATTTGATAACAAAATTGATGGACATGAGTCATGTGAATAGTGAACATATTGCTGAAATCAAGAGATCACATCATAAGTGTCGTTCGAATCAACATCAACTTGACTGTTTGCATTTTGATACATTTCCAGAGTGGTTCAAGGAAAAAGTAAGTGGTAGTCTAAGTCATTGGTCACGTTAAATTATTGATTTTGTATTTATGTTGTATTTAAAATTGTATCTTTTAATTTTGTTGGGCAAAGGAGTTACAAAAACTACATTTGACATCATAAAAGATGTTAAAGTCCTTGCCCAAGGGCCAAATTTTATTGCCAAAAGATTCAATGCATTCAATTTAAATAATAGATACCGGTTTCGAATCAAACAAAGTGAAGAGTTCAAGGAGACAAAAAACTGTGGTGTTATGGTTGTTTCAAAGACTGAAAGTTATGCAAGTACAAGTGACAATGTTCTAAAGTCAGCAAATATCACATATTATGGTAGATTAAATGATATTGTAGAGTTAAACTACTATGAGGAATTTAAGGTTATCTTATTTAAGTGCGATTGGGATGATGTAACCAAAGGTAGAGGAGTTAAGAATAATGAATTAGGTTTCACACTTGTGAATTTCTAACACCTGGCAGATGTTGGCAATCAAGGGCGTCATGAGCCTTTTATCTTTGCAGAACAAGCTCAACAAGTAATATTTGTACAAGATCTTGTAGATCATGGATGGTTTGTCCCTAGGTTAATTAAACCTCGAGACATTTTTGATATGGGAGAAGAAAATAGTATGCAATTTGAGTCACCAATGCAAAGTGATGCCACATACTTAGCTCTTTTAAAAATTGCTTGTGTTCTTGAATATGAGTGTGATGATTGGGTAAGCAGTGATGTTGATGGGATAATAGTTGAAACAAACGTACATTCTCAAGCTTCTATAAATGATGGTGAAGCTAATGTTAAGGGAGGAGATGACATTGATAATGAAAGTGATTCTTAATAAGATTGGTGGTACTTATAAACTATTTTTTTTTTGCTACTTTTATTGAAAAACTTCTTCAAAATTATTACTTTTCAATTAGAAATTTAATAAAATATTTTTTTTTCTTTTCAATAAAGTCATTTAATTAAAAGATGCATATTAGTCAATTATGAATTGTCGATGTTTGTATTGGTTTACATTTGAATATTTAAGTGCATTCTTTGTGATTGCCTTTGCTTATGTTTTGTTGATTATGGCTCTTGGATTGTAATAAGATAAGGTGTTCTTATCACTGGAGAACTATTTTCCCTTATACACTAACTTCTCTTATCATTAGAATTATGTTTGTCACGAAGCTTAATGAGATGAGTGAACTTCTTATAGGATTGCCTAAGCCTTATAAGGAGTTCACTCATCTCATTAACCAGCAATGTGAGATTTTTTGTCTCAACACCCCACCTCATGCCCAGTGCTTAGCATCTGGTGCTGGACAATTTTTTCGGGAGCCCAACATTGAGTGAGACAGACCTGACTCTGATACCATGATGAATTAGGTTTTAGGCCTAATTCACACCCCAAAAGCTAGCTCTAAGGGAGGAGAATTACCTAAGCCTTATAAGGAGTCCACCCATCTTATTAACCACCAATGTGGGACATTTTGTCTCAACACATTGTTTATGGGCACAAATAACTAGTTATATGTGTTTCCACAGCTTGAAATGATAAAGCTTCTTCCTATTTTCATATGGCCTATTAGATATGTTTGGGTTAACTGGACTTAATTCAACTAGGTAGTTTCTTCACTTAAAAGAAGAAATTATGCAGACTAGAAGTCGCAATACATTGGTTATTGAACAACATGATGAAGATGTGCGGCATTACATTGAACAATTGATGGATGGTCAAGATAACCCTGCAGCCTAACCTTATCTCGAGAAATTGATGGATAATCAGAACAAGTCCATAGCCCAAGCTAATGATGAGTTAAATAGTTCTGTCTGTGGGACTGAGGTTCAACCTAATGATGAATCAGGAGACACTATTTCTCCTCGTCTTGTTTTGATATCTTAGTTGTTAGGTGCGGTTGTATTATCGATCTGTTTTTTTGGAGAGATATGAAATATATGAGTGAGTTATAGTTAATTGGATGCGAAATATACAACTATGGAACTTAAAATATTGGTCTGCCTATATTTAGTTAGATACAAAATTTGTTATTAAGAAGAGAACATTCACTGCGTGTTCTGCTAGGTGTTTAGTTGTACAATCTGCTAGGTGTACATCCGATTTCTGCTCATTTTAGGGAGAGAAAACAGGGATACATTGACTGCTGCGAGAAACAGGGAGTATATTAATGTAAACTGTTCGTGTTTGTTTCTCTTTTTGGTAGTATTATCTACTAATTTTTTAGGAGAGAACATTGACTGCTATCTGCTAGTTTAATGTGAGAAACATTGACTGCTATCTGCTATCAGTTTTTATAATATATCAGGGAGCATCAGGTTATAAATAAGGATAAAAAATTTGACTGCATTCTGCTGGTTTTTTGCGAGAAACAGAGAGTATATGACTGTGAACTGTTTGTTTTTTATTTCTCTTTTCGGAAGAGTGAAAAAGACTGTACTTGGATCTAGGAGAGCTAAGTCTTATGTAGTATATTCACAGTTATTGAGCATGGTGTGAGAACTGGTCTGATGCAATGTCTTCATTCTAAAATTAACCATATCAATCTTGTCCAAATAACAGAGTGCGAATATGCTGAACGTCAAAATAAACCTGAGGACTAGTAAGCTTGTGACTATTTTTGGACAAAATATCAGGGGCAACAAGGTGAGCACCAAACTGATCAAGGATTATTTCCTAATCTACTGCCTTTAGGATGAGACCAAGTACCAAGAGAAGTCTTGATGGTGTCATTGTTGTTGTAGTGTCAAATTTAAAATTTTTATGGAATCCATCAAAACTTTAGTACGTCGTTCTGGTACTTCCACGACAACGTTAAATTCGACCAAAATGTCATTAGATACAGATTTTGTTACTAAGACGAGAACATTCACTGTGCGTCCTGCTAAGTGTGTAGTTACACTATTTTTCTGGTTGCTTCCTATATTTTTTCTTGCTGATATGATTTCTTGAGACAGCAACAGTATATTATGCTACTGAAAATGGTAAATTTCAGCACCGCACTTATTTTAACTTTGTAGCAGCTAATGAATGTTACTCTACCAGATAACAAGATATCCATACTGATTCGTAAGAGCTCACTAAGACAGTTATGTTGGTCCTGGTTACTTTATTTGATGACTTTAACTTTTTTGTGCATTCTAGGTAACTTGGTGACAAGAAAGCCTCGTGGTCCTACTTTACTAAAGAAACTTCCTCTGGGAAAGACTATTGATGTGTCATTTAACAGTTGTAACCAACCCATTCGAAAAGAGGCTGAAAGCTTGCTAGCTTTTTAGGAATTGTTGCAAGAACTCCAGAATAACACCTTTAACATGTAGACGATTGGAGAGATTTTGACAACGAGCAAAAGAAGAAATTGGTGAATTTTGTAAGGGTATGAGTTAGTATTGTTATTATTATATGAACACGCTCAATTTGCACATGATAATATCTTTTATATATTGAGTTTTATTTTTCAGAAGAAGTTCTCTTTTCCAAAAAATGGAGAAGCATTTGTCTTAAAGTCACTAGGAAAGAAATGGAAAGACAACAAGTGTAAAATTAAAGGTGAATATATGTCAAAATACAAGACTAAAGATGCCTTGCTGAAAAATAGACCAAGTGGCATACGGAGAGATCAATGGAGTGGTCTAGTCTCTTATTTGCTTTCTGATAAAGCTAAGGTATAAACAAATCTTGAAAACCCACCTACTTTCTTATATTTACTATATTTTTATTTTAGTTATACTATATTTTTTTTTTGTAATTTGTAAGATATTATTGTAATATTATAATGCCAGAGGCGTACCCAAGCAAATAGAAACAATAGGACCAAGCAAAAGATGCCTCACACAGGAGGATCCAAAAGTATTGCTACATTGATGCATCAGCAGGTAAACCTTTGAAATTTTTATAGTGTTTTCAAACATTTTTGTCACTCATATCTAACATCAATTTTGTTGTTTAGGCTAAAAATGGGATCGAACCTACACGAGCAGAAATATTCTTATTAACTCATAAAAAACGTGTGGATGGTAGACCATTGGATGAAGATTCTATCAAGGCAATCGTAATATTTCTTCGTTCTTTTAGTTTTTAAATTGAGAAAAAAATTAGAGATACTTTTTCAAAAATTTGAATAAACTAATTCAAGTATTTATCGTTTATTCTATATCCAAGACATGATAAATGAAAGAACGAGCAATAATGAAAGATCTACTGATCAACAATCTAACAAGATTGCTTGGGAAGGCGATGTCTATTCTCAAGTGTTAGGAAATAGAAAAAGTGGGTATGTTCGTGGTTTAGGACTTGGTCCAACTCCTCCGGTTCTATAGGGTAGTAGATTTTCCGTAGAGAATATTGTGGTAGATGATTCATCTAATGAGATTATACAAAGGCTAGATAGGAGATTACGGAGTTAAAAGGAGAAACAAAATGAAGAAATGAATCTGATGAAGCAAAGTCACGATAAGCAGCAATCAGAACTACTCCAAATGAGACAATTCATGCAAAAGTATGTTCTTAATGAATCTCAATCTCAAGATAACAATGACAACTCTAATGAACAGGTAACTCTAGTACAAGTTTTAGATATTTTTTATGAGATTCTGATCCTATAAATGTCTCGTTAACTAATGTATCAATATTTATCATTTTTCTAACACTAACAATGGCCAAGTACAAGTACGACAATCAGCAAGGATCCCCAGTAGTGCCGAAATTGCTCCAACTCATGGTACTACTAATTTTTATCCTTTTCTATTGTTTGAGTTTTCCTACTTTGTAAAGTTTTGTGGGTTTATGAATCAAATTTCTTATGTTGTACTAGTTACTTTCTAGATTAAGTGAGTGCTTTTACGATCGCCTTGTTGCCAATGGCGAGAGGTGAGGCAAGGTGACAGCAATCTTACAATCTATAAACAATTTGTAAAGTCATAAGTTTGAAACTTCCATTTCCTCTATTGTAAGTATCCCAAAATTTGTGAAGTTGCCGGCAACCTCTACTTAGCTTCCTATGAGGATAACTTCTAATAAAACTTCACAATTTCCCCTTGAATCCTAGCTGGATCCTTGATTAAATTCCATTGGACAAGCAGTTGGTCATATATTGTTGTATCTCTTATGTGCATTAGCCTCTTCTCTGTTGTGCTCTAGTTCTGTTTCTTGGCATGTACTCTTGCTTCAACCCAGACGTGAAGTCTGTAATTTTCCCAGGCATAGTCCAGTAAAGTTTTGAATTCTTGGCATATATTGTTGCGCTCTAGTTCTTGTTCTTGGCATGCACTCTTGCTTCAACCCAGCCTTGAAGTCTGTAATTTTCCCAGGTATAGTCCTGTAATTCTTGTATTCTTGGCATGTATTGTTGTACTCTTGATCCAATTCACAGCGAGCTCTGAAACCAAAAGTGTCAGTTTTAAGTCTGAATTCAATATTGTTGTATCTCCTATGCGCATTAGCCTCTTATCTGTTGTTGTCTAATTCTTGTTCCTGGCATTTACTCTTGCTTCAACCAAGTCGTGAAGTCCATAATTTTCCCAGGCATAGTCCACTAAAGCTCTGAATCCTTGGCTTGTGCCGTTATGCTCTAGTTCTTGTTCTTGGCATGTACTCTTGCTTTAACCCAGCAGTGAAGTCCGTAATTTTCCTAGGTATAGTCCAGAAATTCTTGTATTCTTGGCATGTACTGAATTCTTGTATTCATGGCATGTACTATAGCTTGTGATGGCCGCCATACTATGGCGTGTGTAGAGTGGCAAACACTTGAGTTTACTGAGTAGCAGCTTCAAAAGTGTCAGTTTTAAGTCTGAATTCAGGGAGGTATCTGATTCAGCGTCGTTAACTGTTATATGAGGTAGTTATATTATTATTGAGCAGTCTATGTACTGAATTGAAAAGTCCACTTCTGGTTTAGATTGGTGATTACGGTCCCCTTCCAGGAAGTTAGTACTTCTGCTTCTATTAATCTACCGACTCTACGTCGTGAAAGAAAAATCTAGCCTACGTATGCTGAATGAAGGGTAATGATATTGATGGAGTATGAACCTTCCCTAACTTAAAAGAAATGAGGAACCAACTTAATCTAGGAAAGTAAGCGAGATATTACCGATTGGACTATTTAAGACTGAAGGAAAATGAAATAACAATTTCATTGTGCCGAGATGTCTGAATGAAATTGATAGGAACCATGTCATTTTTTAATCTAATCAAGTTTCAAGCTGAAGAATAGGTATGTTTGCATCACTGTTAGCTTCAAGAATTTTTGAGTACTGTATTTGATTAAATACATAGCAACATGTATTTGATTAACCAATATTTCCATCAACAAAGAGAGCAACCTGTAATTTTTTAGTTGTTGAAGAATAGATTCCAATTTGTGAGCATCATTTCTATCAAATACAGGAGGAGCAACCTGTATTTGATTAACTTTTTGTGTCGTGGCTCCATATTATAGATTGTTGAGTATTGTTAATTTAGCTTTGACTTTCAACTAGATTTGATTTCTGTTCGGATGTTTCTTACTTATAATTTTTTAGATTAGCCACACTACTAATTATAATGTTTTTATATTTTACATTTCATCTTTTGACAAACTTATTTTTTTTCAGGTCCTATAATCTAAAAATTACAAATTTTACACTGGGAGACTTAATATGAAGAAGACTACAAACTCATGTGAAGACATTATTCAATAGGATAGATATTAGTAAGAACAATATAAGTTTATTTTTATAAGTTGTGATGTTCATATTTTAGATTACTCCTTCCTTTTATTTGTCTAGATTTAATGGAGATCTATTATATTTTATGGATTAATAGCGATATGTTTTTAACCATTTGCCAACAAGTTCGATGGATTTCAATATATAATTGTTTGACAAATGTAGTAGTTATTATTAATGATCTCTACTAATCAATGTTGACATTATTATAAATGGACGCTAAAAGGGTAAACTAAGACATTTTTGGAAGGTATATTGTAGTTATAACATGCGATTTTAAAATTGTCCCCTTAAAACTATTACCTTTTAGCGGCTATTTATTAGAATTTTTGATTAAAGTATTGGTTACTAAAAGACCATTTCTAGAGAATACAAACAACATTTAGTAGCTAATATAGTTGCATAAACAATTGCCATTAAAACTACTATATTTTAGTGGCTGTTTATGAGGATTTATCGACTAAAATAATAGATGCTAAAATAATGAAGTTAGCCGATATACATTACCTTTAACTACCAATACAATTGCCACAAATGATTGCCGTTAAGATAACTAGCTTTTAGCGGCTATTTGTTTTGTTTTATAGTCTAAACAATGGACGCTAAAAGACCAAAGTTAACGGACATGAAGTACATTTGGTAGCTAATATAATTGTCGCAAACAATTGTAGTAAAAGCTATTGGTATTTAGCAGCAATTTTTGGTACCCTTTACCTGCAATACCCACAATGACTGGGAAAGGATTTCCCGACCCCAACATTGCCGGTGAAATACTATTAGCCGATATAGGGTATTGTGGCAAATATTATTGCCGCTAAATGTCTCTTTTGTAGTAGTGCATGCTCAAAATGTCGTAGGAGTCATGGGGGCCCATGTTTGAAAGATATTAATGCATGTTATGGATGTGGAGAAGTGGGTCACAAAGAGATTGATTGTTCTCGTAACCGCAACAAGGGTAAGGAGGTTCATCCACAAGGTGCAAATGCGGTTCCTTTGAGGAAAGGTGGTCAACAAGGTGGTGCCCCAAAGCACAATCAATTCTATGCACTACGAGGGAGGCAAGGGGTTGAGGAGGACCCCAATGTCATTACCAGTATGTTAAAAGTCTTTGATTTTGATGTGTATGCATTGATTGATCCGAGTGCCACTGATTCTTTTGTTACCCTTTTATTGCCAAAAAGTTCCATGTTGAGCCCAAATTGTTGCATGACTCTTATAAGGTATCTACTCCTATTGGTTCATCTATTATTGCTAGAAAGGTTTATAGAAATTGTCCCTTTTGCATTTTGCATAAGATATTGCCGTGTGATCTTGTTGAGTTGGAAATGTGGATTTTGATGTCATACCTGGGATGGATTGGTTGCATGCATACTATGCCTCTATTGAATGTAGAACCCGTAGGGTCAAATTCCAACTTCCAAATGAACCCGTCCTTGAGTAAGAGAGTCATGATGTGATGATCAAGGGTAGATTCATTTCTTGTATTAAAGCCCATAAGTTGATCTCTAAGGGTGTCTCTATCATCTTGTGAGGGTTAGAGATGTTGAGTCTAAGGTCTTTCCAATAGAGTCGATTCTGGTGGTAAATGAGTTCCTTGATTTCTTTCCTAGTGAGCTTCCCGATGTTCCTCTCGAAAGGAAAATATATTTTGGCATAGGCCTCCTTCTTGATACTCAACCCATTTCATTCTCCCCTACCGTATGGCCCTCGCGGAGTTAAAGGAGCAATTGAGGGATTTGTTGGAGAAGGGTTTCCTTAGGCCTAGCCAATATCCTTTGGGTGCATCGATGTTGTTTTTGAAGAAGAAAGATGGGTCTCTTAGAATATGTATAGACTACTGGCAACTCAATAGAGTCACCATAAAGAATAAGTATCCTTTTCCAAGGATTGATGATTTGTTTGACCAATTGCAAGGGGCTAGTCACTCCTCTAAGATTGATCTTTGGTTCGAGTATCATCAAGTGAAGGTGAGTGAGTGTGATATTCCCAAGATGGCCTTTAAGACTAGGTATGGGCATTATGAGTTAGTTGTGATGTCCTTTGGGTTGACCAATGCACCGACCATCTTCATGGATCTTATAAATAGGGTCTTCAAACCCTACCTTAATTTATTTGTTGTGGTCTTCATTGATGATATTTTGATCTACATACATAGTGAGGAGGAGCATAAGAGTCATTTCAGGGTAGTGCTATAAATATTGAGGGAAGATAAGTTGTATGCTAAGTATGAGAAGTGTGAATTTTGGTTGAAGGAGGTTACATTCCTTGGACATGTGGTGTCAGGGGATGGTATTAAAGTGGATCCTGAAAAGATGGATGTGATTAGAAATTGGCCTGGACCATTGACCCCATTAGATATTAGGAGCTTCTTGGGCATAGCTGGTTATTACCGGAGATTTGTGAATGGATTCTCTTCTATTGCCTCTCCTATGACCAAATTGACTCAAAAGAAGGCCAAATTTGTGTGGATCAATGAGTGTGAAAAGAATTTCCAAACATTGAAAGATAAGCTTGTGTCCGCTCCTATATTATCACTACTAGAAGGGCTAGAAGGATTTGTTGTGTATTGTGATGCTTCAAGGGTTAGTTTGGGCTGCGTGTGGTTTGGGTTGCGTGTTGATGCAAAATGGTAAGGTGATAGCCTATGCTTCTAGACAACTCAAAGTGCATGAAAGCAATTATCCTACTCATGATCTTGAATTAGCCGCCATGGTCGTTGCTTTGAAAATTTGCATCACTATTTGTATGGGGTGCATGTTGATGTGTTCACCGATCATAAGAGTCTCCAATATGTCTTCACTCAAAAGGACCTCAACTTGAGACAAAAAAGGTAGCTAGAACTTCCTAAGGACTATGATATAAATATGCATTATCATCCCATAAGGCTAATGTGGTAGTCAATGCTTTGAGTAGGGTATCCATGGGTAGCCTAGCACATGTTGGTGATGGTGGCACAGGGGTGGTTAGGGAGGTCCATCGGTTGGCTAGATTGAGAGTTATGTTAGAAGAGGTGGATAATGGGGGTGTTATGGTAGTTGATTGCTCTAAATCTTCGTTGGTTAAGGAGGTGAAAGCTAAGCAAGACCTTGACCCCTCTTTGTTAGAATTAAAGGCATTGGCAAAATATGATAAGGTAGAGGTTTTCTCCCAAGGGGGAGATGGTGCCTTAGGTACCAAGGTAGGTTATGTGCCTTGTATTGATGACTTGTGGGAGAAGATTCTTGATGAGGCTCATAATTATTCTTATTCTATCCATCCCGGTTCTACTAAGATGTATAAAGATTTGAGAGAGGTGTATTGGTGGGGAGGTATAAAGAGGGGCATTGCTAAATTTTTTTCCAGTTGTGATAGTTGCCAAAAAGTCACAGCCGAACATCAAAGGTCGGATGGCTTAACCCAAGACATAGAGATTCCTACTTGGAAGTGGGAGGAGATTAATATGGATTTTTTGGTTGGGTTGCCCAAGACTAGAAAGGGTTTCGATTCCATTTAGGTCGTAGTTGGTAGGATGACGAAATTGGCTCACTTTCTACTGGCTAAGACCATATATGGGGCTAAAGATTATGCTAGGTTGTACATTCATCACTTGGTAAGGTTGCATGGGGTTCCTTTGTCCATTATATTAGATCATGGTGTTCAATTTACTTCACATTTTTGGAGGTCCTTTCAAAGGGGTCTTAGTACAACAGTTAAACTTAGTACGACCTTTCACCCTCAAACGGATGGCCAAGCTGAAAGAACTATCCATACACTTGAGGATATGGTTAGGGTTTGTGTATTGGAGTTTAAAGGTAGTTGGGATGATCTTCTTCCATTGATTGAGTTCGCTTATAACAATAGCTCTCATTCTAGCATCGGTATGGCCCTTTTTAAGGCTCTCTATGGTAGATGTTTTAGATCATTGATTGGGTGGTTTGAGTTTGGAAAGGTGGCTTTGTTAGGATCAGATCTAGTTATGGATGCTCTTGACAAGGTTAGGATGATTAGCGAAAGGTAGAAGAGGGCCCCAAATCTCCAAAAGTCCTATGTCGATGTGAGGAGAAGGGATCTTGAATTCAAAGTTTGTGATTGGGTCTATTTGAAGGTGTCACCCATGAAAGGTGTGGTTCATTTTGGTAATAACAACAAGTTGAGTCCAAGATATATGGGGCCTTATAGGGTAATGAGGAGGATTGACAAGGTAGCCCATGAGTTAGAATTGCCTAGTGAGATGAATTTTTTTCACCACGTCTTTCATGTATCTATGTTGAGGAATTGTGTGGGATACCATTATGCCTCTTGATGTTGTAGGTGTTATTGAAGACAACTTCACTTATGAAGAGGTTCCGGTTCAGAATTTGGAAAGACAAGTGAAGGGGTTAAGGAACAAGGATGTGGCTTCCGTCAAGGTCTGAGGTAACCAGCAAGTTCAAAGTGCTACTTGAGAGGCTGAAGCGGACATGCAAAAATGATATCCTTATGTATTCCATTATACTCAAGCCGAAGGTACTAACTCTAAGTCCCCTATGTGATCTTAAGTCTTAAGTTCAGCCCTTATTCCATTGCATACATTCATGTTTAAATTGATAAGTTCATGTGAATGTGAGAACGATGATAGGTTGATGGCAGTAGATAGTCCTATGAGTCTTCATAAATGAACTCTAATGATTTGTCTATTCGGTTGTTCCCTAAAAATTATTCTAAGCCTTGAGCTATTAATTGAGATATTGATTGATGAGATGGTGAGAATCCCTATGTGACTGATTGAATGATGATTGCCTCTATGAGGCTGATTGGAGATGTGTTGATCGAGATAATTTAATGGGATTGATTGTCTTATGAGCATTGAGTCTTGGGAGGAGTATCAATCACCGAAAGAGTAAGAGTTAATCTAACTCGCACTTGTCAAACTAATGTAGCCAAGAGTAGGTAAGGATTAGAACCATTACATCTCATTGTGTTTCCCTCTTGATAGAGTCCCTGAAACAATAGAGGACTAGTTTAATTTGTTGGTGGTCTCTAGTGGATTTGATATGTTCCTTACCCGGCAACGATGAAATAACTATGGCAACATTAGTGTGATTGTTTTATAATTACTGACTCATAAGTGATTGTTATTGGATAAGAGAAACTCCCCAAAAGTTCCCACCTTGAGTACTCCAAGTCGAGATGAGATGAGATGAGTACCTCTGAGATGAGTCTGATTTGATTTGATGAGGTTTGATGGGTTAGATTGGTCATTTGTTTATATTTATTCTTGCTTTAGATGTACATTTGACATGTTGAATATTATTATTTGAGTTGATTGTTGTTTCTATATTATTCTATATGTTTCAGTTTCATTCAACTATTTTACATACAGTATATTCCATGTACTGATGCTATTCAACACTGTATTATTTTATGATGCAGATATAGGTGTAACACCCCACACCTTACAGTACTAGTATAATGGAAATGAAACATGACATGGTTTGGTCAAACTAGCGCTAATTTTCAAAAGTG
>JAOTQJ010000002.1:5691302-5747073 GCA_025642045.1 Solanum sejunctum | reverse complement strand
TAAATGGGATCTATGTTCATTCCTTGCCACACTTATGCTAAATTAACTTCATCCTTAACTTTTTGAGTCTTTAAAATTCATGAATGGTGTTCATTTGAGCGGAAGTTAAATAGTTTGGAAAACTATAGGTTCAAATTGTTCCGAAATTACTAACACGTACAACTTTCGATAGAAATTCTAAATCACTTTAAAATTCTTTTGAAGCCTATTCTAGTGATGTGCATAATGGGGATTAAGTAACTTCCTTGGAAATCACCTTTATGTGTAAATTTAAGCAACTTTGACCAAATTCATAAATGAATGATTTCTTGATTTCAAGAAAAATATGAATATTTTCATATCACTAAGCTTTTGGAACTATGCATGTGATTCTCACGACTCTATTCATGCCATTACGGTCTCATTCCTGGTTCTCGAGCCGAGTATTATCGTGCATATGTATAATTATATATATGTATGTATATATATTCTGAAGTAGGTTGGATACGGCAAGTCGGTTTGCCCATGGACTGGCTTTGCTTAGTTTGGAGACATAAAGATCTGGGCTTGGGATATGTTAGCATCCTGACGTGTAGGTGCTGGGCCTCATTCGCCCTAGCTCACATGAGTTCTTGGACACTGTTCGCCTCGGTTCACTTATCGGGCATGATGACCTCTACACATTACGATACGTGAGTGCTTGGTCGCTGTTCGCCTCAGCTCACCTATCCTATGACGTAAGTGCTAGGCCGTTGTTCTCCTCGGCTCACTTATGCTATAGTTGGGACTTGTGTTGGAGATTTCGGGGATTTGAAATCTCTAGTGTTATGCTGTGGTATGGAGCGAGTTTGGAGGTCACCATCATTCCCGTCCGATATGCATTACTTTGATATTTTAAATAAAGAATTATTTTGATGTTTGCATGCAGATTTGACTCATATATTTTTATTGGGATTATTACTCTCATTTATATTTTGTACTTTCCGCTTTACATATTCGGTATGTATTTTGTGCTGCCCCCTTCCTTCGGGGGCTGTATTTCATGCCCGTAGGTACTGACGCACAAGTTAGAGAGCCACCTTCTTAGGATCTCTATCTACCGTTGAAGTGCTCCCTTTGCCTCAGGAGCAAATTTTTGGTATATACATGTACACTTATTTACTGTACTTTGCATTTATGTATATTCGAGGGTATGATGGGGCCCTGTTCCATCCTATGATTCAGTTCGTATGTGTAGAGGTCTGTAGATACATGTGGGTGTGGGATATTGCAGGTGGTATGACTACGTATATATGATACCCTTGTTGGGCAGTTTTACCGCAGCGGTGACCTTGTCGGCCCGCATATATATGTGTATAGATATTTGCTGTATGCTGAGGTTGCTATTTGCAAGTTTGGTTAGTCAGTAAAATAGAGGAAATTCTGCCAAAATTTTGATAGATTCCTTAGCTATTATAGTTGAAAATCCGATTTAATGTTTGTTTGGGTGCCTAGTCGGCACTAATCACGGTCCCTGGGTTGGGTCGTGACATGAGTAATCTGAGTCGAGATGAGATGAGATGAGTTTAGATAAGTCCTTCTAAGATGAGACTGATTTGAATGATAAGTCGATTGGTTAATGGGTCACTTGTCTACTCTTTATTTTTGCTTTAGATAGACATTTGACATGTTGATTGTTACTATCCTTGATGTTGATTATTATTTTTATATTATTCTACCTGTTTCGATTCCACTCAACTATTTTATATATTAGTACATTCCACGTACTGATGTCCCCCTCTAGGACTGTAGTGTTTCATGATGTAGATACATGATTTGGAGATTATCAATAGGCGCTTCATTGAGGATTTGAAACGTTCAGCTGATTGGTGATCCTCCTTTACTTCGGAGGACTCATTATATTTATTTCATCTTGTCTTAGAGTTAGACACTTTAGCTTTATTTTGATTGAGGTAGCCATGGGTCTGTTGTTGGTACCACCTGATAGTGATAGAGGCTTCATAGACTAGAATTGAATATTAATATAAGATTATGAACTATTTCTTCTTACTAGCCTCTTATCATAATATTATTTTGAGACTAGATAATGATGTGCCCATTTATTCCCTTATGTATTTCGCTGATTAGTAAAATATATGAATGAATGAATGTGATGAGGCGAAGTGGTTCGCTTAAGGACTAGTAATAGTCTCTGAGTGCCGATTACATCTAGAGTACTCTCTCGGAGCGTGATATACCATTAATATCGTCATTCTTATTGCGAGATTCACTGGAAAAGCACCAATTTGAATCCCAAAAAGCACCAATTGAACAAATGACTAGTCAAAATAGAAAAATTAAAAAAATTGACTAAAAAAGATTTCCATTAAATTTGTAGAAGAACATTTCATAAAAAAAATACAAATTAAATTGGATCAAAAAATCTGGCAATACTTCATTTTTTCGGCAAGAGTTTAAATTTTTTTCCTTTATAATTGTTAAAGATAAAGAATCCAAAACAAAAAAAATAAAATATCAATAAATATCCACGTTATTTGTGAAATTAGTGAGATCGGAAGTGGAGACAGGAGCAAGGTTGTTGCGTGGGGGTTGGGGCTGCTGGGCTGGGAGTGGAGGTGGGGGTTGAAGGGTGGGGTGGATGGGTGGTTTCACACACACACACACATATTTCTATAGTTATACTCATTAATCAGGGTCAAATTAATATGTATGATAATCATTTTTTTCAAATCACGAACTCCTATGTCATTTCCATTCCAGATTGTTCTTTCTCTCTCTCTCTCTCTATATATATCTATTTCCTCTTCTTCGCTACTAGCTGAACTCCAGTCATGGATACCAACATCAACAAGAAAGTACCGTCTCGAGGATAATCAAGAACGATCTTATATTAATTTCACCTCAACGAAATGCTACAAGTATTCATTCTCTCATGCTTAGCTGCTTCTTTCAGTCACAGAGCTTTCTGTTCATAAATATCTTCCAAAATGTGGTCCCTTGAGGGCATTATCTAGAAACGAAAGAACAAGTCGTTAGGAAATGGAAATCTTAGGACTATTATACGACACGACATAGAAGGTGAAAGAAGTGAATTTTTTCTAAATGCCTTATAGCTTTCTATTCGTTATTGGTGGTACGCTTCATAACCATGAAGAAGACTCTACTCGACGCAGTTTGTTGGAATTCCGAGGACCATTTATAAACCTAGTGCTCTGATACCAATCTTGTCATGACCCAAGCCTAGGGCCTAGGCTTGACATGGTGAATGGGGAACCAAATGACACCCCACACAATCCTCATAGCATACATAAGCACATTCTTGGTTGCGGAACAAAATTTGAATGTCAATTTGCCATACTAAGGGAATTCGGGTCTTAGGACGCAAGCTATGGGAAATAGGAGAGGGAATTACACATTATCTAAACTCATCAACAATGCTAAGAGAGAGGGGCATGGGACACATTCTATGGGGAGTAGGAACTTAGGGAAGTACATCATTTTACTACCAGCGTCACAAGCCTCAACATACATGGGATAGGGACTAAGGGAAACGTCTTCATAGAAGTGTAAACATGACATAATATATACATAGCATGAGTATCCAACAATATCTCTACTAATGAATAGAACAGAGGCCAAGACCTGTCTCGGGCTCACCCTCAAAATAAGAAGTAAAAATAACAATGCTTTAACATAACAAGCTAGATAAAGAATAGGTATCACCCTCAAACGAGAGGACTCACCACAATAAGAATCGTCATGAACCGAACTAGCCACGAGGTGGTGGATGGATAATAGCTCTGATTCATACATAGCTAGATCATGTAGGCAAATAGTATTCATTAGTACTTTGAATGTTAGGCGTACAATGCAAAAAGAAATTACAAGCCATAATAGACAAGATGCATAGTCATAAATAAGGAAAAATAAGCTCAATATGACATGAATGGTAGGTGCCTTAATTAAAATATGCATGGGGAAAATCAAAATATCATAACCATGACACTTACATATGTGGGAAATAGATCTTAACCAGCACATAAGACCATGTGAGCCATTGCATGGAATTCCGGAGGAATGATTGAGCTTTTGTGGAGGAAAGGTCTCCACAAATCAAAACTCACATACCTTGGCATGATTTGGAGATGGAAATCTTGTTAGAAAATGAAGAAAATCTAAAACCGTAGCTTGCATGTTTCTCTTGAATGCCTTGGGTGAACTCGAGTATGTTTTGGAGGAGTTGGACTTAGGTTATTTTGAGAATGGAATGTAATGGGTTAGGGTATTATAAGGCTTGAAAGGGCTGATGTTAGGGCTTAAATAATGTAGCATAGGCATAAGATATTAGGAATTTGTTGAAAATACCCCTTTTTAAAAGTCTGCCAGACCAAACCATGAGACTTTGATTATGGGTCGTGGTCCAGTCCATAAGCCCTGGAAAAGGGGGTCTCGTCCTGTTTGTTTTTGACCTCTCTGAAGCCTTATCTGGAACTCTATCCATGAACCCATGCGCGACTCATATATACATGATGAGTTGTCCTGTTGCTCATGCCTTGGACTCCAGAAGCGTTGGTTTTTCCATCATGTTAAGCCATCATTCCACGAGCACAAGTTAGGGCTTGTGGAGTCATCTACGACTCCTGATCACCCTCGTGTATTGGTGGTTCCCACAACTTAGGCTACTGGAATTGCATCCCTAGACCCATGAAACCTAAGTACAACCTGTATTCCCTTTCACGAACCGTATACCCACTCGTGCACTCCACTTACACATGGTAAAGTTTCCAAGTTTCCATTTCACCTGCACTTTCATACCTTCTAACAAATGGGGCCTTACATTCATTATTTTCAATACCCATTAATCCGCTACGATAATCCATGAGATGTCCAATTGGATCACCATGTCCATCAAATATGTTGAATTTTGGAACTTTGGACCCTAATGGTATCTTCGATGCTAGCATAACTTTTGATATCTCAAGTCATGAATATTTTATTACCATACTTTCCATTTACCCCTTTTTACAAGTCATGAAGTTTTTGTTGTAGTGATATTTAGGTCGGATTTTTCTATTTCGATCATGTAATTCTACACTTTGCAAAGCATCAAAATGGGTGTTTGTTGGAGGTATTGATCGAGAGAATCTGCGAACAAGAATAGAATAAGGACAGAGAGTCCACAAGGTACGTTCCATTTGATGAGAAAAAGGATGATGGACATTTTTACGGACATTTAGCATGTTGGTCATATTGCAGATTCTCAATCAAGCTAGTGTTCAAATATTAGACAACCTTCAAACAAAATAAGTCAAGTACATACATAAGTAAGTAGAACATTAATAATGTGAGAATGATGAAAATATATGAAAGATAATTAGTTCGAATAAATGAAATATTATCGCGTTTCTAAAATTGGATCTAAACATGCATAAAATTGATGGTAAAATTCACAAAATGATAAGATGCTAAATTATGAGCGAGTAATAAAAATAAACAAAATTAACTATCAGATTAAAAGGGAATTCGAACAAACAAAAATATCCTAAATGCATAGAACGTCGTTGAGTAACGTTAGACAAACGACAAATAATTTAAAGACCAAATAAATAAATAAATTAAAGACTTGCTTTATTGATAATTATTAAAATTTTGAGCTACATAAACGAAAACTAAGGGGATTGAGATTACCCTAATCTTCAATCTCTCCGACAACATTGATTGATTGAATTTCATAAATCTCTTAAAATAAAGACAACAAATAAATTTTCTAAACTCTATTTGGAATAATTTGGCTTCGATTATATTATAGTGATCACATTAACACATAATATACGATTTTATCTTAAGAGTGATGGGACCTTTTAGACTTAAAATAGGGTGACTACTACGATTGTAGACTATAATGACCTTGCCGGTTATTTTTGAGCTTATCAGTAAAAATTACTATTTTATCCTTTTGTAAGTTACTTTGGACCTATTTTGAACTATTTGTGTGGTTGGAACTGAGATCTTATGTTTTAAAAGTGGAAAATGTGAGTTTTGACATTTTGAAAGCTTAAGTTGTTGAAAAGTGAATTTTTATATCATTTAGAGTTTTTAGTGTCGAAATAGAAATTCGTCGATTCCATCAGCTCTGGAACGTTGAATTTGGTCTAGAAGAAGTGACGAAACTGAATTTGGAGCTAAAATGGAGATTTTGGACCCCAAAGTTGCATTACCATTGTTGATTTTGGAGCCTAAATTTGACTTTGTTCAAATTCAAAGTTCAAAAGTTCTAATCAAAATTTTGATAGTTTTAGGGGTTCTGGATGATGAAACTAACGCTAGAAATGGTCCCGTTGTAATTTTTGAAATTACCGAGGGCAGTTTGGATATTTTGAGTTTTAACAAACTTTATCAGGAACAAGGAGACATCGAAATAGAATTTTGATAATTCTATTGAGTCCGGAATGTCATTTCTGGTAGGGTTACATATTTGATTTGTCCGTATCAAGTTCCAAATAAATCCCAAGGGTCTGTTTCGAGCATTGGAATTGTGCTGGTCTTTTTATTCTCGTACAACTCCTAGTTGTCCTCCACGTTCACAGTAGAGGAGCCTGCATTCACAGAGGTCTAAAGATTTTGACCTTTGCATTCGCGAACTACCAATTCGCATTTGCAGAGCATTAGTAAGATTCACTTCGCATTCATGGGTACCACCTCTACATTTTCGGAGCTTTGTGTAGGTGTCCCCTCCGCGTTCGCAGGTTCCACCCCGTGTTCATTTAGTAATAAATTCTTATATCTGTTTTAATATTTCAAAAGTGACGGGTTCACCAGTTTTAAACCATTTTCACCATTTCAAGCTTGATTTTGGGTGAGTTCTTCAAAAAATTTCATCGAAAACTTTTGGGTAAGTGTTTCTAACCTCAAAATTGATGATTTTTATTATTTTTCTCTTGAAACTCACAATTTTGAACTTTTAAAATTGGGGTTTTTCTGTCTATGTTTTGGAAACTTTAATTATTGATTTCACCTCAATTTTGAGATCAATTTCAGTGGGATTTTCACCTACGAACTCTTTTCTCGTGTAGAATAATAATTTTCAGTTTAATTCCAGATTCATGAACCTCAAAATTTAGTCCTAATTTTGACCAGTTTACCCTTGGATCTAATTTGTGCCAATATGGGTATCAAAATTCTTCTCTTGACTTGTTTTATCCATTCTTGATAGTAGTTGGTTGATTCAAGCTCATTTTTGATGCTTTGATTGTCCGTAAGCTTGGTTCAAGTGCGATTTATGTATCAAGGTAGGTTCAGCTAATATTTTGGGACTAAATTTGAGTTATTAAATATGTTTATGTGATAATTGTAAGATTTAGATTGTTTCATGAGTAATTGGATTGGTTGATAGTATTTGACGAACATGTGATATCAGTTATTGGAATTGGAGTAGTTTGTGAATTTGTTGGCGAATTGAGATATAGCCTTGATATTCGAGACTTTTTTGGATGTTGTTGTGATAATATGAAATTTGTAATATCACTTGGTAAACTTTGTGCTAATTGATGGTATTTGAAATACTTTTTGGGACTCATGTGCATATTTTGGGACATGCAAAGTCCGCTATTATCAGTATATCTGGCTATTGGTGAGAATGTAGTGATTTGACCGATCGACTACTACTAAAGGGCCATTTAGCGACACTTGCTTTGTGGCTATAAGCTAATTGCCACTAATGTATACACATGAGGCAAAATATTAACGACTAATGTTTAATAGCCTGTAATAAGTATATTTTTAGTAGCAATTCAAAAAAATAGCCACAAAAAAGCCTTTTTAAATCTGAAAAAAAAATTTCCGCCATTCTTTAGAACTTTTCACAAAAGCTACCGCCTTTAATTTTCTTCACTATCCTACTCCAATCAAAATAAGGAAATATTAACCTAAAAGCTCTCCCACATTCATGAGGAAAATGTTCCTTTAAAAGATCTCTCACGCACGCAGGAGTTGCACTAACTTAGTTTATGAATAACATATCCAGCAGCATGTAGTAACTATGAGCAGGGATAACAAAGGTTTTAGGTATGTACTTCATGCATCTTCAATCCTCTATTTCTTACTGTAAGATTTTGGGGATCATGGGTCACACATGTGGATCGATCTGATCCAAATCTTGATCCGACTCGAGTATGTGGTTTATTTACGATGATGCTGTTAACTGTTCAAACTTATCCTAAAGGATAAGGATCAACAGTAGTTATCCTTTAAAAACCACTTCCCTTATAGTGGGAAGGTGGTTGACTCCAAGTGGGAGTGTGTGTTTCCTAGTGGGAGTTAGTTTCCTAGTGGGAGGGAGAAAGAGAAAAGGAATTTGAAAGAGACTAAAACTGCAGAAAGAGAGAAAGTCAGTATACTACTTTGAATTTATCTGACTTCTAAACTGTAAAATTAAACTGAAAATTACGGTGAAGGATTTTGTATCCTTAATCCATCAAAGTATACAAAGGGGATTTGATTTGTGAATCAGTGTCTGTATTCCTAGAGAAACAGATCAAACCTTAGGCAACAATAGATCGTTATTGACTTGACAACTCTGGTGAAATCTTATCAAAAGGTACGACCTATTGTTCTTGCCCCGTCTATTTTTTTTCTTACAAGAGCGTGGTTATTTGATGATTGATTCCATGATCATATGCCCTGTTTAAAGTTATATGGATGGACTATTGAAGTTTCATGTGTTTTAATATTTTTTCGAATAGGCAGATTTGGTTTTAGCCTTTTTTGATTCCTGTTTATTGTTATTTTAAACCTGTTTTTCATACAAACCCATTCTTATCATTCTGAAGATTATGAATTGGTATTATAATAGCAATTTTGACTTAAAATGAGTGAGTTATGACCTTCTGAACATGACAGTTCTTTTCCACTGCATTTTTAAAAATCGAATCTATTTCTGTTTTATGAATTTTTTTAAATTGTTTTGTTTTTCAGCCTATAATGTATTTTTTTATGATCTACTCATTTTGAGGTTTCTATATATGTATTGCAATTGTAAATCAGTTGAAAAATGAGCAAAATATGTTTTTTTGAAAAACAACTAGTTTTGACAAATATTTTTAAAATTTTGATGCTGTTTTTCTTGTGTTTTTGGGCTGTTTGTGACTGTTTTTTCTTGAATTTTGGAGTAATTTTCCATCTATGAGCCCCATGTGTGGTCTATTAATTCTCTGGCAGAAATTTGTGACATTTGTTGTCACAATTTGAATGGTTCATACCATAATCTTAATTTCTGGTTTCTATTTTAGACATGGTTGAACAAAAATACGCTCTTGTTACTCCAAGTGGGAGTAACCTTGTTGATGGAGCAAAGAGGATTCAATGAAAGAAAAGGAGACCACTTGTGGTTTATGATTCTGAGATGGAGATTATTAGATCCTATTCTGTTAAAGAATAGAATCAAAACATATTCTTGAGGATGAATATAAGAGAACAAAATAAATTGCTCTCCGCTTTCAAGAAAATCAAGATGGATGAGTTAGGCTCCCTTTTGGATTTCCTCAGTGTCCTTAATGAGAAAATTGATGAAATTGGAAAATTCATCATTCTTAATAAAGAGAAAGCTCTTTTGCTATTGAATGATGCTCTTCCATCCATATGGAAGCTTGCATTGATTGAGGAATGTGAGAAATCTAGAGCTTGACAAACCTTGTGGGAAATTGTGTTGGCCCTAGGTGTTAAATGGGTTAAGGTCACTGGAATTTATCCTGATGGTTATGTTCCGTATAGTTGATCATGTTGATTTGATGTTTTGTTGTGGACATATTTGATGTCTTATTTTGGACATATTTTGGATATTGATAATAATTTATTGTTTTCCTAAATGCATTGGATGATTGTATTTTATTATTATGATATCCTTTTATTATGTAAAGACTTAGCATTTTGGTGCATAAAGTCTTTATTAAATATATATTAAGAAATTATATTCTGATTTTAGTTAAACATTTGAAGCGTAAATGATGATCAGATATTTTGAATACCCTTTCGATTTTACACCATATGTGAAACTATTATTAGAATTAATTTGGTTGAATATATATTTATACATGCCTTATTGATGAGAAATCTTGCTAAATTATCTCTAACTTACAGATATGACTTCTAAAAGTATCATTGCTGACTTAAACAAAGACGAAAAACTGAATGGTGACAGTTATGACGTTTGGAGTCGTAAGATATGGTATGTCTTAGATGAGAAAAATGCGCTTGAAGGCATAAACCATGTTCTTTGTCAGCCAGAAGAGGGTAACACTGCTTAACACAAAAGAGAACTTGAAACTTACAAAGTCTAGAAAAGTGCAGATGCCATTGCACATGGAATAATTGTAAGTTCTGTGATTGATGAAATGATTCCTGAATATGAGGAATTTCCTAATTCTCATGCAATTTGGACGCACTTGCGAGGAATGTGTGGGGGCACTTTTGTGACCCGCCTAAGACAGCTAACTATCAAGTTTGACACTTTGAAAAAGCATCATGATCAAAGTATCAAGTAACATCTTAGGGTGATGTCAAATATGATAGCATAACTTAAAAATGCTAGTCAAGTTCTATCTGATGAGCAACAAGTTCAAGCATTGATCTGGTCCCTTCCCAATAGTTGGGAACATTTGAAGGTTATCCTGACCCATAATGAGAGCATAAAAACCTTTTCTAATGCTGCGCGACATGTTGAACTTGAAGACGTGTGACTTGGTGCTACTAAAACTACTTCTAATGCCTTTGTGGCTGAATCAAGTGGTACAAAATCTTCAGGATTCAAGCGCAAGAAAGATTGGAAGAAGAAGGGAAAGGGTAAGTGATCGAGAAAGGACCCTCTGAGAAAAAGCACAAATCAAATTCCAAGAAAGGTAAAAGGTTTTTCAAGAAAAAATACAAGAACAAGTTGAAGTGGTACAATTGCCAAGTTTTGGGGTATTTCGCTCGTGAGTGTATCAAGCTGAAAAAGGTCGCATTTATAAACTTCAGAGCCAACTCGTGAGTGTACCGAGCCAACTTCTTTAAGTGTTGTATGTGTTGCAAACACTTCTTTACTAATTGTATCTTATCCTATGTGGATTGTAGACTAGGGATCCACAGACCACATGAGTCAAGATCGACAAGCATTTGTGGAGTTTCATCGAGTTACTCCTGGGTCTTGATGGATTTATGTGGGGAACAATGCAAGACTAAAAGTCAAAGGAATAGACACCTACAAGATAGACTTGCGTGGTGGCCGATCCGTGATGTTGCATGATGTTCTGTATGCTCCAGAGATCCGACGAAACTTAGTATCTGTCTTAGATGTTGGTTTTGATTTGTTTTTTAGTCGCAATGGTATTAGAATAACACTAGATGATATATTTTATGGTTTTGGACTATGTTATGATCATTTTATCATTTTAGATTATAATCTTACTACTTATGACTTTTATGTTAACCGTTGTGTAATGGCATGTTCTTCAAGTAATGATATTGATGTTATTACATGATATGCTAGGTTAGGTTACATAGGGCAAGAACGAATGAATAGGTTGGAAAAAGAAGGATATTTGGATCCTCTATCTAAAATTGAATTGCCGACTTGTGAAAATTGTCTTGCTGGTAAGATTACGCAAAAACCATTTCGAAAAGCTAAGAGAGCTGAGTTCCCACTTCAATTAATTTATTTTGATATTTGTGGTCCGACGAATGTGAAGCAAGGTCTGGTGCCACATATTTCATTACATTTGTTGATCATTTCATGTGCTTTGGTTATGTCTACTTGATTTCTCATAAATCTGAAGCACTAGAGTGCTTTAAGAGATATATGAATGAAGTTGAAAATCAATTGGACAAAAGGATAAAGATTCTGAGAACCGACCGAGGACTTGAATATCTGTCAAATCAATTTGAAGAGTTATGTAATGAAAAAGGCATAGTTAGACTATTAACTACTCCTTACACACCTCAACAGAATGGTGTGGCTGAGAGAAGGAATAGAATATTGTTAGATATAGTATGGTCAATGATGGCACAGGCAAATTTGCCTATCTCCTTTTGGGGAGATGCATCATTGACTGCGACCTAAATCAGTAACTTCCACTCCTTTTGAACTTTGGACTGGTCATAAGACAAACCTAAATGATCTACGACCTTAGGGTTGTGCTGCTTATATTAAAGATCATCTAGGTGAGTTTGGTAAATTAAGTCCAAAAGGAAAGAAATGCATCTTCATTAGATACTCGGAATGCTCCAAAGAGTATGTGTTCATTGATGAGTTGAAAGATGGAAGTGTGATTGAAATTGAATCTCGAGACGTTAATTTTTTGGAAAATGTGTTTTTGAAAAAGAATGAGGTAATTAAAGGTGAGCCTCTGTACAAAATGTTGGATTCAGAAGACTAGAGAATGACATCCGATGCGATCTATGAAACAAATTATCAAGAGATGGTTTCTGGTCCAAGTGGGAGTTTAGAATCCCAAATTCCTATAGAGGAATCTGAATTTCAACTGCGTAAAGTACAGGAAAAGTAGTATCTAATCGATCTTACCAGATTAAGGATTATGTTTTCTTGGTATCTCCCACGGAGTTGGATGAACCTAACTCTATGACTAAGGCTTTGTCGAGTCCTGAAAAGGATAAATGTTTGAAAGCTATAGAAGAAGAATTAGAGTCCATGAAAACCAATAAAATCTGGATCTTATTGACCTTCCAAAAGGACGTAGAGCTATTGGGAATAAGTGGATTCTCAAAATTAAGCCTAAATCAAATGGGTCAATAGAGAGATACAAGGCTCGATTAGTGGCAAAAGGTTTTACCCAAGAAGCTAGGATAGATTATGAGGAAACCTTTTCACCAGTTGTGAAGTTTACCTCTGTTCGACTGCTTTTGGCTATAGTTGCACATTTAGATTTAGAATTACATCAAATGGATGTGAAGACTACTTTTCTCAATGGAGAATTAAACGAGGGGATCTACATGGAGCAACTTGTAGGTTTTGTTGTTAAAGGCCAAGAAAAGAAAAGTTTGTAGATTAAAAAGATCTATTTATGGCCTAAAGTAATTTTCAAGGCAATAGTACTTGAGATTTCATAAAGAGGTGATTTCACTAGATTTCACCATGATCGATGAACACCATTGCAATATGTGAAGAAATCCAATGAAAAGTTTGTAATTCTTTCTCTTTACATAAATGATATACTATTAGCTGGAAATGATTTGGAGTATCTGAAAACTATTAAGTTATGATTTTCAAAGTCATTTGATATGAAAGATATGGGTAAGCTGACTACATAATGGGTGTTAAGATCCATATAGATCGTTCCAAGAAGTTTTTGAGTTTGTCTCAAGAAAACTATATAAAGAAGATATTGGAATGATTCAAAATGAGTAGTTGCAAACTCATGGATACTCCAATATCTAGAGGTGAAACTTTAAGCCTTGGTATGTGTCTCAGAAGTGATATAGAGAAGGAACATATGTCTCAAGTTCCTTATTCTAGTGCTATTGGTAGTCTGATGTACGCTATGATAAGTACTAGATAAGATATGTGTTATGCCATAGGTCTGATAAGTAGATATCAATCTAATCCTAGAACAAATCATTAGAAGGCAGTGAAGAGAATGTTTTAATATCTAAGGGGAACTGTAGACTATTCGTAAGAGGTTATATAGATGGTGATGATCAATATATTGACATCTGTTATGTTCTTACTAAATGGTGGTACCATTTTTGCGAAGAGAGTAAGAAATGACCTAGAACTTTGTGGGTAGTGCATCTACAGTACAAGAAGTTGTTTGGTTTAAGAGATTCTTTGAGCATTTGTGTATTTAAAAGAATATGAAGGGTCTATGATTTTATGTTGTGATGGTCAGGCAGCTATTACATATACAAAAGATCGTAAGTATCACAGCGAAATCAAATACATTGATATCAAGTATAATTTTATAAGAGATATAGTAGCAAGTGAAGAGGTGAATTTACAATACATTCCTACTCGTGAAATGGTAGCTGATCCCTTTACAAACGAGATATCAAGAGACTTGTTTAAGAAATAATTTAAGTCTCTAGGCTTACGTAGGATGTGATTTGTATTGTAATATAACTTTGTTATTATAACCTTCTCATCTTTATAAGATTATTTTATCTTAAAGGCATATGTTGATATTGAATATGTCAAACAAGTCACGAGATTGGCTCTGTCATACGAGCAATCGCCTCTTACATCAGCGAACGTGAAGAGATAATGTATCATTGCCACATTTTTAGACTTCTTTTGGAAACCAAACAAGAGTATCTTTGAGAAATGTATTTGAGGATAATTTTAGAGAGAAACTCAGTTTAGACATTGAGGATGTCTAGACCAAGGTCTGTATAATGTTGAAATAAGACACATGCGCCTATATAAGGTGAGAACATCGTAGCACTTGTTTCATACCACATGTGTTATGCTATAGGAGGGTTAATGAAAGAATGATCCCTGCTTCTTCATTGTGTGAGACCCTAAAAAGTCAAAGTTGAACTTTTCAATTGAATACCCTTTCACTTTTACTATTTTTTGAAATTTCGATCGATGTTGCTACTTTAGCATGTCACTAATAGCCATGCATGATTCAGCAATGCGGTGCATGTCTAGGAAAGCAGTTGATTTGAAATAAATAGATTCGAGTAGAAAGGGAAGACTATGAAAATTGATATAAATATGGACTCGAGTCAGCCTCTTGAAGAGGATGAGGGATACGATGATTAACTACTGGAGTAGTTAATGTCGGGGGTATTGTGAGTATAGATATCCTTATGATTGATAGTGGATTCTTTTCGTACTTGATTGAATTCCTATAAAAGGCTTATAAGACCTTGAAGTCAAGCCTTTATGCTCACAAGTCGCACAATTCATTTTGTCATATGAGTTTTATATTAGGTTGATGTGATATTGAGTCAGGTCTTGTCAACCATGTGCGAAGTGGGAGATGTAAGATTTTAGGGATCATGGGTTGCACATGTGGACCAACCCGATCCAAATCTTGACTCGACCCGAGTATGTGGTTTATTTACGGTGATGCAATTAACTGTTCAAACTTATCCTAAAGGATAAGGATCAACAATAGTTATCCTTTAAGTGGCGGTGGTAACCGCCCAACCACTTATTTTATAGTGGGAAGGTGGTTGACTCCAAGTGGGAGTGTGTGTTTCCTAGTGGAAGTTAGTTTCCTAGTGGGAGAGATAAAGAGAAAAGGAATTTGAAAGAGACTAAAACTGCAGAAAGAGAGAAAGTCAGTATACTACTTTGAATTTATCTGACTTCTAAACCGTAAGATTAAACTGAAAAGTACGGTGAAGGATTTTATATCCTTGATCCATTTAAGTATACAAAGGGGTATTTGGTTTATGAATCAGCATCCATATTCCTAGAGAAATGGATCAGACCTTGGGTAGCAACAAATCGTTGGTGGCTTGATAACTCCAGTGAATTCTTCTCGAAAGGTACGACCTATTGTTGCCCCGTCTATTTTTTCTTACACTTTCGTGTTCCAGTCTTCGTTGCTATATAAACTTTCATTGAAACTTTACCACTGTTATTTTCTATCATGCCCACAGATCAGTTTTAGTTATTAATTAGGAAGAAAACATAGAATATCCTAATGAGAAGTGATCAGTATTTTGGCATCAATTGTGATTTTGAAGTGATTTGATATTTGTAAAAGTAAAGTTTTTTGTGTTTGTGATCTGGGCAACTATATTGTTTAGTGTACTTGATTGCATCAATTTGTTAATTAACATAGAATAAGGTGCCTCGTTGTTATGTTCAGGAACGTTACTGTACATTAAGACGTGTGACTATTAATACATTAAGACTCTATTAATATATCTATAACTTATGATTGTTTAGAAGTTCTATTGCGAATACAATCACCAGTGTATGAAAACAATTGTTTTGTTTTGAGTATGACATAAGATCTCTTCTTTGATGCTCTGTTAATATATAGGCGCTCTGTTACTGTTAATAGATAGAACATTTGTTACATTGAGAAGCTCTGTTTTTTATTCCAAGTTAATACATGGTCCGTGAGGCTTCATATAGCCGATGTAGTCATAGTTGTTCTTGTTGTTGTACACCCATTTGACTCTTATTGTAAGTCTTTTAGAGATTCTGGGATTTTGAAAGTAAGTTTCTTGTGAGTTCTATAACAGCAAAGCTGGAATTCTATTTGATGAGCTACAATCACCTCTTCTGTTTCTGTTAATAGATAGAACGTCTGTTAATACATTAAGATGCTCTGACTTTTATTTCGAGTTAATACATGGTCAGTGAAGATTCATATAGCCGATGTAGTCATAGTTGTTCTTGTTGTTATACACCTATTTGACTCTCATTACAAGTCCTTTAGAGATTCTAGGATTTTGAAAGTAAGTTTCTTGTGAGTTGTATAATAGCAAAGCTGGAATTCTATTTGATGAACTACAATCACCTCTTCTGTTTCTGTTAACAGATAGAAAATCTGTTAATATATTAAGACACACTGATTTTTGTTCTGAGTTAATCATCTCTCTGAAATAGTTTTTTGATCTGAATACTTAGAATTGGGTGATGATAAATTGAAGTCTGTCTACTAGAGTAGGATCTCACTATCTCGGGGGAAAACGCAAGAAAGCTAGCTTAAGCTAATCTAAGAACACATTAGGTTCAGGTGTTGAATGTTCATTCAGTTCTTGAATTATGAATAGATCAGAGTGTCTGATGTAGGTAATTTGCCTCACTGGCTTAAGAAAGTCATTGCTATACCACCACAGCATCCTGGATTTGCCCCAAATTCTTCTTGAATTTTCCATTCATGGATTGCTCCACCATTTTCTGAACCTAACAGAGCTCATTGTGATTCAAGGAATAGATTATTGGTGCCCTCACCCGTAGGTGCTACATAAGCAAATATAAGACCTCCAGATTATCTCTGAGAATTCCACTAGCTCCAATCTTACCAGGGTTATGTACTCTGTTGGAAGTTTGTGCTTAAAAGTTTGTGTGTCACTATTATATTAAGGAATGTCATTGTTGTATTAAGATGCGTGACTAATTAATACATTAAGTACCTAATGATAGGACTCCTCTCAATACAAAGAAATCAGGTTGAGTCATTTCTTAGTCTGAATCCATTATTTTTGAAGTCCTCTTTTTTGTAGCCTGAGCTACGTAGTTGCCTCCTCTTTAGTAGCTCGATCTTCTAAAGCAACCTTATTCATAGTATCTTAAGTTTCTCTGCTCGTTTTATCATCCCGTAATATGGATGATGTTCAACTTTCACTTAGGCATGCACATTCCCAGTCAGAGGACAACATCTGTAGCCAAATACCATTCCATTTTCCAAATGTTCAAAATATTTTCTACAAACAACTTAATCTGGCTACAACAAATGTAGGGACCATAGACTCTCACTGTCTTGACCATCAGTGTCAATGAGCTTAACAATTTCTGTAGAAAGTTCAAGACTTCCACTTGTAACCTGTACATTTTGAAGTTGCCAAACAAATTAAGGCTGGAAAACTTCATCTGACATCAGTGCTATCAGGTCATCATATGTAATTTTCTTTTTCTTCTCAGCTACAGATTTGAATTGCCAGAAGAGGTCATCAAGTTCTTTTCCCTCAATTTAGTATCCAAGATCAAGCATTTTGGCTTGCAAAGCATGACATCCAATGAGTTTATCAAGGACAATACCAGATTCATTAGCATGATTATGCCCAATATCCTATGATCTCTCCATATGCTCTATTCTCCAAAAATATATCCAGCATAATCGCTCCTGTAATCTCTTCATGTGATCTTTTCTCCAAATATATATTTAGTTGAAGGAATATGAACATGAATGACTTAAGACTTTTATCCATTCTAAAGGACAGATGTTCGCCTTCATGTTTTACCAGAACACGCAACAATGTTTAGTGAACTACAATTACAAATGCTAGAGCAGACACTTGGTTACTAGAATTCAAGTAAAAAATAAACTCATACCGGATGTGAGGATGTTGATATCAGCATATTCAAGTAAAAACGCAGAAGAGATTCTAATGTAGATCAAAAGAAACATACAAACTGAGAAAGAATGTGCTTGCTGTAAAACTTGAAGATATCCCAATTTTTACAAGCCCCTAATCACAAATGAGCCATTACAGGCCTAATTCCTGAATCTCAAAACTTGGAAAATAGTTTGAACATAAAAGTTTGAAGCCTACGATGCCAATGCAGCACAATTTCATCACCAACACCCAATCTGTGAACGTTGAACAATCTCTTAGTCGATAGAGTATATTCATCATTAAAAAGCTTCCTAAAAGTAAAATTTCCAATATGCACCATGTTCCCGTCCAACAAACTTCTTGCCAGCTCCAACTTCCGGTATGGAAGAACGTGCTCAAACATCTCGGAGAATGAAATCTGCAGCTCTCCAAAAATGAGATTTTCATGAGTAATCTTTTTTCTGATGTTATTTGGACCGATTAATAGGGTAGGGTATGTCTTTATTAGCTCTCGAGTCACTGCTGCGATGAAATTGTAAGAGAATGTCTTCTTCTTCCAAACCTTAAAAGGTTTAGCTGGAAACAGAGACAAATATAGGAGTATCATTCTTTTCTAAAAAAAGAGTTTAGGGGGAAATAGAGACAAATATAGGAGTATCCTTTTTCTCAACTTTAGGCCTAGTGTACTCTTTATAGGCATGCATATATATTGGTTTTGAGAAAGTGTTATCCCTGCGATGAAAAATGAACAAGCCAACTCTGCGTCGTGTTCATCTCAACACCAACAAAATTTCCTAGCTAAAGAAATATAAATTGATCCCACTGCAGGTCCTTGTGGAGCTGCAGGTGCAACCACCTTTGGCTTTGGTTTTCGACCATTATACCATTCTTGTAATATGTCCCTCTTTATAAACCCCATCAATAACTTCCTTAGCTATCAGTTTCACAGCTTCAAGATCAGCTTTAGACGAAGTAAGAAAATCAACCTCAATTATATCAACACCCAGCTTAGCTAACTGCTGTGCAATGTCGAATTTCTCCGTAATTGTCATTGTAGCCCTGGGGATTGCTCTCCATCACGAAGAGTAGTTTCTAAGATACATATATAGTTGTAAAATCTCCGTTTATTTCACATATCTTGCTGTGACACTCTTCCAACGGATTACAAGGTAAGATTTTAGCTCTTCTTCATCTCTCTCTCTTCTTCTCTTCTTTTTTCATTTTCTCTACTGTGAATTGTTGCGATCTTGCTGCCACAGTCTTTGTACAAAATGTTTGTTTTTCCATCAAGTAAATCGAGCTACAACTTATGATTATCTTGCGGTTAATAGAATTTTGCAATCATATGATACTTGGTTTTGTCATGGGGGAGTCTTTGAATAAATCAAATAATTCTCAAGTAACTAACTGCAGCCAATCAACTTTAAGGGGTGATGATATAAGTGGAATGATACATGATATCTTTCAAGGTTGTACAGACTTCAGACTTCATAAATAGTGATTCTAATAATAGAGGCGAGATGGATCCAAATCTACAGCAAAATACTACTACTCCATTTAGAAATGAATCTCATCTAGAGATGGATAAGTTTTGAGTGGCTCATGAAGGAGGCAAATGAAGAACTATTTCCTAGATTTAAAAAAATCTAGCAAGAACTCCAGAATTAACACATCTACGCATAGATGGTTGAAAAAATTTTGATCCTGAGGAAAAGACGAAATTGTTGAATTTTGTGAGGGTATGATGTAATTATTATTATGAATCGAACAAGGTAAATTTTTTGTACATGATGTTAATTTCTACATGTTGGTTTTTATTTTTTTAAGAAGAAGTTCTCTATCCCAAAATGTAGAGAAGACTTTGTCTTAAAGTCTCTAGGAAAGAAATGAAAAGATTACAAGTGCTCTTTAAAAGGTGATTATATGCCAAAGTATAAGACTAAAGATGCTTTGCTGAAAAATTGACCAAGTTGTATACAGAGGGATCAGTGGAGTGGTCTTGTTTGTTATTAGTTTTCTGAAAAAACCAAGTTATCAACAAATCTTGAAAAAAGTACTCCTTGCTACTTTTAGAGTGTTTGGATTTTTATAATGATAAATTATTATTTATAATTGATGAGATATCAGTTTAATTTTCAATGATAGAGACGCACCAAGCAAATAGAAATAATAGGGCCATGCAAAAGATGCCTCACACTAGAGATTCAAATGTATTGCTACCTTGATGGATGAGTAGGTAAACTCGTTGAAATTAAAAACTATTATAATTTATTATTATTGTCAATCATAAATGACATTAACTTTATTGGATTAGGCTATAAATGGTATAGAGTCTACATGAGCTGAAATTTTCTTATTAACTCATAAAAAACGTGCGGATGGTAAATTATTGGATGATGATTCTGCTAAAGTGATTGTAAGATTTCTCCTTTATTTTATTTTTAGCTCAGGAAACAATAAGGAAAAAGTTTAAAAATAGACGCATGATTTCAAACTATATTTGACATGTATGATTTGTCCAGGACTTGATAAATGAAAAGATGAGCACTTGTGATGGTTCCACTGACCAACCTCTTCACCCATTGCTTGGAAAGGTGATGTATATTCTACGGTGTTGGGAAATGAAATAAGTGGGTGTGTTCGTGGTTTAGGACTTGGTCTAACTCCTTCTATTCTATGGGGTATTAGATCTTTCGTCAGAGATACTGATAAAGAAGATTCATCTAATGAAATTGTACAATGATTAGAGCAAGAGATAATTGAATTAAAGGCAAAACAAAATGAAGAAATGAATCTGATGAAACAAAATTAAGATAATATGCAATTAGAATTACTCCAAATGAAACAATTCATGCGCAAATATGCTCCTACTGAATTCATGCCTCAAAATATCAATGGCACCTCAAGTGGACAGGTAACTCCTTTTATGAAAAATAATCATATAATATTTTATTAACTAACATATTAAAAATTTTCAGGCCCCTGATGCTATTAATGGCCATGGACAAATGCCATAAATAATAGGAATACCGAGTGTTGCTGAAAATCTCCAACTTTCCATGGTATTACTCTTTTTAATCCTTTGGTGCTACTATTTAAGTTACTATTTGAATACAAATTAATAAAATTTCCTTGAAAACCTCATCATATGCATTATTTATTTGCAAAGATTCTTCTTAAGGTCCCTTTTTGTATTAAATAGATCGCTCGAATGCCCTTGATCTCTCATCATACTTTAAGTGCATGTGAGTTTTCTAACTGCATTCCTAAATTTTTGCTCCCACATTACTAAAATCTTGAGTATTAAGCTACTTCAACTTTATCCCAAGCCTTTTTATTTGGGCCATGAAGTCTTTATGATCAGACAAACAATTTAGAAATCTGAAATGTTTTGGTCTTTGTGCTTCTTCAATTACAGACTGAATATTGAGAGGTGTGTGGTCAGAACAACTAGATCCATAACCATTATTTAGGATTGAACTGGGCGGGGTTGGCTGTTGTCGAAGAGGCCATTCACAGTGGTGGAGATATAGATTTATGTTGAATATATAGGAGTACACATCTCCCTTTAAAGTGATACGAGAAAGAATAGGGCTATTTTATGAAGTTGTCTCTTTATTTTGGAGTTACTTAGATTAATTTCAAAATCTTTCTCCCTTCTTTATTTTTTATTTATGAAACACTCCTCATGTGATTCAGAATGCCTCATAATCATAATTTTCATGTATCTTAAAATTCGTGCGTGATTTTGAAAATTCAACTTCATATTCTCGATCAGGGGGAAAAATTGAGTGGGAAATGGGTATAACCCAAATTTTAGAAGACCTGTAGTGAAAATAATTCTCGCTAATTTTTCTTATTCAATGTCTGTCCGTGCCCAGACTGCGACGTGCCTGGGGCGGAGACTATTGCAATTGGAACTCCGCATTTGGTTCGCCTCGTACCTAGGGCATGGACCATTGTAACATTTTTCTTGGTTTTCTTATTTCACCCAAGAGCATTGTGGTCATAGTCCCATGCCTACTTAAATGTGAAATCTTTCATACTTAATCATTCTTCAACTCTATAGCTCACAAAATCCTCTCTAAAACCTCTCTAAGACTATCAATTCTCTCATTCAAATCTAAGGATTCCAAGCTCAATTTTGGAACTCAAGGATTCATTTCAAGCTCCAAGTCTACTTCAAGTTTATTTCAAGGAATTCAAAGTTTAAGGTATATGGGTCTTCATCCATGGATCCTTTCACCCATGGAGCCCATCCTTCTCTTTGTATTAAAATTGCATGTTTTCAAGTTGGATTACCTATTGGTATCTCTTATTATGAATTACGAACACGAATTATGTTGGGGTTTTATCAAGTAATTGAATGATTATGCAGGAATATCTATTTCAAGCTTATTCCATGAATTGGTTTTGTTTATTGAGACTATGCATGATTTGAGCTATGAAACTATGAACTATTATGAGATTTTGTGATGGATTTCAAGACACCCTAGATGAGGGTTTTACTACTATATTGGTGGGTTGATTTGCATTGAGTTTACTCATCTTATTTCACTCTTGAATTGCATGATTTTGAACAAGTATCATGAACCGACCACGTGTTTCATAAAATTATATGACAAGAATTCTCAAGTGTTGATGAACTATTACATGATTTTCAAGTCAAGTGACTCCATGATGATTAAGGGCTTTCAAGCATGTATTGAATTCATGAAAAGTATCTATGATTTTACAACTATCAAGTTAAGTCCTATTTCAAGATTTTTATCTCTTGTGAGCCATTCATGTTAAAGCAAAGGTTCATATATGATTATGATCTATTCTCATGTTCAAGTAAGGCTTACTAGTAGTGGTTAAACATGTCTATGAGCTACTCAAGTCATGTTCTTACAAGCTATTAATGTTATGATTAAGTATAATTATTTCAAGTATTTTATGGGATTTTACTTAGCACCAATTGAGGTTTAAGATGGGGCCTCAACTCAAGGGGTCCTTATATAAAGTCTTTAGTCTCTAAACTATGTACCACCATAGGATGATTATTACTCTTGCTATACTAGTGGATGCATCTACTTCATGTTATCATGTTTGATTTACCTTGGCAAGTAGACCACAATTCGTCGCGGGGGGTCATGCCCGGTCACTTGAATCGAGGATGTGTCAGGCCTCGGAGTCTAAGTTGTAGCTACTTGGTCTATGTCGGTTGAGGTCTATTCCCACATATATATGATATATTATGCAAGTTGAATGGCTTACAAGCATGTTTTATTACAATCACTGATTATGCATGCTATATTGAAATTATATATTCATTGATTATATTATGCATTTTGAATATCTTGGCTTATGTCTTTGTTGCATTGCACCTCGCATACTTAGTACATTCAAATGTATTAATGCATACTCTATGCCTACATGATATTACCATGTAGGGACTGGAGCTCTTTTTAATCATCCTCCTCCACGTAGCTTGTTCGGTACTTTGGAGAAAAGCATTGGAGAGTCCTCAAGTCCAAGGACAATATCTAAGTTACTCTTGCTACGTTGAGACTTCTTTATGTTAAACACTTGTTATCATGAGGGTGAGCCCGGAAATTGTCTTGGCCCCCGCTCTATTTTAAGTTAGAAGTGATGTTGGATACTATGGTTTGTATATGCTTGAGCTTGACTCTTTTATGCTTTTATGAATGTCAAGACTTCCCTTAGTCCCACTTTCATTTTTATTTATATCACTTGTTGATGCTTATTTTGCTTTTACGACTAAGGATGGTGAATAATATGCTAAGAAGCTTGTTTGAGGTCCCTTCAAGTTCCCCATTCGTTGTATCATGTCTAGGACCTTGGTTTGGGTCGTGACAATTTCTTCTTCTTTCCTTGGAAACTTTGTTATTAGATTGAAGTAATTATAAGAATGAACTCTTATATTTGTAGTTTGAACGCAAAATTGATCTAAGATTTGTAATTTATGAGTTGCTAATGATGCAAAAAAATTTAACCTGGTATTATTTTTGTCATAGATTTCAGAAGCCTTGTTTTGTTATTGAATTTTCAACTAATAATTCTTATATATTTTAATGAACTTCTCAATATAAACTATATGAATCATTAGTCAAAATTTTGAACTCCAACATCGTACTAAAGTAGTTCTGTTGCAGGGATATTTTGTTCAAATTTTATTCACTTTATTTGAAGTGGTGGGTAAGTTATGTGTGTCTTTGGCTAGGAAACTCGGTATAGAAAGTCATAAGGAGGAGAAATAGTTACATGCTTATTCTCTCTGGTGAAGAGACTAGCAAGCCATAAAGAGGAGTAGAAAATTAATAATTGTTTGGAAAAGAGGTGTTGTTTTCAATGTACTGTCACTGTCTAGTAGGGATCGGAAATGTGTTAGTATATGTTCATTTCTCCGTTGATGTTTTTATCTACTATATTCTATATTTTGACACATTTATTTTATTATTTCAGGTTCTACGATTAGATGCTTGAAACTTTGCCTATGGAGTATTTGGACATAATGAACAATTGTGGAAATTTTATGAAGACATTCTTTTGGATTGGTTATGCAATGAATTTAGTTATTTCATTCAAATAATATAAGTTTCATTTTTAAGTTGCGATACTATAGTTATTTGGATTAACACTTCATTTTGTTTGTTTAGATTTTATGAGGTAACATTTATTCTATGAATTAATATCATACATTTTTTAGCATTTGAAAATTTTGTTGCGTGTAATAGGGCACCTTTGATAACAATTTTATTGGGGTTTACTAGTTATAATATTAACCTTTAGCGACAATATTATTGCAGTTACTGGTTGAAAAATTGGATGCTATATGAGCATGATTCATTTCATATTTGAATCTTACAAAAATTTTAGTTGTCGCTAAAACTAATGTGCTTTAGTGGCAATTTAGTTTAGTTTGCTGGCTATATAAATAGATACTATATGAGCATAACTAACTCTTTTAGATTTGATTTATTAGTCATCCTAATTGTCGTAATCAATTGCCACTAAAATAAATTTGATTTAGCAGCAATTCAGTTAGATTTACTAACTAGAAAAATGGACACTACATGAGCATAACCAACCGCTTTGAATTGAATTTAGCGACCATGTTAATTTTCATTAATAATTGCCGCTAAAATAAATTTGATTTAGAAGGAATTTAGTAAGACTCACTGACTATAAAAATGGACACTACATGAAACATAACTAACCTCTTTGAATTGAATTTAGCAGCCATCTTAATTGTCGTAAACAATAGCCACAAAATCAAATGAGTTTTAGCAGTATTTTAGCAAAGTTTTATAGCGTTTGTTTGAATGGCCACTCAAGCCTTTGCCAACCCCTGAAACAACAACCATAATTCATTTGTTTGGTAAAAGCTGTAATGGCCATTGTTATAGCCGCTGGAATAAATTTTAATTGCCACTAAATCTCCTTTTTGACGTAGTACATGTTGATGGCTTGTGGTACCAGTTGTAGCACTTGGCATTTTCTTTCTAATTTTATAATTATTATTTATCAGTTATTTTATTATATTGTTGTCATATATATTGATTCATTGCATTGGCATGCATTCACTTTATGTTGCATTTGTACAACCCCTTGACCAAGTGAAAGTGACAAAGTTGAGATATTGTATCACCTTTTCTAAAACCCATTGACTAGCGGATATGGCAAGGGTACGATTATACTTCTTTTTAAAACCCCTTGACTATGCCGAGGTGGCAAGGTTGAGATATTGTGACATCCCTTGACCACGTAGATATGGCAAGGTTAAGAGATTTTTGTACACGGTCTGCAAGGCCCCCATGGGTTCTACCTAGGCTTTAGCTCGGTAGATGTGTACATCAACTGTGCAACAATCAGTATTCCACCCCAAGCATTGGGGTTCCACTCCAATCAAATCTGCGAACGCGGATGTGGGGTTCATAAACACAAAGGGTACATCATCCAGACCTCCTTGAACCTGGCTCCCCAACCTGCAAACACGGAGTATAAATGAGGCTGCACCAGATATCAGCATTTGTACAACACATAATTTCATAAAATGGATCCTCCGAATTTGTTTGAAACCCTGTGAACACAAATTAGACATGGAGCCTTACTAGAAATGATGTTCCTGGCTTAATAGAAATATCAAATTCGAGTTTCAGGCCTTCTTGGTATGGAACTTGATAAAACTCAAAGAAACTAGTTAAAACATAAAATATCCAAACTGTCCTCAAAAACTCTAAAAATTACAACCATATCATTTCTAGCATTTGTTTAACCACCCAAAACCACTAGAATAGTCAAAATTTTGATTTGAGCTTTCGAGCTCTGAATGTTGACCAAAGTCAAACTATGATCCAAAATCAACTAAAAATGTAACTTTAAATCCAAAATTCTTGTTTTAACTCCAAATTCAATTCTGTAAGTTCTCCTGGACCAAATTCTACATTTTGGAGCTGAACAAATCGACATAATTGAATTTTGACACTTAAAACTCAAGATGACCCCAAAATTCAAAATTTCTAACTTTAAGTTTTTAGAAACTTTCTTTAGCAAAACTCTAACTTTTTACAAGGTTTTCAAAATTTGACTTTTGGACTCAATCACAAATGACCCAAAGCAACTTTCAAGGAGAAAATAATAATTTTATCAAGAATGTCACAAATGACCTTCGATGTCAAGACCTGGACCTAGGGTCTAGGAGTGATATTGCGGATGGGAACCCAAGTGTCGCTAAACAAGCCTCAGAGTATCCAAATTCACATCTTCTATTCAGAAGAGTATTCAAATAGTAATCATATAGTTCTAAGAGACGAGAAAGTACAACTCATTCTATAGTGATGTTATAGGGAAAGGGAGTAACATGAATTCACATAGCTAATAGCACATAAAGACTAAGGGGTGGGTAAGTATGACTCACTCTATGGGGGCGATTTGAGACTTAGGATCTTCCACATTTCCACATCAAAATATACACACTTATCATAATTCTCATAATCAATCCATAACAACCATATCTAAAGGATAACCATAACCATAACCTCCGAATACAACACATAACATATAGTTTCGACAAGAGTTTACAAGATGTCCAACAATGCCTCTAATCAAAAGATGGGATGGGGGCCAAGACAAGTCTTGGGCTCACCCTTAAAGTAAATAACATAAACTAAACACCATAGATAGAAGAATGAATGTTTATCCTTGGAAGGTAGGACTCACCACAGTAAATGTCTCAAATTCGATTTAGCCATCAAACGGTGGATGAAAGTAGTCTCAGGTCCCTACATAGTTAGATCATGTAGGAAAAAGTATGCATTAGAGCATTTAAATGTACTAGATATATGATAATGCAATGCATATGACTTACTAAACTTGCATTCAATATTAGATGGCAATGACACATAATATAGAAAGAGATATATAGCAAAGAATGTGATATCATAAGATGCTATAAAATTTTTGACGCATGAGATGCAAATGCTCATATATAGTGGGGATGTAGCCTTAACCGACATGAGTAAGACCAAGCAAGCTATTACTTGTAATCCCTATGAAAACTCCTCACAAGTAAAAGGTAGTCTACTTGCCAAAGGTAAATCATACTTCACCTTACGAGAACATATCTCATTTCGTATGAAGCAACCTTTCTTAAGGGAAAACATCACATTTCAGATAGGATTTCCACATGATATCATATTGCATCATACTTTACCTTACGGGAACCCATCCCATTTTGTATGATGCAACCTTCCTTACAAGAACACATCCCATTTCGAATAGGATTCTCATAACCTATGTTAGGCACATAGTTCAAGGAAAGAGAGAAAACCCTCAATCCATTAGTGCTAAGTCGTCATCCCACAAGAATACTTATAATATATGTAGTTTCAAAAGATGTAATAGTTATTACAAATCCATCCAATGCACATTGTGCTCAAAAGCCAATCATCATTCTTAATAATTCATACTTAGGCTCAAATGCCAAATCATAGTTCATAATTTATAATACTCATGCATAGGAATAGCTCATTCAAATATACAAAATGGTGAAAGCACCCAAAATGCTCAAAGATCCATAATCAATTGACATATATTTGATCACATTTTTTTCATAACCAATATCTTATCCAAAATCATTTTTATAAACATAATTGAGATTAACTCAAATTCATAACTTTCACAAAATTCATTGTTCATGAATGCATATGCTATGGATGAGATGAGGATGGCATGGGTAATATAGATTCAAACTAAATTCAACAATACATTATAAGATTCAAGTAAAAACATAAGTAAAATTAACATTTAAACCATACTATAGACTACCCATAGATAAATCAAGCTTTGAAGGGGACATGCACATTCATATCTTCATAAATTCAATATAGATAACCATAATAGGGTTTAAAGTAACTTAAAATCATGATTAAAGTACAACCCACACATCAGTTGAATTTAAATAATCATAATAATGGAAATCCGCATTTAAAGTAAGCTGAAGTTCATGAAAAATTGCTTGAAAAGATTTGGGTCTCCTTGATTGAAAGGAATCAAGGATCAAAACCCACATACCTTGACAAAAGGAGAAGTTTCAAGAGAAATTTGGAGAAGAAATGAGCTTTTGTTGATTTCTAAGTTCCCAATCCACAAGAGTTCTTAGAGAGAGGCTTGAGAGAGTTTGAATCTAGAGACTAAGGGTTAGTCTTGAATGAGGGGTTAAAATTAGTGTAGGAGAGGTTTACGAATGTAAAAGGGGTGTGTGTGGATTTAAAGGTCTTAAAAATCCTTGGGAATGGGTAAGAATATCAAAAACTCCTAAATAAAATGCCCCGTTAAATTTTCCCCGGAACTTCTCATGGCCAGCTTCATGGGTTGTGAAGCTCTTCATGGTCCGTGAAGGACCCCGTCTAGCCCAAACAGATTCTACGAAAAAGGGCATAACTTCTTTTTTCGAAGTAGGAATGAGATGAAACTGAATGCGTTGGAAAGCTAATTAAAAGACCTTCAATTTTGTAGGTCGTGGCTACCCAGTTCATTTTGTGATAAGAGATATGACCATTTGAAGTTGACTCTTCTATCGATGCTTGTGAAAAACTTAGCCAACGGAATTCCTTTGAACTTGGCTTGATGTAGGAGACCCATGATGGCGTTAAACAACATAAATAAGCTGCAATTGAGGGCTTGAAAGTGAACTTAGATTGAGCTTAAAGATTCTATACTCAAAAAAGTTTGACAAAATCACCCATATGGGTAGTCACATGAGCCATGTTTAGCCATACGGGTCGTGTACCCAACTGTGTCCCCCTTCTTAGAAAATTCTCAGGATAAAGTTTCGACAACGTAATTTAACACTTAGAAAAATTTCCTTTGGAAGCCATACGGGAGGTCACACGGGCCGTGTTACTCCACACAGGTGGTGTACTTGGCCCTAAAATTGTGGGATTTCAAGCCAAGGTTACCACACAGCCCACCACATGGTCCATGAAGTGTCACACAAACTATGAGGGGTACAATTGTCATGTGCCTTAGTTTGAAACACCACGTTTAAGGGATAAACATCCTCCAAAGGCCAATGGCCACTCCATGGAGGCTCCACATGGGCCATGTGACCTCACACAGACCATGAGGGATCCTATGGAGCATCACCTTGCTGGAATCAAATTTCCATGCTTTATTGAGGTCGTAGACAGTCTGGTTTCTTACATCATCTACTCCTTGGGAACATGCATCCTCGAATATGCTAGAACACAGCCTGAATGGCTTGACTTAGAACATCAAATGTCTAAATACAAGGTACAATGCACAATTCATCATTTGAATTGTCCTCTCGGCTTGCCCAACAAATTGAGGATGAAAAGCGATATGTATTTCAACTTCCCCTTTGGGCCAAGCCCCTTTTTGAGATTATTTCCAACAATGAGAAGTAAGTTGGGTACCACAATCCAACACGATAAAAGTAGGCACACCATCCAGTCTAACTAACCCCAAATGACATAACTTGGAAGTGTCTTCAACATTGAGAGTAGTCTCAACCGATAAAAAGTGAGCCGACTTAGTCATTTGGTCAACAATAACCCAAATTGAATCAAATTGCTTTCGAGTCTGAGGCAAACCAACCACAAAGTCCATGTCGCCTCCTTCCACTTCCAAGTGGAAATTTCAATATCTGGAGTCAAACCACCAGGTTTTTGGTGTTCTACCTTCGCTTGTTGACAATTAAGGCATTCAGATGCAAACTTGACTATATCTTTCTTCACACCATGTGACCAATACACTTCTCTAAAAGCCAGTACCTCTTAGTAGATCCCGGGTGAATAGAATAATGAGAGTTATGGGCTTTACTCATGGTCATCTCCTTAAGACCATCAATTTTCGATATATACAATCGATCTTGGTAACGAATTACACCATCTCCCCTTGGGATTAAGCCTCTATCTTATTTCCAGCAACCAACTTCTTCAACACAACCGATAATGGGTGTAAGTCTTGCTTAGCCGTAACATCAACAGCCACAAAAGATTCATCCTAATTCTGAACATGAATATCTCCATCATTAAAGTTGGCCAACCTAACACCCAATCTAGACAAATAGTAAACATCCTTTACCAACTCTTTCTTCCCTTCATCAACATGAGTCACACTTTCCCTAGATAGCCTACTAAGAGCATAAACTATATTATTTGCCTTGACGGGATGATATTGTACACTCATGTCATAGTCCTTAAAAAGTTCTAACCATCTCTTTGTCTTAAGTTACTATCCCTTTGAGTGAACAAACATTGCAAGCTCTTATGGTTGGTGAAAATATCAACATGCACCCCATACAAATAGTGTCTCCAAATCTTTAGGGCACACATCACCATCGCTGACTCAAGATTATAAGTTGGGTAATTATGCTCATGCACCTTTAATTACCTTGACGCATAATCTATCACCTTACCATGTTGCATAAGTACACAACCTAACCCAATTTGAGAAGCATCACAATATGCCACCAACCCATCTAAGCCATTCGGTGAAGTCAAAAAAGGAGCCGATATAAGCCAATCTTTCAAAGTTTGAAAACTCTTCTCACATACATCCAACCACATAAACTTAGCCTTCTTTTAAGTCAACTTGGTCAATGGTGATGCAATAAATGGAAAACCTTTAACAAACCTTCTATAAAAACCAACTAAGTTAAGAAAACTCCAAATACACAAAGGAGCAAGCTTCTCAAACAATGCACATCCTTCACTAACTCCCTTTTGACCTCATCTATAGGATCAACTGCAACATCTTGCTTGCCTTGATTGCATTATGAGCTTATAGTAATCTCCTTATCTGGTAGGGAGGGATGGAGGTAGAAAATCTTAAGACACGTTCCATGTTACGATAAGAATCATGAAAAAGTGGATCTTACCTATATATGTGGCACACTTTACACGCATGAATAAGACTCTACTTAACGCGACATGTTGGACCTCCGAGGACCATTTATAAACCTAGTGATCTTTCCATCTTTGTCGTGGCCTAGACCTAGGGTCTAGGAGTGACATGGTAATGGGAACCCAAGAGTCACCAAACAAGCCTCAAAGTATCCAAATTCATATCATCAGTTCAAAAGCATATTCAAATAGTAAACACATAGTTCTAAGGGATGGAAAAGCAGGACTCACACTATGGGGATATCATAGGGAAAGGGAGTAACATGAATTCACATAGTAAATAACATATAAAGACTAAGGGGCGGGTAAGTATGACTCACTCTATGGGTGCAATTCGGGACGTAGGATGTTCCACACTTCTGTATCAAAACAAACATACTTATCATAATTCTCATAATCAATCCATAATAGCCATATCCAAATGATAACCATAAGCATTAACCTCCAAATACAACACATAACATATAGTTTTGATAAGAGTTTACAAGAAGTTCAACAATGCTTCTAGTTATAAGATGGGATGAGGGCCAAGACATATACCAGACTCACCCTCAAAGTAAATAACATAAACTAAGTACCACAGGTAGAGTAGTGGTGGTTTGTCCCTGGAAGATAGGACTCACCATAACAAATGTCTTAAATCTGATTTAGCCATCAAACGATGGATGGAAGTAGTCTACGGTCCTTACGTGGTTAGATTATATAGGCAAAAGTATGCAATAGTACATTTGAATGTACTAAGTATGCAGGAATGCAATGCATATGACCTACCAGAATTGTGTTCAATGTTAGATAGAAAATGCACATAATATAGAAAAAGATATAGCAAAGAATATTTTATAACAAGATGCTATGAAATTCATGATGCATGAGATACAAATGCTCATATATAGTGGGGATGTGACTCAACCAACATGAGTAAGACTAAGCGTGCTACTAAAATCTCAAAGAAGATACCTCACCGGTAAAGAGGTGGTCTACTTGCCAAAGGTAAATCATACTTCATCTTATGGGAACACATCCCATTTCGTATAAAGGAACCTTCCTTATGGGAACACATCCCATATCAAATAGGATTTCCTTATAATATCATATCACATTATACTTTACCTTACGGGAACCCATCCCATTTCGTATGAAACAACCTTCCTTACGAGAACACATCCCATTTCGAATAGGATTCTTATAACTTATGTTAGGCACATAGTTCAAGATAAGAGAGGAAACCCTCAATCCATCGTTGCTAAGTTATCATCCCATAAGAATACTTATGGTATACATAGTTTCAAAAGATGCAATAGATATTACAAATCCATTCAATGCACATTTGGACTTAAAAGCCAAACACAATTCTTAATAATTCATACTTAGGGTCAAATTCCAAACAAATAATAGTTCATAATTTATAATACTCATGCATAGAAAAGCTCATCCATATATACAAAATAGTACAAGTACCCAAAATGCTCCAAGAGCCATATTCAATAGACATATATATGATCATATTCTTGTCATAACCAATATCTTATCCAAAATTATATATATAAACATAAGTGGTATTAACCCACTTCATAACTTTCATAAGATTCATTGTTTATGAATGCATATGCTATGGATGAGATGAGGATGACATGGTTAATGTCGATTCAAACTAAATTGAATGATACATTATCAGATTCAAGTAAAAACATGAGCAAAATTCACATTTAAACCATAGTATAGACTACCCATGCATAAATCAAGCTTTAAAGGGGACATGCACATTCATATCTTCATAAATTCAATGTAAATACTCATAATAGGGCTCAAAGTAACTTATAATCATAATTAAAGTACAGTCCACACATCAATTGAATTTAAATAATCATCATAATAATAATTCACATTTAAAGTAAGCTTAAGTTCATGAAAAATTGCTTGAAAAGATTTGGGTCTCCTTGGGTGAAAGGAACCAAGGATCGAAACCCACATACCTTGACAAAAGGAGAAGTTTCAAGAGAAATTTGGAGACAAAATGAGCTTTCCTTGATTTCCAAGTTCCTAATCCACTAAAACACCCCACACTTACCTTGGAATGCCCCCATAATTGTAATTCCCTTATATCTCAAATCAGAGATATTTAAATACCCCTCCATGTATCTCAAAAAAATCCTATGATCTATTCTTTTTTAATATCTCAAAATCCATATAGAATTTTGCAAATTCGACCTCATATTCTTGTTTTGAGGGAAAATTGCATGGGAAAATGAGTACCTACAAGGTGTACTTCATCCGTGCCAAGAAAATAATTTTTTGGCTAAACTTCGCAAAAACAGCAGATATCCGTGACGAGTCCGCGATGCGAACCTGGCGCGGACCATTTCAAAAAATTCTGAAATTGCTCTTTTTTGCAACAGGGCAATTGGGTAATAACCCTATACCTATATATATGATAATCCTTCATTGTTAAGCTATTTTGAGCCCTAAAAACCAACGAAAAACCTCTCAAATTCCTCTCTAATCTTCATCAATTCTCTATTCATTTTCAAGGTATTCAAGAAGTCTTGTTGGAATTCAAGGAAACCAAGTCAAGCCCTAAGTCCTCCTCAAAATTCAAGTGTTCGAATATCTTTTCGGATCTAAGGATTTCATTCAAGCTTCAAGTCTCCATTTCAAATCTTCTTTAAGAAAATCTCCAAAGTCAAGGTATGTGGGTTTCAACCATTGGGTCCTTTCACCCATGGTTCCCAAGCTTTCTTTTTTACATAAATTGCATGATTCTAAGTATATTTACTTATGGGTCTTATTTATTATTAATTTGACTATGAACTATGTTGGGGTTTCATGAAAGTGTGATTGTTTAAGCATATTTTGAGTTATAGATCTTTAATCTATCTTGAGAATTGATGAAAGGTTCTGATGTATATTTCAATATGGTATTACCAAGTGTTGGTGGATTATTTTACATTGAATTTTCTTGGATGATTTCACTTTTGAATTGCATGGTTCTATATTAGCATTATAGACCCGCCAACTGTTTGATAAAATGTCTGATTATAATTTCTTGAGGAATTGAAGGTCCAATGCATATCTTTTGAGTTGAATGACTTAATGATGATGGAAGGAATATATGTATATGATATTCTCCTATATCGTGTTGGGAATTGACCGTGCCCTGCTTGGGGGGTTGTAAGCCCTAGTAACTATATTGAGGGGTTTGTACCTTGATAACTATATCATTGGGCTTGTACCTTGATAACCATATCGAGGGGTTTGTACCTTGACAACTGGGTTGAGGGGTTGGACCTCAATCACCATGGGTGGTAGGGTGAGATGATCCACCAACCAATTGAGGGGTTGGTACCTCAATTATCACGGGTGGTAGGGTGAGACGATCCACCAACCGATTAAGGGGTTGGTAGCTCAATAGACTATGAATTCTATGATGATGGTATCTTATTACACTTGTATAATGTTCTGTGTAAGCATGATTTACTTCAAGCATCTACTATACAGTCTATGTTGCTACATGCTTACTCATTACCTATGTTTTGCATTTCGATTATGTTGTTTATCTCTTGTTGCATTGCATCCTATAAACTTAGTACATTCAAACCTATTAACACATATTTTATGCCTATATGATATTACCATGTAAGAGTTGGAGCTCCCATTGGTTCTTCTCAATGTGGCTCGCTGGATTGTTCAAGTTAGCTTTCGGTGAGTCCTCAAGTCCGACGACACTATCTATCTTCTCTCATGTTTATGTTTAGACTATAGCTTGTATATTTAGATTACCTATTTTCATTATTATATGGGTGAGCTCGGTTGCTTGTTTGGCCCCCGCTAAGTTTTATGTTTTGAGGTGTTGTTGGACAAGTACGTAATGATGCTATAAGCTTGGATCTCTCTTTGACTCTCTTGATTCTTATGAATGAAGTTTTTCCACTTAGTCGCTATGACCTTGTCTCTATTATTTTATGGTGTTTAATTTCTTTCGCGACCAAGGATGTGTAATGATATGTTAAGAGGCTTGCTTGGGTTTTCTTTGAGTTTCCATGCACCGTGTCACATCTAGGCCCTAGTTTGGATCGTGATAAACTTGGTATCAGAGCACTAGGTTATTAATGGTCCTCGGTGTCCAACACACCGCATTGATTAGACTCCTATTCATATTTTTAAAGCGCACCATAGCTATGAATGGGAGGCTATGAGGCATTATTAGAAAATATTTCCCTTCTTCTTGATCTATGTCATACGATCAAGTTATGTCCACTAAGACTTATTTCTTATTTTAATCTTTGCATTTCAAAATATGTCTCAAGATACTCAGGATGGTAATATATCAAATGCGGAGGTTCTAATGCTATACGGTTATTGGCCAAAGCAGTGACAAAACTGACAACTCACCTTGATCAATAAATGAGTCTCCTCGAGACTTCAAATGGTAAGAGTGGAGAGGAATAGGCTAAGAGAGCCCCACTTGAGAGAGCTTCATCTTCTACTAGACTACTGGTACCCAATTAGGAAAGAAAAGGACCCCTACTGCTAGTTATCGAGGGTGTGGCAAGAGGCATCAAGGGAGGTACTTTGTGGGCATTAAGTGTTGTTACAAGTGTGGTAGAAATGGGCACGAGATGAGGAATTTCTCATTGGCCTTGAAGGAAGGAAGGAGAAGAGTTCAAATTAAAGGTTGCAATGGTGGGAAGACTCGCCCTAAATGCCTAGTATGGGAGGAACCATGATAGTACATGTTTGAGGAACACGGGTGCATGCTATAGGTGTGGCAAGATGGACCACAAGGTTGTTGATTGTCCATATTCTCCGAAAAGGTGTAAGGTGGTCATCTTGGTCAAGAGATTTAAGGGGGCGATGAGGGGGTGGCAAAGCCTAGATGCCAAAAGTATGGGAAAGGCCATAGTAGCCCATGTTTGAAGAGATCTAATTCTTGTTTTTGATTGTGGCAAATTTGGGCATAAAGTTAGTAGTTATCCTCATGATCAACCCAAAAGTAGAGGTGAAGGTCATCAAGGTGGTGTCCCATGATACACTAAATTTTGTGCTCTTCAAGGGAGGCAAGGAGGGAAAGAGGCGCCCAATATTTCTATCGGTATGTTAAAATTTCCTTTGACTTTTATGTGTTTGTATTGATGGGCCAGGGTGCCACTATCTCTTTCATTATTCTTCCTTATTGCTAGTGGGCTTCAAGTGTGCTCGAGTTGTTGTGTGAACATTTATAGTCTATTCCTTTGTTAAGTCTATTATTGTTAGAAAGTTTATAAATATTATTTTGTGTTCATATTGCATTACGTCTTTCCTTGTGACTTGTTGGATTTGACGTGGTGGATTCTGATGCCATACTTGGGATGAATTAGTTGCATAGATGTTGTGTCTCCTTTGATGCAACGCGGACCTGGCACAGACCAGGTCAAAAAATTCCAAAATTGCTCTTTTTAACTCTAGGGAAATTGTGTAATAACCCTATACCAATATACATAAAAATCCCTCATTGTGAAGCTGTTTTGAGCCCTAAAAACTAACCAAAAACCTCTCAAATTCCTCTGTAATCTTCACTAAATTCTCCATCCATTCTCAAGGTTTCCAAGAAGTCTTGTTGGAATTCAAGGAAACCAAGTTAAGCCCCAAGTCCTCGTCAAGAATCAAGTGTCCCATTCTCTTTCCGGATCTAAGGATTTCATTCAAGCTTCAAGTCTTCATTTCAAATCTTTTTCAAGAAAACCTCCAAAGTCAAGGTATGTGGGTTACAACCATTGGCTCCTTTGACCCATGGTACTGAAACTTCATAAATAGCATGATTCTAAGTTGATTTACTTATGGGTCTTACTTATTATGCATTAGACTATGAACTATGTTGGGGTTTCATGAAAGTATGATTGTTTAAGAGTGTTTTGAGCTATGAATCTTTAATCTATCTTGAGAATTGATAAAGGGTTTTGATGTATATTTCAAGATGGTATTACCAAGTGTTGGTGAGTGGTTTTACATTGAATTTTCTTGCATGATTTCACTCTTTAATTGCATGGTTTTACACTAGTATTACACACCCGTCAACTAAATGTCTGATTATGATTTCTTGAAGAATTGAAGGTTCAATGCATGTCTTATGAGTTAAATGAATTCATGATGATGAAAGGAATGTATGTATATGATATTATCCTACATAATGTTGGGAATTGAACATGACCCACTTGGGGGGTCGTGAGCCTGGGTAACGACGTCGAGGGGTTTGTACCTTGATAACCATGTCGAGGGGTAGAACCTTGATAACCATGTCGAGGGGTTTATACCTTGACAACGGATTAAGGAATTGGTACCTTAATCACAATTGTGGTTGGGTGAGATGATCCACCAACCAATTGAGGGGTTGGTACCTCAATCACCATGGGTGGTAGGGTTAGACGATCCACCAACCAATTGAGGGATTGGTGCCTCAATAGATTATGAATTCTATAATGATGGTCTCTTCTTGCATATGTACTATGTTCTACGTAAGAATGATGTACTTTAAGCATCTTCCATGCATGCTATATTATTACATGCTTATTCATTGTCTATGTTATGCATTTCGATTATGTTATTTATCTCTTGTTGCATTGCATCTTACATACTCAGTACATTCAAGTATACTAACACATACTCTATGCCTACATGATGTTACCATGTAGGAATCGTAACTCGTATTGATTCTCCTCTATGTTGCTAGATGGATTGTTCAAGTTATCTTTTGGTAAGTCCTCAAGTCTGGGGACAATATCTATCTTCTTTCATGTTTATGTTTAGACTATAGCTTGTTTTTTTGGATTACCTATTGTCATTATTATGAGGGTGAGCCCGGTTGCTTGTCTTGGTCCCCGCTATGTTCTATGTTTAGAGGTGTTGTTGGACAATTATGTAATGATGCCATAAACTTAAATCTCTCTTTGACTCTCTTGATTTTTATGAAATGAAGGTTTTCCCCATAGTCCCTATGCCCTTGTCTCTATTCTTTATGATGTTTAATTGCTTTCGCGACCAAAGTTGTCTAATGATTTGTTATGAGGCTTGCTTAGGGTTCTTTTGGGTTCCCCATGCATTATGTCACATTTAGGCCCTAATTTGGGTCGTGACATCCACAAGAGGTCTTAGAGGGTGGCTTGAGAGAGTTTGATTGTAGTGACTAAGGGTTAGTCTTGAATGAGGGGTTAGAATTAGTGTAGGAGAAGTTTAGGAATGTGAAGTGGCGGTAGGGAGGGGAGGGGAGGGTGGAACGGGTCTAAATGTCTTAAAAAGCCTTGGGGATAGGTCAAAATATCAAAAATACCTACATAAACCACCTCTTTAAATTTTCCCTGAAACCTCTCTCGGTCAACTTCACGGTACATGAAGGCACCCCATCTAGCCCAGATAAATTTTATGAAAAAGGGCATAACTTCTTTCTGCAAACTCGGAATGAGATAAAACTGGATACGTTGGAAAGCTAATTCAAAGAGATTCCTTTTTAGGTCGTGGGCCACCCAATTTATTTTGCACTAAGAAATATAACCATTTCATATTGACCCTTCTATTGGTACTTGTGAAAAACTTAGCCTACGAATTCCTTTGAACTTGGCTTGATGTAGGAGACCCATGATAGACTTAAACGACATAAATAAACTTAAATTAAGGGCTTGAAAGTGAACTTAGCTTGAGTTTGAAGATTCCATACTTATAAGAATTTGACAAAATCACCCATACGGGGACTCACACGAGCCATATCAAGCCATATGGGCTGTGTACCCAATCGTGTCCCTCTCCTTAGAAAATTCTTACGACAAAGTTCCAAGACAGTGCTTTAACACTTAGAAAAATTTCCCTATGAAAGCCATATAGGAGGACACATGGGCCGTGTACTTGGCCCCAAAATTATGGGATTTCAAGCCATCGTCACCACATGGCCTACCACACGGTCCTTGAAGTGTTACATAGACCATGAGGAGTCCAAGTATGGTGTGCCTCAATTTAAAACACAACATTTTAGGGACAAACATCCTCCAAAGGTCAAGGCTCACTACATAGAGGCTCTACACAGGCCATGTGACCTTACACAGACCATGAGTGCTCCCATGGAGCATCACCTTGGTCCAAAACTTTTCTGGAACCAAATTTCCATGCTTCATTGAGGTCATACAAAGTCTGGGTCCTTACATCATCTCCCCCTTACATTGGATGTCATTACATCATCTACTACTAAAACCAATGTTCGTCCTCGAACATTAGATAAGGAACATATTTGAAGACTCAAAAAGTTGAGGGTATTGGGCGCACATATTCGCTGCATCTCCTTAGCCTCACTCTTGGGCCTATGGCTCCACTGGACCTTTATTGAAGCTATCTTTTTAGTCCTAAATATCCTTACCTGCCTATCCAAAATAGCCACTAGCTGCTCCTCATAAGTCAAATCTTGGCTTAACTCAACTGAATCCATGGAAATCACAAGAGACTCATCCAGAATGTAATGCCAAAACATGGAGACATGAAACATAGGATGGACTGTATATAGGCTGGGTGGCAAAGCAAGTCTACAAGCTGGCTCTCTTACTCTATATAGTATCTCAAAATGACCAATAAACCTCAAATTGAGCTTGCCCTTCTTCCCAAACCTCATAAAACCCTTCACGGGTGATACCTTCAACTATACCCTATCTCCAACCATGATTACCAAAGGCCAAATCTAACATAGCACTTTTGGCAACTTTAGTCTATCATCAACCTACTCTAAATCAACCACACCTACTTTTGATCATCTTTCAACATAATTGTACCCACATTCTCTATCGCTACTAAATTAAACCATTTGATAGGTGATCTACACCTCCAGCCATACAAGGCCTCAAAGGGAGCTATCTGAATGCTAGAATGATAATTGTTGTTGTAGACAAACTCTGTCAAGGGTCAGTGTTGATCCTAACTAGCATCAAAATCAATTACACATGTCAAAAGCTGTCACAACCCAAGCCTAGGGCCTAGATGTGACACGGTGAATGGGGAACTCGAAGGAATCCCAAATAAGCCTCTTAACTTATCATTACACATCCTTCATCGCAGAACCATATAAAGACATATAGATTAAGAATGGGGCCAATGGAGCTAAGGGAAAACTTGCATGAACATCGTAATCAAGAGACAAGAGTCAAAGCTCATACATAGATTCATAACATGTCCAACAAGCATCTCTAATACATAGATAGAGCGAGGGCTAAGACAAAGCTATTGGGCTCACCCTCATAGTCAAATAGAACATAAGAAAGTGTCCCAATACATATATAATTGCAACATAGACTAAGGTTCTCGAAGTAGAGGACTCACCAACTAGCTTTGAGTAGAACCAATCTAGCCACTTGGAGGAAGAGGATGATCAACTTGACCACCGATCTCTACATGGTGATATCATGTAGGCAAGAGTATGCGTTAGTACGTTTGAATGTACTAAGTATATGTGGTGCATTGCAATAATAGATAGACATCATACTCAAAATACATACATTATACAATAGGCATAGTATAACAATATGACATGTACGATCAATGCATAAGTAAAACATGCTTTCAATAACTCATGATCATATAAGATATCATATCCGTAGAAGAGACCAAGCTAGAAACCCAACTATGGTTAGGAGATGCTATTCATACCTGGACACCCTAGTGACAAGCTACAACCCCCCTCATATGGTTGATGCCATTCACACCTGGATACCCTAGTGGAAAGGTACAACATACCTCACATGGTTGATGCCATTCACACCTGGACACCCTGGTGGCAAGGTACACACCTCTCACATCGTTGATGCCATTTACACCTGTATACCCTAGTAGAAAGGTACATACCCCTCATATGGTTATATGGGCTCCTATACCCCTCGAATCGGGCAATAGACTAATGAAACACATTATATAGAACATATATATCATTTACATAAGCTTATTTCATCATCATAGCATCAATTATATCATATCTCATGCTTTGGACCTTCAATTTAGTCAAGAAACCATAAACGAACATTTTATTAAACACCATGAAGGTGTGTAATGGGGGTAAAAGACCATGAAATTTAGAGATGAAATAATGCAAGAAAGTCTATAGTAAAACCATCAATCAACACCTTGCAACACCCCTAAGACATTCACATCAATGCCCCTCATCAAAGCCAACATTAGATCCAAGATTTGGAGCTCAAAACATGCTAAAACAACCATACTTTCATGAACTAAAATCATTATGCAGTAAATTTCTCATCATATAAGACGCACTTGTAAAATCAACTTTAAATCATGCAATATTAGTAAAAAAGGAGCTTAGGCACCATGGGTGAAAGGACCTAATAGTTCAACACCACATGCATTTACTTTGGAGAAGCTCTTAGTGAGGTTTGAAAATGGAGGCTTGAAGCATGAAGAAAATCCTTAATTCTGGATGAGGGTTTTGAGTCTTGAATTTTGGAGTGTAAAAATTGTTAAGTATAAATAAAAACACATTTAAGAAACTTGGGCCACACATAAAAACATTGCCAAGCAAAATACATCTCTTCGCATCATGGAGAGGACGTGGAGAAGGAATTACACTAAAGCGTTCCCTTGGCGCGTCTTGGAGGGAATGTGTAATCCTCACTAGAATTCGCACTTCGAAAATTGCAATTGCTATTCTTTGGCTCTAAAATTGGGGTTAGACCCTTTTTCACCTAATTTTGACCCCTTGATCACAAATATGAAGTTGGATTTTTGAAATAACGAATGGATTTAGGGATATATGGAAGTTTAAATTCTGGGCGTTGTGAGGCACATTTTTGGGCACTTTTTAGGGTCGTTTCAAAAGCATATCCTCATACTGTCCATCAGTCTGAGGATGAAAAGTCATACTAATATCAAATGGGTATCCAAATCATATTGTAAAGCTCTCCAGAAGTAGGATGTAAATAGTGAGCCACGATCTGATACAATGGAAATCGAACTTTGTAAAGTCTCACAAGCTGACTAATGTAGAGCTGAGCTTTCTCAGCTGTGAATGTCACCATGACTAGAATGAAGTGGGCTAACTTAGTCAACAGGTCCACCACCACCCATATAGAATCAAAGCCACCAAATGTAAGAGGTAAACTAACCATAAAACCCATGGCAATGCATTCCCACATCCACTCGAGAATAGGTATCATCTAAATCTCTCCACCTGGTCTTAAATGCTCATATTTAACCTGTTGACATGGGAATCACCTAGCCAAAAACTCTGATATATCCCTCTTCATGGCGCACCAGTAGTAGTGCTAACTTAAATCATGATACATCTTCACTGTCCCCAGATGAATAGAATATCTAGCATAATGAGCTTCCTCCAAGATCAATCTAATCAAATGACCTATCTCAGGCACACAAATCCTTCACCCCATCCTCAATATACCCTATAAATCAAGTTTGTCTTCCTTAGCCTCCCATCTAATCACCTTGTCACGAATTTGGCATAACTTCTCATCCTCAAACTAATTACTCCTAAATTGGTCCATCAAGGAGGAATAAGATGTCAAATAAGCAAGTAAACCAGAGAAACCTACAATCTCACCAACTCATTATCTAGTCTCTGAATATCCCTAGCCAACGGTCGTTCCTTAACTTGGATAACTGCAAAATGCCCCATACTAGAATCCTTTCTATTCAACGTGTCAGCCACTACATTGGTCTTACCTCGGTGATACAAGATGGACTTATCATAATCCTTCAGGAGCTAATCTACCTTTTCTGTCTCAAGTTGAAGCTCTTCTAGCTGAAAATGTACTGTAAGCTATAATGATCAGTGAAGATGTCACAATAAATGCCATAACGATAATGTCTCTATAGTTTCAGCACAAATACAACAACTGCAAACTCCATTTCATGGGTAGGGTAGTTCTTCTTATGAGTCTTCAACTGTCTAGAGGCATATATAACCACCTTCCCCTTCTATATTAAGACTCCACCTAACCCAACCTAGACGCATCATAATATATCGTGAAATCAACACCTTTTTTAGCTACGTCAAGATATGAATGATAGTCAACAACTTCAGCTTTTGAAAGCTCTCCTCACACTCATCTAGCCAATGAAACAAATCAATCTTTTGAGTAAGTCTAGACAATAGAGCTGCTATAGAAGAAAAGCATAACTACCTATAATAACCAGCTAAGACCACAAAACTATGAATCTCTGTAATTGAAGTAGGTCTAGTCCAATCTTGAATTACCTCATTCTTCGCTGGATCAAGCCTAATACCCTCTCTAGACAGAATATGGCTTAGAATTGCCACCAAACAAGGCCCAAATTCAAACTTAGGGAATTTAGCATACAACTTCTCCTCTATAAGCCATTGAAACACAATCCTCAAAGGCTTCACATGATCCTCCTTGGTCTTAGAATAGACCAAGATGTCCTCAATGAATACTATTACAAATAAATACAAATATGGCTAGAATACCTATTCATCAACTCCATGAATGCTGCAGGGGCATTAGTCAAACCAAAGGATATAACAAGAAACTTATAATATGCCATATGTGGTCTTAAAGGCTGTCTTAGGTATGTTTGAAGGCTGAATCCATAGCTAATTTTACCTAGATCTCAAATCAATCATAGAGAACAATGTTGCCCTCGAAGCTAGTCAAACAAATCATCGATACGAGTAAAGGTACTTGTTCTTAACAACCACCTATTTCAACTACCTATAATCAATACATATCCTCATAGAACCATCTTTCTTTTTCATAAAAAATATTGGGGCACCCCAAGGCAAAACACTATGGCCAACAAATCCCTTGCTTAATATACCTTGGACCTGCTTTTTTAGTCCCTTCAACTCAGCTGAGGCCATACAATATGGCGTGATAGAAATAGGCTTAGTGACTGGCTCAAGGTCTATAGCAAAATCAATGTCCCTATCAGGAGGGACTACTGGTAGATTTGTAGGAAACATATTTGAAAACTCATACACCTTTCGAATCGAATCCATGAAAGGTGGCTCAGTCATAGTATCATGAATAAAAGCCCAGTAAGCTAAACGTCCTCTATCATCAACTTTTAGGCTTGAATTTATGATATTACTATACTAGGATAAAATCCCCTCAAACCTGCCCACTCTATCCTTAGTCGACTAGGCATGGCTAAGGTAATGGTCTTAGCATAACAATCAAGTGTAACATGATACAGAGATAGCCAATCCATACCCAAAATAATATCAAAATCTACAATATCTAAGATAATCATATCCGCCCAAGTCTCATAGACTACCAAAGTCATGAGACAGGATTAATACACCCAATCCACCACTAAAGGCTCACCTACGAGGGTCAAAATATGGACAAGTACAGATATACTATCACACAACAAATCAAAATCCAAGGACAAATATGTAGAGACATATAAATAAGTGGAGTTAGGATCAAATAACATAGATATAAGGCAATAGAAAATCAGCACAATATTTGTGATAATAACATCAGAGGCCTCAACCTCAGGTCTACCTGTGAAAGTGTAACACTGGCCCTCTGGTCCTCCACTAGTATCTACTACCAAAATTTATGGAGGTATCTGATAACATTGAAAATATACTCTTTTTATAAAATATGAATGATTATTAGTAGTCTATTTACCCAACTTAGAGGATCGATCCCACAAGGAATAAGTCGAAACAATTTTCAAAAAAACAAATAAATGCAAAAAAGTAAAAATGGGGGTTGGGTGGGTTTGATTTAAGCTCCTAACTACTAGTACAAATGCAAAATAAACTAAGGCTTAAATAGTTGAATGATGACTAGGAGTGCGGTCCCTATGACGCTTAATAGTGAGCAATTAACATCGGGTCTATTAATCATCATATTGCATGCAAAATGTAGTGATTTGGGTAACATATAGTTCACCTCCCTATCCTTCCTATAAGTATGTCATCTATCTCCTCTCGGTCTTGGAATATTTTCAATACTAACTCTCTCTTTTTATTTTGAAAAGATTATTACCTCTCACTCTTAAGTTCTTTAGATACAAGCTAATCCCCAAGCCTAAGTATACCATCACCTGCCAGGATCAAGTGGCTCAAACTTAGGTTGATTGTTTCTTGTTATGTCCTTTGGGTTGACTAATACACCGGCTATATTTATTGATCTCATGAATAGGGTCTTTAAACCCTATATTGACATGATTGTGGTGGTCTTTAGTGATGATATATTGATTTATTATAGGAGTGAGGAAGAGCATGCGAATCACTTGAGGGAGGTATTACAAATCTTGAGGGATGAGAGGTTGTTTACTAAATATGAAAAATGTTGAATTTTAGTTGTAAGAGGTTGCTTTTCAAGGGAATGATGTGCGGGTGATGACATTAAGGTGGATCCTACGAAGATGAAGGTAATAGGAAATTGGCCCAAACCCTTGACTCCATCGAATATTAGGAGTTTCTTGGTTTTAGCGGGTTACTACCAGAAGTTTGTGAATGACTTTTCTTCTATCTCATCTTCTATTACAAATTTGACCTAAAAGAAGGCAAAATTCATACGGATCGATAAATGTGAAAAGAGTTTCCAATCTTTGAAATATAAGCTTGTCTCAGCTCCTATCTTGGCGCTACCAGAAGGGTTTGTGGTATATTTTGATACCTTAAGAATTGGTTTGGCATATGCCTCTAGACAACTTAAGGTGTATGAGCGAAATTATCCCACCTATGATCTTGAATTGGCGGATGTGGTGTTTGCTTTGAAAATTTGGCATTACTACTTGTATGGGGTTCATGTTGATGTGTTTACCGATCACAAGAGTCTCCAATATTTGTTCACGTTAAAAGATCTTAACTTGAGATAATGAAGATGGTTAGAGCTCCTTAAAGATTATGACATGAGTTTATATTATCATTTCAGCAAAGCTAATGTTGAGGCTGATACTCTAAGTAGAGCGTCCATGGGTAGTTTAGCTCATATTGACAATGATAGCAAAGAGGTGGGTAAAGAAGTTCACTAGTTAGCTAGGTTAGGGGTTAGGTTGGATGAAGTTAAAAATAGTGGTATAGTAGTTGTTGATGGTTCTAAATCTTCTTTGATTGAGGAAGTAAAGTCAAAAAAAGATCTTGACCCTGCTTTGCTAGAGTTGAAGACCTTGGTGAGAGATGGTAAAGTGGAGGTTTTCTTCCAAGGGGAAATAGTACCATTAGGTACTAAGGTAGGTTATGTGTGCCTAATGGTGATGACTTAAGGGAGTTATCTTGAAGGAGGCTCATAATTAATCCTATTCCATTCACCCCGATTTTACAAATATGTATAGAGACCTGAGGGAGGTGTATTAGTGGGGTGGTATAAAAAGAAATATTGCCAAATTCATATCCAAATGTCACAATTGCCAACAAGTGAAAGCCAAACATCAAAGGCCAGGTGGCCTAGCCAAAGACAGAGAAATTCCTACTTGGAAATAGAAGAGATCAATATGGATTTTGTAATAAAGTTGCCTAAGACTAAAAAATACTTTGATTCCATTTGGGGGGTTGTTGATAGAATGACAAAGTCGACTCACTTTCTACCGGTCAAAACCACTTATGGTGCTGAAGATTATGCCACGTTGTATATACATGAGTTGCTTAGATTGTATAGGGTGCCTTTGTCTATCATTTTAAATTGTAGTGCTCAATTCACTTCTCACTTTTAGAGGTCCTTCCAAAGAGGTCTTGGTACCAAAGTCAAGTTTAACATGGCTTTTCATCCTCAAACGGATGGCCAAAGCCGAGAAGACTATCCAAACCCTTGAGGATATGCTTAGATCTTATGTTTTGGAGTTTAAAGGTAGTTAGGGTGAACATCTTTCACTTATTGAGTTTGCTTACAACAATAGCTACCACTCAAGCATTAGTATGGCTCCCTTTGAAGCTTTATATGGTAGGCATTGTAGATCCTTGGTTGGGTGGTTTAATGTAGGAAAGATAGCTTTGCTAGGCACTAAGTTGGTCATGGAATCCATGGACGTGAGGTTGATAAGGGAGAGATTGAAGACAGGCCAAAGTAGACAAAAGGCCTACTCCGATCTAAAGAGAAGAGATCTTGAGTTTAAGGTTAGTGATTGGATTTACTTGAAAGTCTCACCCATGAAGGGTATGGTCCGGTTTGGAAAGAAAGGAAAATTGAGCCCAAGGTTCACAGGTCTTTATAGAGTTTTGAGGAGAGTTGGTAAGGTCGCATATGAGTTGGATTTAGTTATGGAGATAAATATATTTCATCCGATCTTCGATGTGTCCATGTCAACAAAGTGTACGGGTGACCTAAATGCTATAGTGCCCTTGGAAGTTAGGGGTGTTGTAGAAGATAATTTGACCTATGAGTAGGTCATGGTGGAGATTTTGGATATACAAGTGAAGAGATTGAGAAACAAAGATATAGCATCCATCAAGGTTCTTTTGAGGAATCAATAAGTTGAAAGTGCCACATGGGAAGCCGAGGCGGATATGAAAAAGTGATACCCATATCTCTTCCACTCTACTCAAGCCGAAGGTACTAATCTAAGTTCCCTATATGATTTCAAGTCTTAAGTTTCAACTGTCATGTCATTTTGCATGCATTAATGTTTATGGTAACAAGTGTATGATGATTTTTGACATTTATGTTGAGATTTTTGAAAATGATATTTAAATGCATTTGTTGTATTCATGTCGGGCTGAAATTTTCATAATTACTTCCATTACACATATTTCTTTGACATTTGAGGACAAATGTTTCCAAGGGGAGATATTGAAACACCCCACATGTGCTTCAAGATGCCCCATAATCATAATTTTCATATATCTCAAAATTCATGTGTGATTTAAAAAATCTGACTTCATATTCTCGATCAAAGGGCAAAATTAAGGGGAAAATGTGTATAATCTAGATTTTAAAGGACTCATAGCAAAAAAAAGTTTTTGTTAATTTTCAATTTCAAGTGGCTGTCAGCACCCTGGCCGCGATGCGCCTGGGGCCGGAGCAGTGTATTTTGCACTCCACATCTGGCCGGCGTCGCACCAGGGCATGGACCAGTGTATTATTTTCCTTGGTTTTATCTATTTCTTCCAAGGGCATTGGGGTCATATCCTCATGCCCACTTAAACATAAAATTACTAATACTTAGCCATTTTACAACTCTATAACTCACAAAATCCTCCCTCAAACCTCTCTAATACTCTATCAATCCTCTCATTCAAATCTAAGGATTTCAACTCAATTTTGGGATTCAAGGACCCATTTAAAGCTCTAAGAATACTTCAAGTTCACCTCAAAGAATTCCAGGGTTAAGGTATGTAGGTCTTCATCTATAGGTCCTTTAACCCATGGAGTCCAACCTTCTCTTTTCATGAAAATTGCATATTTTCCAGTTATATTATCTGTGGATATTACGTGTTATGAAATATGAGCATAAATAATGTTGGGGTTTTGACAAGTATTAATTGATTATGCATGAATGTCTATTTCAAGCATGTTGAATGAATTGCTTTTGTCTATTCAGACTATGCATGTTTTGAGCTATGAAACTATGAACTATTATGAGCTTTTGGTGATGGATTTTCCAAGTACCCTACATGAGGGTTTTACTACATGTTGGTGGGTTGTTTTACATTGAGTTTACTCATATTACTTCACTCTTGAATTGCATAATTTTGAACAAGTATCATGAACCCACAATGTGTTTGATAAAATGACATGACAAGAATTTTCAAGTTATTGTTGATCTATTACATGATTTACAAGTCAAGCGACTTTATGATGATTAAGGGCTTTTAAGCATGTATGAATTCATGAAAAATATCTATGATGTTGAATATATCAAGTTAAACCCTATTTCAAGATTTTTACCTCTTGTAAGCCATTCATATTAAAGCAAGGGATCATGTAAGATTATCATCTACTCTCATATTCAAGTTAGGCTCACTATTAGAGGTCAAGCATGTTTATGAATTACTCAAGTCATGTCATTATGTCTCTTATAATTTATTTATGTTATGATTAAAATATGACTATTTCAAGTATTATGTGGGATTTGACTTAGCATCTATTGAGGCCTGTAATGGGGGCTCGACTCAAGGGGTCCTTATATGAAGTCAGGCTCTAAACTATGTGCCACCATAGGATTATACGTGATCTCTCTTATGGTTTTCTAGTGGATCCATCTAGTTAAACCACACCTTGTTGAGGGGGTGACATGCCTCGAATTATTCATTGTATGGCTACCATGGCAAGTAGACCACACCTTATCAAGGGGGTGACATGCCTTGAACACCTTGTCGAGGGGGTGCATGCCTCTATTACCTTGCCAAAGTGGTGACATGCCTTGGATTCTAAGTAGTAGCTCGCTTGGTCTATGTTGGTTAAGGTCTCTTCCCACACATGTATTATGTACTATGCAAGTTGAAGGTTTTATAAGCATATTTTACTATAAGCATTGATCGTGCATACCATGTTAAGATTATATATCCTTTTTTTCATGATTATGCATTTTGAATATATTAGCTTATGTCTTTGTTGTATTATATCCAACATACTTAGTACATTCAAACATACTAACACCTCCTTTATGCCTACATAATATCACCATGTAGGAATTAGGGCCCCTTTTGATCCTCCTCCTCCACGTGGCTAGTTTGATTCTCGGAGAAAGCTTTGGTGAGTCCTCAATTCCGAGGACAATATCTATTTTACTTCATGTTATGTTGAAACTCCTTCTTATGCTGAATACGTATTATTATGAGGCTGAGCCAGGGAATTGTCTTGGCCCCTGCTCCATTCAAAGTTAGAGGTGTTGTTGGATCAAAGACTTCCCTTAGTCCATGTTCCCTTTTATTATATCTCTTTTTATTCTTATTTTGCTTCTGCGACCAAGGATCTGTGATTGATATGCTAAGAGGCTTGTTTGGGGTCCCTTTGGGTTCTCCATTCGCCATGTCACATCTAGGCCCTAGACTTGGATCCTGACAAATTCCATGCCTTAAGCGTCGTAAAAGCCATTTTTTCATGACTCTTTAACACATCCAACTTAGAGCCGTTGCTTGTCCTCAATCAATGACCAAAGACAAAACATCACGATGTGTAGATACAAGTTCTTAACATGAAGTATATAGCAACCCTCAATCATTAAACTCGTGCCCTAAAGTATGTTTATAGGTAGTTGTACCCAACCAGACTTACATAGACCAAGTTGCACATTATACCATATCTAGTTGGCTCAAATAAGCTCAAGAAGAAAGATGAATTAGTTGTATTAGGAACTAAACAATGCAAGGATAGTGCTCTCACTACAAAGAAATCTCACATATAATATATAAATGCAATACAGAGACTAGAATGTAGACACATGCTCACTTGACTCTTTTCATACCTTTACTTTTCTACATTATTCAGAGTAGCCACCCTTAACTTAGGCGTTTGGCCTGAGTTGAGGTGCACAATGTCTTTTAGAGGAACAGGGCCGATATAAGTCACCCTCAACTTAGGCTTTTGGCCTAGGCTGAGGTTCACAATGTCCTTGTAGAGACCATGGCCAAAGTAAAGATCTGTAGATAGATAGGGAAGGTGAGTTGGATAATTACAAAGCAAAGGTCAATTCAGGATCAACTTTTGGTTCAAAGGGAACAGTTTCATTTGGTTGGAGTCAAGCTAAGTGACTTCACAACAAAAATATCCTAAGATCCTATCCTAATCCAATCATTTAGTTAGTTTAGTGGGACTAACCAGGCAAGTTCTAGCTTACAGGTGCATCAATCAAATTAAGCAAATAAGCTCAGATGCACATGGCACATATCACATACTATTCAGTACTAACCAACACAATCATGCTACATTCATCAAGATGCCAACTAGACAATGTGTACAATGCTTTACAAGGATCACATAAGTTAGTTAGGATGGAATGCGTGCACATACACACTCTTTTGAAAAAATAAATTTGGGGCATTTTTCACAAAAGTCATGGGTTACTATATACTCCTATAAACACTTATATTAACATAAACAAAATAACCTAAATATGCCAGCTCTACTAGATAATACACCTTCAGAGAAAAGAAATATGGCAAAAAAAATTCCTCAAGGTTCAGGATGCCCCACTCCTCACAAAAATTATATGCATTGCCCCAATGCATGTCAAACCAGAGTATAATACAAGGGAAGTGATCATACCTGCAACGTCCCAGACATCAATAGTAGTGTACCTAATTACTCAGATTTCATCAAGTATAGTCATAGGTTACCTCCTATGCAACGTCTGATTTATTATTACGGCAGAACATACCCAAAGTTATAATCAATTTTTAGTCTGAGGATTTGGAACAGTGTTACTAGGTAGTGCACCATTCTTTCTTTGATTAATTGCTGATAAAAGCTGGCCATTTGCTGTTCTAAGTGCTTGATTAAGGTTGAGTGTAACTGAACCACCTATTTCATTCTTGACACATCACTCTTCAGCTCTGACTCCAACTTTAATCGAATCAACCTTTTCAAGCACTTTTGTCACCATCTCCATCAACCAAGAGTTGCTCGACCCAGTTCCAGCCTTATCTCTATTTTTAAGATGTATATATACACCATTTTGATCATTTCTATAATTGTCTCTTTGTCAACAATTTTCTTTATCACGGCTATCCCTCTATCCTAGTATCCATCCTGTTGATAGTTCAAACCTTGGTTCCTGGAGTTGTACATATGGAATCCCCCTGATTGTTCACGAACTTAGAATCCTCATGAAAGTTGAATCCTGGCTCATCATACCTGGAGAAGGTGTCCACAACTTTAATTATTTCTAATTCTCCACGCAATAACCTCTTAGGTGGCAAGTCCATCTGTGTCCGCATGTGAGCCATATCTTGGTTCCGCTCTTCCTCTTTCTTCCTTTGGTTAAAAGTCATCGAAAAAATAAATCAAGAATAGTCCCCATCTCTGGTGTACCAACCCCTATCGTTCTTCTCCATCGATCAAAAATAATAATGATATATAGAATTTTCTAGCCATATATGATCCTCCACATGTTGCACCAATTATTGGCTTTGTCACAAAGTTGTAGCACCTGTAAAAGACCTCCTTTAAGTGTTCATATGTGAGATTGTGGTTAGGACATTGTTTGAGCTTCTGCCTGAATCTCTCCCATGTCTCATATAATGCTTTAGTTGGCAGCTGCTTGTGAGACACTAATCTTATCTTCGATTTTTAGCTTTCTTGATGCAGGGAAGAATCTTTCCAAGAAAGCCTATTTCAACTCTCTACAGGTGCGTATAGAATTATGAGGGAGTTCATTTAGCCACTTCATTGCCCGCTAGTCAAAGATAATGGGAACAATCTCAAATAGATTGCTTGCTGAATGGTACCTGGAATCTCAGACGACTGACATATCACCACAAAATTCATGATATGCTGATTTGCATCCTTAGTTGTAGCTCTGCTAAACAACCCCTTCAAGGTGAGCATCTGAAGCATGGTTCTAGTGATGGTAAATTTGACACCTATGGGCAGAGGGGGAGGGACTATTGCCCTTGTAGCCCCAACATCATTATTATCATCATTGCTTGTGGTTGATGAGGGATAAACAACCTAGGTACAGGCTGTTATTGTAGAGGTGGTGCTGGTGGCACCCCTTCATTATTCAGATCATTCAAACCTAGGCCGTTTTCACCCATATTATCAGGATTCAAAGCCAACTCTCTCTGTCTACGCATTTCACCATCTTATGCATTCATCCTCCCCAGTAACGACATCATTTTTCATAATGTTCAAACATACTCCTTTTATATAATATGGCAATCCTTAGCAGTATATTTACCCAACTTAGATTCGGGGTCAATCACACAGGGAATAGGTTGAAACAACTCTACTAGTTATTCTATTTTAGTCATTAGGTCTATTTCCAAAAAACAGAGAAATGCGAAAAAGTAAAAATAGGGGGGTGGTTTGATTTAATCTCTGAACTACAAGTACAAATGCAAAATAAACTAAGGCTTAGACAATTTAATGATGACTAGGGTTGCGGTCCCCTGATGCTTAACTAGTGAGCAATTAACATTGGGTCTATTGGTCATCATATAACATGCAAAATCTAGTGAATTGGGTAACTTCTAGTTCATCTCCTGGTCTTTCCTAGAAGTATGTCATCTATCTCTTCCTGGTCTTAGATTGTTTTCAATACTAACCCTCGCTTTTGATTTCGAGAAAACTATCACTTTCCAGTCTCAATTTCTTTAGATACAAGCTAATCCCCAAGCCTAAGTATACTATCCCCTCCTGGGCTCAAGCGACTCAAACTTAGGTTAATTGTTTCTATCTCCCGCTATAATCTCCTTTTCCTAATCATTGATTTCCTCCCGAACAAATAATGAATACGAGCAAGTTCTCAAAGTGTGAACTCATCAAAAAAGAATTTTAAGCAAAGGAAATTACAATACATACAATACAAGTCTTAATAAAACCTTACGTTTTTCGTATTTCATTAAGAAATAAAACCTAGCTTTATTTATAGTCTTAAAACAATCCTAAAACGAGTAGGACAAACAAACCTAAAGTAAGTAGGAAAGGAGTCCTAAATCATGTTGGATTACCAATCGTCGTACTGTTATATGATTATCACCATAACTCATGGCAATCTATATGCTCAGTGTTTCCTTCCATGGTGCTTTACTTCATGCAAGAACTATTCAAAATCATCCCCTCTTCACGCATACCTTCATGATCGATGAAGATGCACACGGGTCATGGAAGGCAGTCGTGAGACTTGCCTTGGCCTTTCTTATTTTCTCGTTGCCTAGGTTCCTTGTATGAGCACCTTTATGTATTGTGGAGTGCACCACTAGTTGTGCAAGGGCTTGTGGTGAATCTTATGATGATGCTTTTCAAGACAATGGCCTGGACGACCAGTTTCATTTCTGGTGAACATCACTATGGGTCGTGAACATGCCCGTGGTATGTTCCTTTATCGTTTTTTTATTTGATTTTGGCCTGCTTTGGTCCTGGAAAATTTTCTACTGCTCCTACTCATCATCATATCATCACATGAGTAGCTTAACTGGGCATGAGCAGAAGAAAACTTCCCAGCACAACACAAACAATGCAACAACATGACTTGATTATTTTGTCCGAGATAGCTTATGTTGTGAGAATTGTAGCTTTTGCTTCTGCTTTGTTGTGATTCCCTAGCCTCCTGGCAGTACCTCACCAAAACTTGCACCATCAAATCAGTCCTCTAACTGATCATAATCTACTGGTAGCTCCTATAAATGGTTGCTTCAATTTAACCTCTCATAAGTTTGCTTAGTTGCTGCCGGGATGGATTAATATTTGTATGTTGTAGCTTTGTTGATATTTTGCTTTGCTTTTTCAAGCCACGTACATGGTCGTATGGTGTGTCCAGATCATCCACTAGAGATTCCATCCATGATCAAGCCAATTTTAGCTCCAAATCAGTCCAACATCCATATATTCATGAGATTTTTGGGTTCCTACAAAACAAAGACAAAAGGCATATTAAACTAACAAATATACTTAAAATTCCAAATAATTCCATGTTTTAAGCATTAAGAAAAGCTATTTTATCATTACTCCTCAGTATCACCTAGTCCTTTGCCTCTAGTGGGTCCACCTCTGTTCGCCTGACCTCTACCTTGAGCCCTATTCAGTGGGATTGTACCGCTAGTTGATGGTGACAAATCTCTTACTGGTACTGTGGAGTAAGAGTAGTGGGACCTAAAATAGGTTTGTGTGGGACACTGGCAAACTATATGATTTGGAGATCCACACCCAAAATAAGATCTAGAAGTGGACGACTGTTGTGAAGAAACAAAAAGGATATTGTAACCACCCCGGCCCACAGCCTTCTGCTATAAAGTGGACAAACTCTTATCGAAACTATAAGAATCATGCATACCTCACCCTTTATTTGACGTCGACAGTGTTGTATGAACTTTGTGTCTCTGGAATAATACACCTTCCCTAGTCATACCTCTGTCTCCAGATGAGGTACCTGACAACTATCCATACGAACCCATTTGGGGTCCCCAAACTTCTCTCTCTCCATGAGCTCTGCCTCCTTGGCGATAGTAACCATTGATTGAAAAGATGCTCCCTCTCTAGACACCCAAAATACTAATTGGCTGATAGAATAGTCCATCCCCCTCGCAATCGGCAAACTCTCTCTGCCTCTGTAGGAAGAAAAGCTGTAGCATGTTGAGGTAGCTGGCAGAAATGGCTATCATACTCAGAAACTGCTAGGACCCGCAACATAATTTAAACCCCGAACGTCCTTAATTGGTTTAATTTAATAAAGTATTGGGACCTATGTAACATTTTACTTAACTTAGGTCCTTAAGAATAAAAGGGATGTGGGGTCAA